>VYXC01005506.1:377711-545490 GCA_013397175.1 Platysteira castanea
TTTTTTTTTTATTTTTTTTTTTTACTGGAATATTTGATCTATTATCTCCTTCTCACATGAGTATTTGCATGAAATATATAAACCTGTATCTCTAAAATACACCCAATCTGGGGCCATTTAGGTCAGATGACAAGCAGTAAAGTTGTCCCCAGAATTTAAATCCAAATTTGGCTTCAGGTTGCAAAACATCCGCAGAATAACACTCCCTAGAGTTTAAAACATATGTTAATATATTTGTATTAATTGAATGGCAAGCCGTATTTCTGTCCTTGGGCTGAGCCTTAAACCAATAACGTGGCTAGGGGATTATTGTCAGCTGAAGAAAAAGTATTAGCTACAGTTACATAGAAGACTGAGAACTGTGAAATCTAGAGGAAAAAGCTCAGTAGAAGTATCATTTTGGAACAAAAGGGGAACAGAAAGAAAAAAAGCCATTAGCAATATTCATGTATTCAATGCATAATGCCACATATTCTGTTGGCTTCTGAAGTCCTTCTCATATTCCTGCTGTTCCATGGCTCGCTCTTACCCTTATGGGTGAGACGCTCTGATGTTGCCTAACTGCAGCTATCAGTTTTGACTTACTGATTTCACCAGATATCAGACAGCTGAGAAGCTGGCTCATGTTACCTGTCTGAAGGTCTCTATGGGTGACCAGCTTCCATGGACTTCAGAGAAGATCAGACCTGTACCTGTTAGAGAGTCTGGAAAACAGAAGTCCTAGTTCTTATTTTCTGCTGGTGCAAGCAAGACCTAACTCCATTGAATGAGATGAATTAGCCATTCTCTGAAGCTGCAAATGAAATGAGACTCAAAAGCAGCTATTTAGTAACAACACAGATAATGGATAATTCAAAGTATGACAGAGGTCAATAAAGGGTGAATTCTAATTGCACAGTCCCATGGAAATAATAACCTTTTGTGATAAATGTTCAAAGAAAGCACAGAGAGAGAAGTTGCTTGCATGTCTGCTTAGATATTAAGATCTTTTATTGAAAGTGTAAACACTGTAGATACAGTGCAGTTTGCATAATTGAAACAGCAGAGGGGACAAATTTTGTTTTAAGGAATTGGCAGTGATACAAATTGTTCAACCTCAATGTTTAGAAGCTCCTGAAATTGGCTTAAAAATGAGACTTGACAAATAATCACTGTTTTTTTACATTTGCTTTCTGAGCCATTAGATGTGGGTTACATTTGTTTTTGCCAGTTATATAATCCCTAAACTCTAGTCCTTGCAGCTTGAAAAATACCTGTTATTGTCTGCCTGGCAAGGAAACTGTGGGAGCTAACAATGACCTAAAAGTGACACTGAGTCTTAAAAAGATAGAATCTAATTTTGTAGTTTGTCAAACAAAACTTGTTCAAGTCAATGGGTCTGCAACAGAGCTGATGGTTCAAAAGGGGGGGAAATATCATTTGATAGCTGGAAACTGAACCTGATGTCTAGAAAAAGAGGTATAAGGGGAAATTCCAGTTAGCTTTCAGCTGCAGCCTGCCTGCAGCCCATCTAATCCAGTAGCTGCTAATTCATTAGGATGCCCTCTGAGAGGATTAGTCTGTATGAGCCTGTACAATGGCCAGGAGTGGCCCTTGGTGCCGCGGTGCTGCCTGCCAATGAAGGCAGAGGGACTGCAGCTGGGGCGGGTTTCCAGGGCACCCCGGGGGCCGGGGCTGCCGTCTTGGCACGGAGCAGATCAGGCTTCCCTTTGTCTCCACAAGGGCTGCACACTGCCAGCCTCACTCCAGGATGAAAAGCCTGGTGCTGGGCCCTCCACAGAATGTCGTAGCAGAGTAAATGGTTGGGAGGCACCTGCTCACTTCTTTTGCATCCCGGCTCCACTGAGGATGGGGATCTCCTCTCGTCCCTCTGTTCCCTCCCTCAGCTGCCCCTTTTTATTTTTCCTCTGATAAATTTTATTTAATCCTTCCAACATTTGTCCCAGCTTTTGGGGACTTGTGGTAAGTGGGAATGAAAAGACAGCTTCCCAATTGCAGCTAACCCTGGCACAGAACATGGACTGGGTAATTAACTGAGAGCTGCTGGGTGAGCGCTGGGCAGACGGCTGAGAAGTCTCTTCATGCACAGACCAAGGCCCGCCTGAACTGTGTGGAAAAGGCAAGGAACCGCATTTGCAGTGACAACCTCTTTGCAAGTGATGGGCTAGATATTTTGCTCCCTGGGTGTGTAGGTGGATTTCTCCTGACATGATTAAAATTTGATCCAACTTCTTCAAACCTTATCCCTTTAACTGTTTGAAGCTGTTGCATTTTGTTCTCCCTGAGTCTATTCCACACTTTTTTGGATAAATGTAAGCTCACTGCATTTCTGAACAATATTTCTGCTGCTCTGAGGTGTCAGAAAGTGGCTGTTAAAGCTGTTGAAGTGGCTGACCCAAAGTCACAGAACGCCTGAGGCTAGGACCCAGTTTTTCTCCAGCCATATTGCTCTTCTCCTATTCCCCTCGTAGAAGATAGCAGAGGGCCCTGCAGACATGAGGCTCCTTGCATGGCTTCTGTACCAGTAGCACTGCATCCTTTTCTTCAGCGTAGCCAAGTCACTGAGCCAGCCATTGCTCCATCTCCTCCAGGCTGTTGTTGGCTATTTGCGCCTCACCAAGGGTACAGAGACAGCAGTTGGCTACTGATGTTGATGGGAATAAATTTCTGAAACAGAGATGCAGGAAGATAAAAGACATAAAAGGCATTTCTTTTATTTCAGTGGTAGCTGACAAACTATAAGGAGGACTGAGATTTTGAAAGGCACTCAAATCCATGGATTGTGGTTATCCATTGGGATATGGTGATAAAATGGGGAGCAGAGGGAACTCTGATAAACTGGCTTGCACAGGCATCATGGCAGGTCAGCTGTAGGGATGAGAAACAAATAAGTGCAAGGGAGAAAAATGGGCAAGGAGATGCTCACGAACTCTGAGAACAAAGTGAGAAAGGCAGGCTTTGAAGAACAAATATACTGCTGGTGTAAATCTGTCCAAGCTGAGAGGTAAAGCCCTTCCACAGATGTTAACAGCTCTTCCAAAATTCAGTCTAGTAGGACAGAAGGGACTTTCATTTTTGTGTGAAATGACTAAATTGCTGAGTACTCCTCTGTTTTCTGTGTTTTTGTCTATTTTGAGGCAAGTAGTAGTAAAGCTCAAGAGGGAAGGTTTTCAATCAAGTAATTGTTCTATTAATTGCAATGCACACTTAAGTGCAAGGGGCTGGTGTTGATGGCATAGAGCTGCAAAAATTCAGTATGCTGAGAGGAACCATACAGTGAGAGGTAGATGCCTAATGAAAATGTAACTTTTCCTGTCTTCTACAGCACCGTGTAAATTAGGTATAGCAGAACAACATTATTTCTCACAAAATATTCCTGCCAAGATATTGCTCCTTGTAAATCATCAAAGAAGGTGACAAACAGATGCTTGTGTTGCTAAGACAGGCTGCACAGGTCCTGCTTAAGGAAAGATTACTCTGAAACATCTTGACATGTTTGAGAAGTTTCAGGTTTTTGCATTTTGTGCGGTAAAGCCATAGTGTTTTGGGGGTGGTACACTATTGTATAAAATCATCAGCCTTCTCAGTTCACCCTGGTGAACTGGTGGGGACCTGGTGTTAGGATCTGTGTGCTACAGCTCTGCCTTCAGCATGGCTCTGGCAGGAGTCCCTGGCTCTACTCAAATTCCTTCTATTCACTGATGCCCTTTTCCTGCTCTGGAAGAGGAGGTGTGTGCAGAAACAAGCTCTCTTTGCCTCCAGTCCAGCCTTTCCTCAGTTGTCAGCCCTGTGAAATCCATAAACAAAACATTGCCTGCTGATTTCAAACCTGCTTTGTGCAGCACAGCAGCAGACACCCTTGGTGCAAGATGTTTTAGCTCCAGCTGATAATTCTGCTCCATTGATTTTTACATTTGATTTGGGGAGAAGCACTGGCTGCACTACATGTATCGTCTACCTCCCATCAAGAGCAGTGAGAACGCTGGTGTACAGCAGCAGTGGCTGTTGTGCCTTGTGCTTTTATACCATTCTTTAATAATAATAAATTCATTTTCAGTAAAGAAAATAAATCTGGTAGGGCCCTGTTAATGGGTTTTCAATGGCCTTATAAAGCAGGGCATATGTTGCTTGAATTCTTCCCACTCCCGTCCTTTCCAGCTCTTTCCTTAAGCTGTAGTAGTAATTATCTGTTTGGGATGCCTGTGATATTCATAACATGAGTGCACTTTCAATTCAGAAGAGCTCCCTCACCTCCTGGCGGGATAAACCCAGGACCCAAGTGCCTTGACCACTGTCGCAAGGTTGACTATCCACGAACAATCAATTTCTAAATGTGCTTGAACCTTGGGTGACCTGAATTATAGCAGCAAGTATTACAAGCTGGGACATCTGGTGGACAATAAAACTTTTTTTTTTATTTGTTTTTACATGAAGCAGCTGTACTTGAGCAGATGACCAGGGGCTGTGCAATCAAAGTGTGAATAGCTGAATTAGCAAATTATATTGGGCTTCTTAAGCACTTATTTGAATGCTGCATGCTCTTTTTAAATTTTGCTTTATTAACATCTCCCAAAAACACAGCAGTGTTGGCATTATGGTTATTAGTGACTTATTTGCTTCATTAAAATTTACAGCACGTTTTACATTCACCATCTGGGGCAGCTTCTCCCATGTTTATGGTTAAAATGTAACTTAAATCCAGGCCCAATAGTCTAAAATAAAATATTTTATAGATAAAACTCTTTATTTGGATGCCAGTGTTACCTCTTTTTGCCAGTGTGCAAACAGAATTCTATTTTGCTCAGTTAATGTGGTACAACTTAGTGCTAGGATACAGAAAAATATTTCTGCTTTAAAATAAAGATGTTGTTTTACATAAGGTAAAAGTTGATCGTGCTATTACTTGGAAAGCTGCAGCTTGTGGAGTAAGGCTGGGGTGGGAATTAGACTACTCAGAGAGACTTCAGACTAAAGGACTTTCTGGGTCACTGAGTCTAAACCCCTGCTATCGCAAGTAACTACCTTGGATAATCCCTTTCCAAAGAACTGGAGCAAGAATAAACAGTGCAAGAGTGAATGTGGTGAGAGGCAGCACATAGGAGCCCCGGCTCTGAACCTGAGCTAATGTTTCCAGATTGGTGTTGCCTTGCTCCTAATCATTTCAAAGCATTACCAGAGTATGTTTTCACTTAATTGCACACACATAGCTTTTAATTCTTCCTCCCTTTTCCTGGTTTGCTTTACTGTTGAGCAGCGAGGATGGGAACCCCATTTTCTTATTTATTCAGGCTGGGAATGTGGAAAGGATGTGTTCTGAGAGGGCAAAATGAAGGGAGATGGAAAGGAGCACTTGATGTACTAGTACTAAGAACTGGTACTAAGAGTGTCTTCCCCACTCTTTTGAGTCTGAAAAAAAATCAAATTTGAAATTCAAAAGAGTATTCTTTTTTTATTACTCCTTGGGAGTCCAAGCATTGAAAAATGCATTTGTTGTCTTTTCCCCTCCCATCCCTCACCTTTCTTATTTTGCAAAGAAGACATCTGTTCTCCACAAAATAAAACTTTGAAGTTAGCAAAAAAATAGTAAAAAATTGGAGTCCTTAGCAGCTCTATGAGCACACAGGCCCCCATTGGGTCACAATGTGGGAGCTACAGACATATTTGGGTATCTCAGGATCTCATGGGTTTACATGTGCTCTTGTGACTCTTCCCTCATTTCATCTGGTATTTAGATGTGTATCTCATGTGCTGGAAGAATGACAATAGCCTGGACATTATGGTAACTCCATACTCTTGTGTGTTTGTGATTTCGTCCTGGTGCCTGATGAGAGATATTTGCAGATCCTTCAGATTTAAGCATTATCCTATAAATGCAGTTATGTGAGTTGCCTTTTCTGCCTCTTCTGCTACAACCCTCTCTAGGCTTTGGTGTGAATTCCATGCTGCCTCTTTTCTTCTTTAAAGCTGTTGTATCTAATGCATGTTGGTTTTTTTTGGTTTTTTTTTGGTTTTTTTTTTTTTTTTTTGTTTTTTTTTTTTTTTTTTTTTTCTGTTTTGCCTTGCATATCTTCAATTAATTGTTTACAAGAGGAGCTGCCTGGAACTGCCTTAGAAGGGAGAAAATGATGAATACAATTGATTAATAATAATCGGACTAAAATTCCTGAAGCTTTTCTCTTTGGAGTGGTTTCCCGTCCTACTACCCTTGAAAATTGTCTTACCACCCCTGAAAATTGTCTTACCAGGATATCATGAATAAACAGGAATGAAGTGTGTTAAATACATATAACATTAATTGTGGTGCATAAATTTAAATGGAGAGCAGGTTTCAAATGTAGCTTCAATTTTCTACCTTTTGTATAGATTGAATTCAGTTGGAAAATGGACACAGAGATTTTTTTTTTGGTTTTTCCAACTGTATATGTCTTTTCATATATTTAATTATCTTTTCATATAATTTAATTCTATAATATTTGGTTACTCCCACTACCTGCAGACATGTCAGAGCTATTGATGCTTCTTTACTTCTCTTTAATTTTTATTGACTCTAAAAGATTATAAATTCAACATTCTGCTTTTAAAAACTTTTGTTTTGATGAAATAAATGTCAACACTTTCAGCTTCTTCGTAGAAATGATTTGTCTCTAATTTTCTTCTGTTTAGACTGCTAAAAGTGATTCTTAAGATCCTGAGATGAGTGGAAAGCACTACTATTTTGGGGTTTTTTGCCATTCTTGTAACCTACATGTATTTCTTGCCTTTGTCTTTAAGGTTTCTTGGCTTCTCTCACAAATGAGTTTCTCATGTTCCTGTTTAGTGCTCTGTTTTAAAATGCTTTTTGTTTTACTCCTTCCTTTCTCTTTTTACCTCTACCTACTCACAGTCTTTTTTGCTTCTCAGGGATTGGAATGAGAGCATGCAAAAGCCACCACCCTTGTTTTCTTACTTCTGTTTTTTTACAAATACTTTAATGCAGTAGACTTGGGAAATGAGGGTTGCCTTCTTGTGTGCTGAGTTTGTTTGTGGGTGGGGTTGTTTTGTCTCTCTTATGCTGTGTTAGTCTGTGTGTTAAGAGTTCATGGTTGAGCTGCTCAGGAGGTCTAAGCCCTCTCATGAACAATAAAAACAAGATGAAAAAGAGTTATTACTACAAAATTGTATTTAAAATCCTGATAAACATTTGATTTTTGGACATGCTAGTCCTGGATAATGGACAACAGGTGTGTGAAGATAAATGAAGTTTTGTTTGTGTGTGATGTGAAGTACTACAGATTGATAGATCAATGCTTAGATGCAGTTAGGCAGAGATGAAAGCTAAATTAAATATAGGCTCCTGAGGGCTATAACATTGATGTTGCATTATGGAAATGTAGTTCTAATAAATTGACCTACCCTCAGTATTCTTTAAAGCAATATTGCTAAGCATATCTGTTTTAAAGGTCTGTCTTTTCCAGGCCTGGGCAACAATCCTATGTCAGTCTAATGCCTCAAAATCTGAGCCTCTGCCTTCAGTCAGCAAGAACTGAAATTTTTCTGACTGCAGTTGAGTTTTACAACATCTTATTGCACAAGGAGATGGACAGTTCTCATGCAATATCTGTTTTGAAACAATTAGAAGGCTGGAAGCCATGAAGAAAGGGAGAAGAACATCCAAAAAAAAGGAAGCATATAGAAAGTCACAATCTTTAGTAAAACTTTTGCAAGTATTCTTTTTCAAAGTGAAATAGTTCCATGTGCCTGGTTCAAAGCTGTTCTTGTCAATCACAGAACAAAACCCAAAGCTACTTCCCATCTAGATGATTTTAAATATGAGTTTAAAAAAAAAAACAAACAAAACCCAAACATATGAAAAAAAGACAAAAAAACCCAACCACAAGAAACATAAAGACTGAAGCTCTCAGTTAGCATAAACTGTCATTCCATCACTGGGACTTGGCAAGTTAGATATTTGATAGAAGGAATCTGGGGTGGAGTGCAGAAAATCATCAAGCAGATGCTATGCTGGTAGGGAGAATGGTCTCATCTTGATTTCTGTGTTCCTAAAATTCCTGTAATAAAGATCAGAATCAATGGTCTCTTTTATTAATATAAAATTTACAGACAAAAAAATCTGGATGAGAGACTACAGTAAATATGAGTTTTCAGTTTCATATAAAAATAATCCCATCTCTTTTGACTGAGCATTTAAGCAAATGTTTAAATTTCAGTGTCATCTCAGTGATCTCCCTTTGAAAAATTATGCATGTGTTAGATAGTCATTGACTAATTGATGTTATTTGAGAAACAACATTTTTTTTCTTTCTCTTTTAGTATTTATACTCCCATGAACTCTGTCACTGTTTGCAAGTTCTGACTTTGTAAATCACTGAATATGGCAGAAATCTCAAATATGGGCTTTACATCAGCATATATGTTGTTCACAGGCTCTGATATCTATCTATCCGCATGTGTGACAATTTTTTAGGATATAAAGCATATATAAGCATGAAACTGAGGGGGAATAAGTATTTTATAATTCTTTAATCTCACTTTAGAATTACAGAAAGCACTGACTGATATATGTTGCTCTTCTTCAAATGGTGTAACGTCTACCTGTTGTGTCCCAAAACCCTTAAATTCCATCTTCATGTGAACACTAATTTTCAGGGCAGGGGAGAAGCAGGAAGGAATGGCCATATGGAAGGAAATCAGAAGAGACCTGACCCCTATTCCTGTAGGTTTGGAGTAGAATAGGAGCCAGAAGATTTCAAGTTGATCTGGGACAAATTTCTTTGTCATCACTTTTCTTGTCTTTCACTTCTTTTTGCTCCCTTTATTTGGACTGTGATTTCTTTGGTGAAGAAATATTGTGTATTTATTTCAGAATGACGTATGCACTGAGGCAAAGTTTGTCCTGTCTCACAGGGGACTGCAGAGTGTGATGTTCTCCTCCTTCATATACATGAAAAATAAATGCATCTTATTCCTGCCACAGCCTTGTGGCACACTCCTTCAGCTGTGACTGTTTTATTACCTTTAAAAGTTCCAATGTGTTTCTTTTAAATACACATTTTAAGAAGTCTCTTTTAGCTGATGTATTAGTTTATAGTCATTATTCATTTAAGTAAATTTATTATTAGTTTATTTTCTTTTCTGGATGTTGCAGAGATGTTCTGATATTGAACAGGTTAAGAACGAAGTTATGAGCATCTACTAAACCCAAATACTGAAGAACTTTAAGAAGCTCATATATTTTACAAAAGAAAAACACTCAATCCACAATGCCTTGGAAATCTTATTATTTTAGAAAGCATCAACAATTTTTAGTGATATTCAGAATTCCAATAAGAAAGCACCAAGACACAGAGGCTCTTGTGACTGTATCAAAGACCACGAGAGAAAGGCTGTTCAGAAGTTTGGAGGACTCCAGACAGCAGCAGTCTGCTCAGGGTATGAGGTGAAATTCCAGTTCAAGCCAAGTCAATGAGAATTTTGCAACAAAGAGCCAACTAAAAATCACTGTCATCCTTATCCAGGTTTTTTCTTGAAGAAATACTGGACTTACCAACAGAATGCATAGTCTGGTGCATAGGGAAAACATATTTGCCTATTGGATAGCCACATTTCTCTTTGCCCTCTCCTCATTGCACCACAGATAACTATTTCCCTGTTATGTTTTCTTTCCCCCTTTCTTTCCCCCATTTTTGTGTTGCTGTAGGGTCTTTACAACTGGATGGGGGAAAATAAATTGTGAGGTTCTTTGCCATTACTGTAAAATGAAATCTTGGAGAGCTTTGTGGGGACTACCTATAAAGAGGTAGTCCATAAAGGAGCTATTAATGAGACTTTATTAACCTCAGACTATATAGCATGAAATATTATGGTATAAATAAATGTGGTGCCAGCGCCAAGCTGCCTAATAAATGGCATGACAGAGGGGATCATGTGCCTTGGGATTTATGACATAGAGCATTTCCCCTCTAAGTCACTATTTTAAATTCACCATGGGTTGGCAGTGACTGAAGGCCATTATTATCCAATGACTCTTAAATAGGCTATGTGAAATAAATTGGAGGTCTTGGTTCATTTCCTTAGGGAAAGAGGTATATGCTCCAGGTTACAGTAATTGTCATCTAAGTTCAAGGCTCAGCACAGGAACAGCACTTGGAAAGGATGTGGCCAAGGAATCACTCTTTTGCCTCGTGCCTTGTCCCCTTCCTCAGGACTCTGCAGCACTGCTGTGCTGTGGTGTGAGAGTTAATACTGAGGGTTCTTGCAGAAGCTCATTCTTTGGATAAGCAAAAACCTTTGTTTCAGACCATTACCAATAATATCCTCTAAGGGCTTCTTTGCTTCCGTACCCTGCTCTGATAAATTAATGCTATATTTAATAGTACTCTTGGTACAAATAAATGAGATAACTTATGGAAATATGTATAGCTATGGTGAATATAATGAAGAATGAAGTCTTTTGTAATTACTAAATTCATTTAAAAGGAATAATGATTTATTATAAATTCCTGCTTGGTAGTAAGGAAGAAGATAGGCAGTTTGTAACTCTATTTCTAACTTTTAAGTGGATTCTCATCATCTAGTCTAATTAAATGGAGTGCTATTAGTTTTTAATAACCTGGGAAAATGAAATTACAATTGTATAAACCATTGACTAATGATTTCTTCAGCAACCCCAAGAGAATTAAATACATAAACCTATAACAAAACTAGTTTAAATTTAAAAAAGGAGGCAAACAGCAAGGTAAACTCCTGAATGGACTCTATTCAAGAAATTAGAAGTAAAATGAAAATATTAGGAAGAAAAGGGAATGTCTTCTCTCCAAACTTGGTGATCTCTTTCTTTTCACTTATGCTCACTTTGGCAATTTCTTTTCTTTTTTTTTTTTTATTTTGAAGTAGTCTATTGGCAAACAGAAGAATAAGGAGAAGTAGATTTGCTAACATCATCCTCATGAAGCAAATAAACAGAAGCAGCTTTAAAACTATTAGTTTGAAATGTCATTGAGTATGTAGATTTTAAAAAAGAATGAAATTTAAAATTTTCCCAAATTTGCCCCTGGAGTTTCTTTTTTCTTTTTCTTTACAAAATTTTTTCTTCATTGAAAGTATCAAATTAGTAGCAGAAATTTGAACATCACTTGTACCATTTAAAAAAAAAGGAAAGAAAAGAAAGGAAAACAGCACGAGATGTGCAGAATTGTACATCAAATTTACATGCACTTCTGGGAACTGGAAGTAAAATAGTCGTACAAGGTGCCATGATGCTCTTTCTTGGTGTTAGGAGTGGGTTGTTACAGTCCTGTACTGAAAATTAGATACCATCAGTACATGGAGATATAGAGCAAGGTTATGGTGGGATTTTTCCTGTGCTCTCATTTTTTGGGATATCTGGAGTTATAATATGGAAAGTAAGCCTAAGATGTACCAAGGTGGACTTCAAGGTCTGTTAGATTCTACGGAGTGAAGGCTGTCAGTTAATTTCAAAATAAGACAGCAGACAATTACAAGGTAAAAACAATCTACCAGCCTCCTCAAATAAAAGTACCCACAAATGCCTCCAAATGCCTGGCCTTCCTCACTTGGAGAGAAATTAAACTGTTTGTATTTATTTATTTATTTATTTACTCACCTCCTCCCCTTTGGAATCAAGACTGTAGACCTGAACAGTCTTGTTCAGCTAGTCAGCCGGGACTTAATTAGAGGAGTTTGGACTGGGAAATGACAGTCTCAGTACTATTACACTGCTACGCCACAGCCTTTACTTCTGTTTCTGCTGTGAATATAATTAATGCCCCGCACCTCTGCTTAATAGCAGCAGTAACTCTAGAGCGGAGACTTTATTACTCCATGGCCCAAGGAGAATGGTCCTGCATTTCTGGGCTCAGTGTCATCCGTCAGGCAGATTGGCCCTGTCTCTGGGAAGGGGTATTTCACACTCAGTTAAGGCAGTTGTTCCCACATGTCTTGTGGGAAGGCAATCATTTATCACATATATATCAGATGCATGCACTCTTTTTTTTTCTTTCAGTGCTCTATTGCTCTTTCTCTCTCCCCATGCATTTACTGGTGTACCATTATGGCATTCTTAGTTTCCTCAGTGGCCATGGGGAATCTCTTACTGTGTCTCAGAGGCTACATTTTCTTCATCTGGAACACAAAAGGGAGGATATTTGCTTCCTGATGTGGAGCAGCAGCAGCTGCAGAGCACCTGTCAAGCCACAGTAAATGGCAGCGTGGCAAGAAATGGGGTACCTCTAAAAGAACAGTCTCTGTAAGACACTTTGACATCCTCAGTGGTAAATTAGCCATGAAGCTACTGAGCCTAAGTCCCTGATTTGTTACTCACAAGAAGAACAAGGGAGGATCTATCTGTTACCTTCCTTGATTTCCCCTGATACAGCAGTCAACCTGGTGTCCTGCAGTAGTTGACTTGCAACAAGGAGGAACTGGTCAGCAGGATGGCATGTATGTTTGTGTGTGTGCTTGGTTGGTTGGGTTTTTGTCACTTCCAAAAGACGTCTCCAGCTTTGGAAAGCCTTGCAATGACAAGTAAGATTGGATGCCACAGCTGCAGGTGTGAGGAGGTCTGGCAGAAGAGTGGAAGCTTTCATTAGCAGCACGTGTATTTTTGAGACAACTGAAGCCAATTCCTACTATACATGGGTGAATTGTTGTGGCCTGATGGAGAACAGGAGTTTGTTCAGCTTTTAAGTCTAGAGTTGGTATAGTAAGAGCTGGGCTCAGAGAAATAATGGGTGGCTGCTTGGACAGCAAGTATTTACCAACAGTGGAGCAACACGTAAGAATGGATAAGAAATAGAAGAAATTCCCTTCATTCAGCTTAACTGTTATCTGTCCCCCTTCTCTACCACAACCACTATCCAAAGTCTTAGTGAGAGAGCAGGATTAATCATAGAGTCATGGAATTGTTGAGGCTGGAGAAGACCTCTAAGATGATTGATTCCAGCCTTTAACCCAGCACTGACATTTTCACCACCAAACCATATCCCCAAATGCTACAGCCACATGCCTTTTGAACACTTCCAGGGCTCGTAACTCCATAACTTCCCAGAGAGCCAGTTCCAGTGCCTGACCACCCTTTTAGTGAAGACCTTTTTCCTAACAATTAATCTAAACCTCCCGTGGTGCAATTTTTGGACATGTCCCCTTGTCCTGTCACTGGTTATCTGTGAGAAGAGACTGACCCCCACCTGGCTGCAGCCTCCTTTCAGGCAGTTGTAGAGAGTGATATGGTCTCTGCTAAGCCTCCTTTTCTCCAGGCTAAACACCCCCAGCTCCTTCATCCAATTTGTGATCCAGACCTTTCTTCAGATTTATTGACTCTCTTTGGGCAAATTTGTTGTCCTTGGCTGGCTACATTAATGTGTAATCAACATGTAAAAAGAGATTATCCTTGCTAAAAACTCCCGGTGATAAGCACGATGTGTGTGTGTAGACAGGAGACGTTTGAGGATGATAGGGAAACTCGTGAGTTACTTCTCTCCGAACTTCAGTCAGGGTAACCTTAAAATGCTTTCCCATGTATTTCTTCTTGAATGTTGCACCAAAAGCTAGTTCTGAAAATGTCTAGGATTCTTAGTAGAAATGCACAGTCTGCATGTAAAACAAAAAAATATGTCTCAAGGCTTAAGCTAGCTAAACCGTTTTTCTTCTCTTACAGACATATTTTTTCTGTGGCTCTTGAAATATCTAGGAAGTAGTAATGAAGTAGGAAGTAGTCTTATATGGTAAGCCAATACTTTCTTTTTCTGCTGATTTTCCAGGCAGTTTCTGGTGGAGTCATGTAAGAATATAGCCCTTTGCTGCTCATCAGAGCAGCACTGATCAATTCCTACTGCACATACGCTACACATGCTACTATAATGCTCTATTGCTGCAAACTATTGCAAATCTTATTCAAAAGAATTAGCTTTCTCTTGAGGAAACAAGATATAGCACCAACTTGTGTTCTTGTTGCTCTCGGTTAATAGGAACATACAAAATATTAATTTTGCTTTAGGGCTGTGGTATATATTCTTCTTCCCCAAGCCCCAGGCATGATCAAGAAGGTGTTTCAAGGCTAATACCTAAGAAACCAAAGTAGTTTCTCCATCTGTCTTTGAAGTAGAGGCAAGCTTTAGCTTTCGCAGGTCCATACCACAATGACTGACATGCCCCAGTGTGTAGAAGCCAAGGAGGCCACACTTTCACAAAGCAACCAAATTTGAGACTGAGATGCCCTCATAGATTTTTAATCATCAGCCTCTAGAAGGTACTGTTTGATGGCTGTGAGGGATTATTTATGTTTCTTTGTATGTGTACATTCCCTTTACCACTTGCATGTAAAGCATATTAAAGAGTTACCTCCACATTCTCCTATTTAGATGTGAATGTCATATGTTTGCACTGCTAATTCCTTCTTAAAACTGCTTGATCTGCTCATGTTGATTTATATTTATGTGTAATAGTTTCTTTGCATGTTCTCCATTGTTGATTCTCTAAATGAATGATTTTAACAGCACTGGGACTAAATTAATATGGAAAATTTCTTTTGAGGAAAAAGCGGGGAAATGGTCAGTAAATTAGTCTTCTGTGATCTCTGGTCAAAACAGAGTTTTGCCAAGTGACATTAAATAACAACTGGGCAAGACAGAAACCTTGACAAATATGCTTTCAGAGACTGTCCAGCTGTAATGCCTCTCCTACTCCATTAATAATTTTTCTAAAGTATTTACTTATGTGTTTTACTGGTATAATCACACAATTCCTTTCAGCCTTCTATTAGGCCTGGCTCAAAGCAGATTGTCACAAAATGCCTAAATTACTAGCTTTCTTGTCTAGCAACATTTGGCTGAAAATATGTGGTCAAAATGCTGCTTTTGTGCTTTAGTATAACCCAGTAAAGAGCAAGGTTTTTTTTTCCCAGCTGAAGCAGGGGATTTCGGAGGTCTTGTCAAGACTGCTCACTCTGATGAATGTTGCTGCAGCCAGGTTTTTACATTAGTTTTCATCAGTGCCATATCCAAGCACTTGTGTGTTAAGTTTGTGTCTGTGGAGCTGATCACTTAAAATACCCTCCACTGTTAACAACTCGGTCTTTTCTTTAGATGAATATATCTGAGTCATAAATAACCATGAGTTTAGATAGGAATGACCATAATGATTTTTCCACCTCCTGTCCATTTGTGTCCATTCCTGTCCATTCCTCTCCTATAGCTTACATCCTACCTCACATTCCCTGCATATTGCAGGAAAAGCGTATCTGTACCAGAATTTACTGAATCAAGTACATCCAGGCTGCATAGTTATCTTTTAAATAGAACACATACTACATTTTTTTAAGCTGTCTTCTCTGCTCCATTTTGTTTAAATGAAGCATAAATTTGGATTGACAAAATTAGCAGACACTGCATGTGCTATGTACTCATAGGTTGCTGTAAAACTTTTTCAGTTTCCAAATACCAGTATTATCGGTGCATTCTGGTTGTAATGTTATTTACCAGTTGTATGTTGGCCATATGAATACTATAAATTTATATTTCTTTTGAAGAGACTGGCTATAAAGCATTTTTTAGACATTTTATCTGCTTGATACTGATGGTAAATTTAACAGTTACCCATTTGGGCAATCTTTGTGCTGGTAGAGGCCTTTCCTTGCAATCCGAAAGAACGTGTAGTCATCAGTTAATGAGTATTTTAAACCAGGTCTTTTTTTCAGAGCTTGGCTCTTCGCCTTGGAAGAAGGATAGGTTTCGTGTGCTAAATGAGAATGGAAATGCTGTATCAGTTCAAATTAAACACAGCGTGCAGATGAGACAAAACTGTGGTGTCTGTGAGCACACTTTCAGCGTAGCACTCCCAGAGCTGCTGGAAAACCTACAGAATAAATGCAGCCGCAAATGCAAGCAACAGTAGGGTTCCTCTGAGCCCTATGGTGTCTGTGCACTGCTGCTGCTATAGGAACACACCTCTGAGATGTCACTGTCCTTTGGAGGAGCATACTCCCGTCATCAACAGCTGCACCGAAATGATGGGTGCACAGCTCCCCCTGCAGCCCAGCACCTTCTCCTCAAAAACCATTGGGATCACAGGAACGGACACTTGATGGCTTTGTCACTGGAAAAGATGTTTTGCATCTGAATCCTTCTCACCAGTGGGGACTTGTTCTTGTCTGTAATGAACTTGCAGATTGACATGGTTGCCCTCTAGGGCATTAGGGATTCTGATCTCAGTTGAGGGCTTTTTTTTTCCCTGGCCTTTTTTTTTTTTTTTTTTCCCCATTTTGGAAAATGTCTCAAGCCAAAGGTGGCTCCCTGCCTGCTGCTTACTGGAGTTCTTCCCAGGCCACCCCATGTTTTTCATAGATGAGTATATTTGTTAACTTGAAAAGTAAGTATGAAGATAACTAATGCTTCTCCTCTATTCCCTCTCTCCCTTCACCACCTTGTTCAGAGTGGTTAGCTCAGTCTAACTGAAATAACACAGAGAGGATCCCCCTGCTTTTGCTTCCCACTGACATGACAGTGTACTTCTTTTACCTGTGTTTGCCTTCTGGCTGCATTCCACTCCTTTAGTTTATGCCACCTTTCTCCCCTCCTTTCTGAAGATTATTTGTTTGGATATGCATCTTTTTCCAGGAGAGGAGTGTCTTAGAAGGTCAAGGAGGTCAAAGACAGGCACGTAGAATTTGGGAATTCAGTCCTCATACAGCAATACCGACGGTCCAGGGAGCCGTATTTGAATGGAATATTGAGAGCAGTACTTTGGCTGCTTTTATTTTTTTCATGAAGCAACCGGCCCTGATCCTGAGCTTGCATGTATAGGAAAATTGTCTTGGACATTAATTCCTGGATTGTAAGGGTTTGTCTGTGCAGACTAACAAAGGTGTAAACCGAACGTACCTCAGGTAAACAATATTACAGCCCTGTGAAGCCACATATTTTTTAAAATCTAGCAAAAACATGGCCTAATTTAATTTTGCTTAATTTGTTTCTGAAACAAATTAAACTAAAACAAATGTAGGTTGCATTTATGCTAGGCTTTTAATGCGGTCCAACTAATCCACTTGAAAGGATAATTCAGATGAATTTTCCTGAGTGTACTGTGTGGATGAGCCATGACACACAGCACCATGCAGTCCAGTTATAACCTCTCAGGAGACCAAAATGTATAGTTATGGCAATGAACAGCAAGTGACTACACACAGAAAAAAAAGATCAAAAGCAGTAGGAGCACTGGGAGCAAATCAGAATCAGGCAAGGCAGAGGAACTGTTGTGGTGGGCAAATCTCCAACATAATGGCCTTTCTTGCAGCTTTCAAGGCCACCAAAGGGACTGATTAGTGACCAGATATTTGCTTGCTGGAAGGTGGCTCATCTGAAAGAAAGAGCCAAGAAAGTAAGGGTTTGGGGACAGATGCTGGAATCGTTGTTGTGATCAAGGGAAATCACTTTGCACAGGAGAAGTAAATAAAATTTGCAACCTGATCTGGAATCTGCATATGATGCTGGCACTTCCTGGAGGCAGAAAGTAGTTTGCAGGGGTTTTAATTATTTCCACTATCGCCACTTCCCATTTATCCTACCAAACTAGAGTGTGGAGAAAAAACTTCTGGAGCACTACTTTTTTGGAAGACAGTTCTTTTGCTTTCAGCTAAGGGTACTAAATGTAAATATCCTATTTGTGGATTGCATGCAATGTATTTTGACAGTATGGTTTTACTAATTATTGCAATTGATTTATCTTTATAGATGGTTAACTCTGATATGGAAAGGGACCCATTTGAGCAGAGGTAGGTTACTCCTAGAAGAGGCAGCTGCCATTTTGTGAGGACCTATCAGAGAATTATGAAAGTTATCCTGTTTACCTTTTCTCATATTTCTGGTAAGTTTTCCCCTCATCTGCCATTGGGGGTACACCAAGAGGAAAAGAGGAAGGACTTGTATCAGAAAAACAGCCTGACATGTACTTGTAGTTAATCTCAGAGGGGTGAGTGACTAGGATACCTAGCCTTGTACAGTTTTTTAATTCCCAGTGAACGTCAGCACAGCAATCTCTATGATGGATGAAAAGACCAGATTCTTTTTCTCTCCCTGTGTAAACTGTGCAAATTTTGTGCTTCTTTTAGAACTTTTGCTTTTCTAACAAAGGAAAAACAACAGAGGACCAGAAGGTTTGCCAAACCTGCTGTGACAGCATCCCAGGAGGCTGCCTGCTGGGGAGAGACAGGAGTATGGAAGACACGTCTGACTGCAGGATCTCCTGCTGTAGGTCAGCAGGCCACTTCTTGCCCACTTGGCTATCGTGTATGCTGGATTGAAGTGACTTTTCATTTGCACAGGTATGCTGAATGGGAGCAAAAGTCTGCTTTCCAATAACCCACGGTAATGAATAAAATAGAAAAGCAGGAGTTAGGCCTGCTTGCAAATAATGTGTAGCTGCAGGTACATCTTAGGAGCCGAATAATATGCAGAGTATGTTTTCCCTGCAGCCTTAAGTGTAACAATGTAAGAAGACAAGGCAAAGTTACGTGCATATATAATGCTAAAAATATCAACTTAGAGTCCTCAGGCTTTAGGTCAGCTGCTCAATAGCAGCTGAAAGGAAATCCCTTCTCACCCTCCACCCCATATTCTGTACGAATGGATTATCATACAGAACAACGTGATGCCATGCCTTTTAGTTAGGGCATATAAATCAAAGTCAATTGCCTTTCTACAACCAGGTAAACTATTTTCAGTGAAGAATCTACTCAAAGAGGAAGTTGTACAGTCCACCCTACACAATTATACAGATAAAAGTATAACAAAGAAATGAAATTATATATGAAAGAGTTAGAACCTCTCCCTCTTTGACGCAAATACATCTTTGGTTTTTTTCAGAACACTAGAAATAAATTCGAAGATAGGAAAGGCTTCAAGTGCTAGGCTAATTGTATTAACCCCTCCATCTTTTTACATTTTTTTGATTAAAAAAAAAATCTCTTTTCTCCTCTCTTCATTGGAATAAATAGCTGCATTTCTTTTCTCTACAGGCTGAAGATGGTGAATTGAAACAACCATAATGAGTGTGGCAGTCAAAAACAAGGGCATTTACAAAGGATAATTATTGCTTAGATTATGAATATCAAATTTCTATTGACATGAAAAAATTACATCTTACAGAGATATTATAAGCATTGTCATTCACAATGAAGCATGACAGAAAAGATTTTACTCTCAGCTGCCTGTAGAATTAAGTCACATGAGCCATTCTTTCTTCAGAGAAATGTGAAGCTGAAACTTAGAAGGATGCATATTTCTTTGTAAAAATAGCATCATTCCCCTTCCTTGAATTTGGTTCAACACTAGCATGGAGAACTGCTATATAGGAAAGACGGGTGGGGAATGTAAAGTTCTCTGGGCATGGAAAGAGTTTCCAGTTCCTCACCCACTTGCTATCTTCAGCCTCGTTTGATTAAGAATGTCCCTGCCAGGTAGGTGGGTTGGAAACTTCCACAACACTTCCTCCAAGGAGCAACTGAGATCCTAGATCTCTGATAGCATTTCAAGTGACAGCACCAGTGGCAACCTCGATGCCTTAAGGACTGAGGAGGAAAAGGATGGACATGCATAGCCTTATAGTTCAATTGAAAATAATAGTACAAGCAGTATACTACATGTTGTATATGTGGTATTTTGACACTCCTTTTTTTCTGAAAACTGAAAATAATTCATTGCTGCTGTTCTAGATGTGCTTTAGTCTTGCTGTCACTGCTTACATAAATCGAAACTTATTGCAGCTATACAGATGTTTTTAAAGGCTGTTGGTAAGAAAAAAATGCAGAGTGTTTTCATCCTTAGCAAACCCACACAAAGTTTGTCATGAAATTTACAGCCTCTCTTTGTTTTAAGCAGCACTTTTTGTGTGCTGTGGTCCATAAGGCATTATAACTTGACTATGATGTCAAGAAAAAAATCTCCCAGGAAATGTATAAGCTCATCTATAACCAAAAATTAAAAACAGAGGAAGTAATTATTGAACATTCAAAACAGGGTCTAATTCTGCTTAGAAATGAGAAGCAACATAACTATACTGCTCAAGGTGGAATGTAGTCCTTCAAATGAAAATTGAAAATTTTGTTTGTATTTACTTCTTCTAATGCAGCATATTTTACCATTTCCTGATCTCCAGGAAATTTAATGACATTTTAATTTTGATGGCATATTCATTACTGGCAATTTGAGGCCATCCAGAAATGGAGGTACAGAAGTTTCTTTCCAGTTTTTTTCTGTTCCACAGGTTCTGCACTTCTTGTCAAGCCTTCAGAGTCCTGTCCAAGGCACAGAAACAACCAGGAATATATTTGCTATCTGTGTTGGTGTGGTCCTGATATTTAGGTTTCATATATTTATCTTAACTAAGGAGGACATGCTTTTGCCACCTCAAAACTATTTCAGCTCAGCTGCTATCTATAAAATTCACCTTAGTCCTTCTGGGGATTCCACCTCAGTCTGTGTTCAACACTAAGTAGGAGTATTCTCCCTGGAGCATGGAGCAAATGCCCTGATGGAGGACAGTGGGATCCCCAGTTATTTCTTTCCTGGCATAATGTTTTAGAGTGCTGAGGACTGGCTTGGGAGAATACAGGAGTGGAACTATAATTTCTCTCTTGTTGCAACTCTGTTTCGTAGATTAAGTTTCCTTTTAATATGTATATGTGGTCATCCTGTGATATGTATTTCTGTAAAGGTTGGCAAACACTTTTTCTGTCCTATATATGGAACTCATTTTCTGGACTTCATGGCTATTAGCTGAAATTGCACAGGATGTGATGCTTTAAATGTGGGACGAAGAGGATCTTCTTCATTTGCCATATAATTTGTTTCTCTTTCCCTCTTCATCATATGTATCCTTCTAGAAATGTGTCCTACCTTTGCATTCTACCTGTCTGAAGTCTTTAGGGAGCAATCACTGTTTATTTGTTGAATTTCTTGCAGTGAAGATGTCTCTTCCAGTTTACATTTGCATCATAACTTTTCAACCAACGTATGCTAGGCCTGTGTCAACTTCACATTTTACATTCTTCAGGATGTTCACTTTCTTTGTTTTCTCTTGATTATTTTGTAAGGAAAAGATGAAGCAATTTCTTTCTGATGGAACATCATGGAATTGAGAATTGTTTTTGATATTGCTGTGCTGCGTTTTTCTTAGCACAATTTATCACTGAAGCAATGGATATTTACTGAGTTGATGGAAGTTTTAAGCATGTGAATAACAGTATAAATTACCTGCCTGAGAAGCATCAGTGAGAATGGATGATTAGAGGGAGTGAAAATGTCTGTTTTGATAAATTAAAGTTGAACAACTTCAGGAAAAAAAATTGCTGTCTAATTCTATTGTCAGCTGCATGTATAAATCTAGATGCATTGGCAGTGCCAGTGGTATTTATCCACATTTGTGACGGATACTAAGGATACCACTGGCCTCTGCATAATTAAGTACAACAGAACTGAGCCTATGGAAGACAATCTGTCTGCTACTCTGTAACTTTGGTATTTGCCTGAGTAATATCAGAAATACTTAAGCTGTGAAAAGACATTTTTTTCTGATAAAATGGGTATTTTTGATCATAAAACAACTGAAGTCAGGTTAAAGAAAATAAGACAATTGCCATAGGATCTCCCACATTCCTCTTTAATTATAGATTGACAGGTTTTTCTGGTAGATAACTGATACACTGGAGTTCTTAGGGGATGGGTGTCAAGGTTATTTAAAATGTTGAAAGCACTAAAAATAGGACTAGTACATTCCAATTCTTTAAAGTTTTTAAAAATAAAGTTTTAACTTTAGTTACTTAGACTCTTGTATGGTTCTAGGAACAGTTGTACAAAGAAATTCAATAAATGAAAATGAAATGAAAATTCAAGGTTCCTATTACAAGCAAATCAAATATTTTCACCATAAGTGTCACATTGGGTGCATCCACTATCTCGTTTTCTCCTCTTTAGTTAAGATGGTGTTCCCTGCTGTCTCCCTACATATTTTCCTGAGATTATCTGATATGAAAAGCATCCCATACACTTTGTGACAAGGCCCTCCCAGACAAAGTTCCTTACTGCACTTATTGTGACCATTGTGTATGCACGTTCTTGCCTCTTTGCTCCTCACTTAGTGAAACTATCGATACAGACAGATGGGGATGACTGTGCTGTGTTACAGCAGTTAGGCTCATAATATCTTCCTACTTTCAACTACATCAGTCTCACTGGAAATGCTTTCGAGCTGAGCTATGTCTCCAGCAAACTTTGAAAATGCTGAAATGTTGGATTACAGACAAACTGCTCCAGACAAATCTCCCTTTCAGTTAGTTGAGTACGTATATACATACCTTAAGGAAGGGGGAGAGCTGTAATGGAAATATAGCATCAGCACTTCTTAAAAGTCATTGGAATATATAAAAATGTTCAACACTGAAAAGTGTTGCCTTGAAAGGCTCTAACTTTAATGCTTGACAATGAGAATGAATAGGTAAATTAACAGTTTTATTTCCCTAAAATGCTATTGAAAGAGAAAGTCAATGTGTTAAAACTCAGCACAAACTCCTTTCAAGTTTATTTGTGAATTCATGAAAGCCTTACATTTGTCATAATCCATGTTAATCTATAAAGCAAAAAAGGCTGCAATGCTTTTGGTGGCCTGTGGCTGAGGCTCTTTGTTATTCTTTTTATATGTGTTACTTCTGTCAAAAAATTGATTTGTCTGGTTCAGCCTGCTGTTCAGCCCCCAAGACTGTTCTGCAGAGCCTTGGATGGAGCTTCTCTTGCCTGTGCTGTGTGCAACCAGTCATGCTTGGTTCAAAAGTAACAAAGACTAATTTTTATATATATTTTTTAACATTTATTTTAACTTTAAGGATCATGGCTCTAAGGCATACTAGGCACTTGAATCTGGAGTCAGAAGTGCAAGTATATATAAAGCAATATATATAAATCAGAATCTTCATTTTGCTGTACCGCCTTGCAGATTTATGTTCATTAGATCCAGTGCCCAGAATACCTATTCCTTTGATTCATATTTGAGTATTCACTTCAAAATACACCTTTGCAGTAATAAAGAAATGGCTTTAAAGTCAAAGTTAGCTTCTGTTGCTTTCATATGAATTTGAAATACCCCCATTGCAATGTGCCTTAGCATTACAAAACACACC
Source organism: Platysteira castanea (assembly GCA_013397175.1). NCBI lineage: Eukaryota > Metazoa > Chordata > Aves > Passeriformes > Platysteira > Platysteira castanea. The sequence goes on from VYXC01005506.1 coordinate 400,894, forward strand.
AGTGAATAATACAACATACAACAGTTTCTTGAAACAAAGAACATTCCAAACTGAGCTAGGAGCTTTCAGATCTGCATCAAATGCTTCCAAGAGGATAAAATCAGATGCTGAGGAGCAACCTGTGGTACTCTTTGTTCTTGCCGTGGAGACATGTGCTATTTCTAATAGCTCGTTTTTGGTTACTGGAGAGATGCAAAAAAAAAAAAAAAAGAATTTTAAAATAGCATGTGAGGTTTTTCTATGTTAGGGATCAATGCTTAGCACTCTGTGACTTCAGTCAGTCACTAGTTGAACAATCTGTTTGTAGCATCCTGAAAAAACCAAAAAATTAGAACAGGTTTCTCTCTGTTTCATGCTTCTTTTTTCTGCCATTATAGAAACTACTGTCACTCTTTCTTTCAAATTCCTTCCTGAAATACCTAACTGAACCCCAGAAGTTTTGTGTTTAGGGAAGTGGACAGGTGGGATTGGCATGGTGCATCTCCTACTGATGTTGAATGAAACAGGAAAAAGTTAAATTCAGGAGAAAGATGATGGAGGATAAGGTTCTTTACCAAATGGGTTTCAAAGTTAATTGCCTCAAGCTCATTGGCTAAAACTAAACTGCATAAAAATAATGGGCTTTCATGAGTGAGGAAGGCAAAAATATATGGACCTCCTCCTATGTATTCAAAGTACCTATAAATAGAGGCTTTTCTAGGAATGGATAGGAGGGTTATTTTAGTTGGATGTTTTGTTTCTACAAGATTTGTGTCTAGGCCTTTAGCTACTTTAAAACAGTGAAGTTCTGTTGGAGTAACTGTGTTTGGTAAAGTTATGCTGACTTAGAGAAGCTGGGTATCTGACCTGACTTAGTCTTTCAAAGCAGCGGTGACCCAGCAAAGTGTTAAACTCTCCATTACTGGATGTCCCCATTAAAGGATTATTTAACTCTACCAGAAAAATCACATCCTGGAAAAAAAGCTATCAGGATAAATCTCTCTGTGAGCATTTGCATTCTGTCCTTTGGGACATACTTTGTTGCATGTACCCTTAAACTTTTCAAAAAAAAAAAGCCCCTTCATAGCTCCATTATTTTCATCACATAATAAAACCCCCCCAGTCTTTCTCCTTCCCCTTTCTGAGAAAATAAACACACATTGAGCTGCACAGGTTGAGCCTCATTAAAAAAAAAAAAAAAAAAGAATACCGTGGGGGTTAGACTGGGTTGAGATAATTAAGAAAACAGTTTTCTTTTCACTGGCATAATTTTCCAGACAACAGACTGCTTAATGTAGAACCTAGATATAAAGGTCTTCTATCAGGATTTGAAATGTTGCTTTCTGCAAAGCTGACATAAATAAAACCTTGCTTTGCAATCAAGTTTTCTGGACTGGATCCCAATCCTCCTGAACTTCAGTATGTTTTGTTGGGTTTTTTTAACACTGTGGACTGTCTTAAAATTGTGATTAGAATTTTCTCAAGCAAGAGGAACTTGTGTGTTGCTAGAGAAATGGAATGGAAATACCAGGCAAATACAGAGTCAAATCCTCCTGACAGAAAATCTGTCAGATGGGGACAGAACCTGAGGAGGTCTGGGAAATTTACTTTTCAGGTTTTCTTATTCTCTTCCCTGGAATGGATTTGAGAATCATTACAGACTTCAAATGAGAACGTAAAACAATTTAAGATTTAAAGTAGGATTTCAGGTGTCTGAAAAACATATTCCCTAAGTCCTACTCAGTTACCTCTGCAGCCAAGGAGGAAAATAATATTTATAAAAACCTCTATTTTATGTTAGTTTTTTTATTTGTATTAAGGTTAGCTTTGGCCAGCTTAAAATCTGGTTTCCTGTTGTGTCCAGAAACATCTTGCTTAAATACTGCTATGCAGTAAGAGGGAGAGGTGATCCCTCTCACTTTTTGTCCTCCACACTTGTGGTACATCCCTTCATTTTGAGAGCTATACATCAATTTCCTGGGATAGAGAGGGAGCCCTGTGTCCTGGGTGCACCAGGCTAGAGTGTAGTCAGTAAAATAAAATTTGTTCTTTTAGGGAAGAAAGGATGTGTGCAAGCAGTTTAGTTTGGTAGCTTGTTTATGACCTTATTCTTTCTTGAGATTATGTGTTTTGGTGATTGAGAGCAAAGTCTGCTTCCTTCACCTGGACTGCTGCAGAATTCTGCAAAAAATACACCCGAGGCCAGGACCTGACACAGGACCATCACTGAATATGCAAATATATTATGTATACATCAGTATAAAGGTAAATCTAATGATCTAGCAATAGCAGAAGGGAGTGTGGCTTTTGGTGACATTCTTGGTATTAGTGCTTATGACAAGAAAAGGTGTCATGCTCATGCCCCCTTGGAATTGCGCCTCCCAAGATGTTCTGTGCCTGAATCTAATTGCTGTTTTTCATTTGGTTTTGCTCTCCTTTCTCAGGAAGGAGTTTTTAACCTCCTGCTGAGTAAATGCTGTGGGTCTGATGTAATTCAGGAACTCCTGTGTCTGATGTGTGTTGGATAAACACCGTTGCTGAGCACAGAAGCCGATGTGGGACCATTTAGTTTTGCATCTGTGCCTTGAGTTTTCCCTCAAGGAGATAACACGGAAATCCATGCCCCAGAAGTCGAGCATAGTTTGGAAAGCAACCCAAATGGTTGTCTTCTGTTCACTGCGGTTCACCAGCTTGTTTTAGAGCTGTGGGGAGTGATGAAAGTAGGGCAAGAAGGAAATCATTTCCCCAGAACTATGATAATGAGGAGAAAACCTCCTTAAGCCAATAACCCTTAATTTCTTCCATTTTCTCACTTTTTACTATTTGTTGTTTAATTTGGCAGCATCTGCTTTAAAGTTTGTCAGACCAACTGTTGGTAACTGAGATTTGTCTGAAGTTTTGACTTGCAATATTACAGTGTTAAGTGCATCATAAGGATGAATATTGAATTAATTGAAAAATCTGTTTCTGACTGTGAAGGTCACCTAGCCGCAAGAGCTCACAGTCTTGCTTTCCAGATCTGAGTAGTGTTTGTTAACACTGAGAAGCAGGATACCACCTTATATATAAATTCCTTTTTTGCCTCTCTCTTCACTGTATTGGACAAGGCTGTCTAAGCATAAAAGAGCACTGATACATTATGTCCAGAAACTGCTACGATGCCCATTTTGATAGGAAGCTTGTCAAAAATTATATTGTGAATCTTACTTCTGAAGGACTTTGTGTGACAGATTCGAAAGCCAGATATATAAAATACATGTGTAAAGTTAAATTCTTTTACAATTACTCCAGCTGTTAGACTTAATGCTAATTTTAAAAGGTGAGGGTTTTTTCAGTTTTACATAGTAGAAATAAAATATTACCTTAAGCACGGAAGAAACATTGGAAGACATTTAATGCAGAAATTTTTGAACAGTCTATTACATATCTCTACAGCCTAATTTTTAGCAAAGCAGACATTAGATCTAGTGTTTAACCTACTGCTGTTCTGAGGGGGTATTAAAAACCTGGCAACTGGCGTGATGACCCCTTTAGTTTCTCTAATAGTAACAAATTCAGTAGCATTAGAAGAGTCATTTCGGCAACAATCCTGTGATTTAGAAACAGTACTCAATTCTCTGCTAGAATTAGTCTATGATATGATATAACATTGTAACAGTATTTGGAATATTTATCTTAAATTCCTTCATGAAAGTGGCGCATAAATAGTGGTTATACAATTTCCACTGGAGTCCTTTGGGGTAGGTATTTCTTATTCCCATTTTATAGATGGCAGCCATGAAATATTAACAAAAGAAAAAAAATCCTACCAGTTTTTATATCTCTTTTTTTTCCACCAAAATGAGAACGGAATGGAATCTCTGAGAGGGAAATTCTCCATTTCAAGTCAAGAACAAAAATGTTCAAGGTAGTTTTTGACTGAAACATTTCCCCCCCCCTCCACCTCTCATCAGCTCCATTTTTTCCTTGCCTCCTCCAATTAAAACAATTCCACAAACAAAAATTAAAGGAAAAAAGAAAAAAGAAAAAAAAAGAAATAAAAAGAAAAAAAGGAAAAAATTAGGTCTTTGAAAGCCATATAAAATAAACCATTGTTAAGACTTCTGATTATTTTTGTAAAGATTTTTGTCTGTGTCTCGTAAAGGGTGATACTGTACATTCACAGTGATGAATTGTTCATATCTTTCTGAGAAGAGCTAGAACACTTTTAGGTCATGCTGCTGCTTTACACGCAGTGGCAATGACAATGTCCGTGGTACTCATTGTTCCCACTGCTATGCACCACCACATCTAATACCCAGAAATTATGTGGGCCCTGATTTATAACTGCTCTCAATTGTTACTAGTCCCAGTTGCTTCACAGAAACTCTTCAGTGTGTAAAAATAAACACTTAGATTTCCGCAGAATGAGGGTCTTAATATGTAGCTGCATATGACTGAGTCTGGCCCTGACCTCATGAGAGAAAATAAACCATATGCATGCACGGATCTTGTTAATATTTTCTTGAGTCCTTTCACCCGGCTTCAGTCACTGTCACTAATTTGTTTTCATTATGGTAAAATTTCAAGAGTTAGCATACTTTTATTTTGTCTGAATGATTCCGTGGGGTCTTGGTTATTTTATATTACCTTGACTGTCACAAGCAGAATCAGACACAGATAAAATTATGTAAATGTCAATGTCAATAAAATAAATTGTTCTATTTTTGCAGATGTTCTTCATCTGGATTGAATTTGATTGTAGATGCTTGTCTTCATGCATAATGATCCAAAGCTAAAGGATGAAAGTGTTCTTGGAGCAAAGAAAACACATTCTGAATCTTTACTGTAAATTATACACTATACAAAATCAGTCCAAATTGTTCAAACCCTTGGACAATTACAATGTTATTCTACTTGCCATGCTGAGTACTGTGTAATTATCATGGTTAGCAGCAGTTTGCTTGCTCTTAGTCCTGAAGGGAGATGCAAGCTTTACTGAACAAGAAGTAAATGCAGATGTTAGACCTTATTTTGTTTTCTGACTCAGCAACTGAAAATACCCACAAAATGTGAAGGATTTTTTCCCCACTTATTTAGTTGATATAGCATTAACAAAAACAGTGCTATTGATCAAATATGCACTGTGCTGTACATAATGGATAGTGTGGTTAGTTGCATGATTAAAGAATTTGCTAAGTTGCAACCCCCAGTTTCATTTGTAAAAAGAAAGAAAAAAAATCAGAGATATTGTTCCCAGAGAAGGAAGATCCAATTAACAAGAAACATTTCATTGGTTTTCTAGTTTAGAGGCTCACCCTTCTCCTATTAAGTCAATTATAGATTTTCTTGCATAGTTAATCATGCAGGAAACATACTTTACATTAAGTCCATTTGTTTTGTAGGGTTAGTTTACCCATCCTCTTCACAAAGACCATGAGTCTTCCAGTCTTCCTTACTAAAAGCTTTCCAGGAGAATTAAATTCCAAGAACTTGCTTGGCTTATGCGCAAAGCTTTTGAACCTCAACAACTTTTGTGTAATTGTTGTAAGCCTTTAATCTAAATCCCAAATATTTCTGCAAACTTCAGGTGGACCTATTGTCTATTTGACATCAAAACCTGGAGCAAATGGATCACGAATTCAGTAACAGGAGACACCTTTGGCTTGACAAGTTAGAGGAGGCTGTGAGATTCCAGTTGCCATCAGACTGTTTTGTTTAGAAGATAGTAATTCATATATTTTTTTATGCCTCTATGTAATTTCTGCCTAGTTAAATCTAAGAAGTACTTCTAATCTGCCCACAGATATGCTATAAGAATATTAAGGAACAGTCTGAGAAATAGCAACTGTTCTTGTGCTTGGATGTCCTGTTAGATATTATAAAGTCTTTCTTTCCCTGGAGAGTTAATCCCTGAGATGGAAGTGTTAGCTGAATTTAGTCTCAGCTAAGTTACTGAAGTGTACCTAGGTCTTCCGGAATGTGTTACTGGGCAGAGCATGCTGCCATAGCTAGACACCTGGGAGACTACAGCACTGGTTAATGTGCACATGCCCTCGTCTGAAGGTGGCAGCTGAAGAAGGCAGAAAATATGATTAGCTGCAGTCTTTCCTTTCCTTTGCATGGTACAACACACGTCTTAAAGGAACTTTTAGAAACTTAATGCGTGGCCTGGAACTGCTTCTTGCTATAGACTGACATTCAAAGGTATGTGAGGTTAGTTGTGAAACTTTTGTCTCTGAGTATTTAGATTGCTGTGATTCCTCTTGAAAGGGTTTTCTTCTGGTTAAAGCCCTTGTGGTGTGACTCTGTATTGGCACCGATGTGCTCACCTTCTTTCCCAACTTGTCTTTGTCTTTAAGCTGTTCAGTAGCTCTTGGCACTGGCTGCAAGTCCCACAATCGAAAGATCTTTTTTCTGTATGGAAGCCTTATTAATTTTAGGGATCTGATTGCTTGTTTTCCATATCTGTCTTCCTAACTTCTAAACATGTGCAATAGTAGAGGTCTTTCTCTTCAGGGATATTGTGTGTTCCCAAAACCAATTGTTTTGGTAGGTATTTCACCTTCTCACCTTGGATGGGAATAAAAAGGAGAGCTTTCTATTAATTTCCATATGCTTGGGCCAGTTTTTTGGTTCGTTATCCTTTTAATGTTCTCTGTAAATGTGATTGGACCATCCAATTGTTTCAGTTGAGGTCTCTGTGGGATTAATTCAGGCAAATCTTCTATGTGCTGGTGCAAGCAAGAGGCAATTTAGGCCTGTGGGTCACATTTTATCTAAGTATGTTTAAAAGGATGAGGAACACTTTTTAAAAAAGTATTTTATAAACAAGCTTTGTGCATTTTGTAACAATTGAACAATGCTTATGTGCATTTATTATAAGCAGCCTTGAGACCTAAAGATAAAAAAATACTGCAAAAGTGTAGCATTACTATTATAATAACTTTTTCTATGAAGCCAAGTATTATTCTGAATTCTGACACTTAATTGTAGTTCACAAAAAATGGAGCTTTTCCTACCTTTGATACATTCTTGTGCCAAGCCAGTGAGTAGGGGTGATTAAAACTCCATCCTCTACTGTTTTTTTCCTTTCTTTTTTACTTTTTTTCAACTGAGACTGTAATTTTCTTCAGCTCAAAATTCTCAGGTTTTTTTTTTACCGCAGATAGTCTGTAAGTGCCAGAAGAGCCACAGTGCAAAGTTGTTTTCTCACTAATGCATTTTATTTCAGAGAAAATTCAGTCTCCAAGAGAACAAACACATTTCCTAGAAGGGGAAAAAAGTGTTGATTAGTACCTTGGTGATATATTCACTGTATTCTCTTTTGAACTTTGTCTTGCTTAGAATGGAGCATTCTAGCTTCTTAAATGGATTTGTTTTTACCAAAAAAAAAAATATATATATATAAGGCTAACATTCCTGTGCTTATGTTTTAGAAAAGAAATTGAACACACACGGCCACACACACTCAGTTGTTGTCATATAGGATGTTTCCTTCAGAGTGGTGCAATTAATCCTGCAGAACTGAAAAATTAGTTCACCAAGTACATGCAAATAATGAACAGAAAAAAAGTGGTTACAAGTAGCTTTTTTGCAAGGCTTTACAGTGAAAAAAAACCAGCTACAACTGCTGCAGCTTAATATTTATTTCCTATTTAAAGTAAGTTAGCAGGAAACCTCTTAGTCTTTTTTTCATGCAAAGATCTTGAGTGATAACTTGAAAATCAGTCACTAGTCATGGGCTTTCGGTGGAAGAAGCTAGCCCCATAGAGAACCATAAAAACATCAGGTGGGAGCTCTTGCTTCTGTGAGGACTAACCCTGGAGTCGATGACTGCTAGGGAAGCAAAATAACTCCTGTCAGCCACCTGAGTGTATTTTGTGTCTGAGAGAAGGTCCTGAACTCACAGCCTCTTTTATATTCAGTACTCATCTGGCCGACACCATCACTCACTGTGAGCAGCTCTTCTCTCTCACTTTTGGCAAAAATTACTCATTTAAGTCAAAAAGAAAAGTGCAGAGTGCCTCACACATGCAGGGAACATTTTCCCTAGGCTCTTAGCTCCTGCACCGCACAACTGCCCAGAGCTGAGTGCCATCCTGTACTTCAGGGAAAATACACAATATCTTGGCTACTGCTGAACTTGGTGCCCATCTCCACTTTTTTTAGCATACAATAATGTTGCTATGGAGTACATAGTACAGCAGACTGTTCTGTAATGTAGGATGCAAAATTGCACTCCCTGTTGCATATTTTATTTTTCCCTGGATGTGTGACCAGCCAGTTGCTTTTGATCTGGATTTGGGGGAGTCCTGTTGAAAGGTTTAGCAGAGTCTAAGCATCCACAGCTATATAATCATCGAGGTGGCCGAAGGACCAAACTCCATAGGTACAGAGTTCTTTATTTCTTCTGGTTTGGCAGCTTTTGTCCATCTTCAAAATCAGAAATCTGTAAATGGAGCAACCAACATGGGCTTCTGCTTTTCTGTCAGGAAACCTGTTGGTGTCAAGTGAAGCTCAGCTGGCCAAGCTGTGGTGAAGTCTGGTACTGGTTTGCCATCCCAAAAACTCAGTTTTAGTTCTACTCACATTCAGCCAGTCTAATAAATTTGCCCAAACTCTGCCTTCTGAGAGTTGCCTACTGCGCTGTACTACAATGTTGCAGCAGGCGGATGGTGGGTGCCCAACCTTCCAGAAGCGTCTCCTATACGAAGCCACTCGGCAGGGCCAACACACTCACCCACACTTCCTCACACCAGATAGCTTCAGGGACAGGTTGATGGCAAAGAGGCAGGAAAGGTCTTCATACAGAGTTCCACGAGAGAGGTTTATTCCAGACACACACGTGAATGGGTCCAGGGATGAAGACCACGAACACGGGAGGGTCCAGGTTTTATATATGGGGTTGGAGAGCATCGGGGACCAATGGTCTGAGGGCACGGGGGTGGTACATGGCGGGATTTAGGGTATGGGAACCAGTAGGGAAACCGTGAGGGAGTGGCGATGGAGCAAGGTCCAAGTGGGGAGCAGGGAAGGGAGAAATTTCTAATGGGCGGACCTGTAAGATAACAAGGGGCAGGGAGGCCAATGGGCCAACCGGGGAAGCAGAACTGGGGTACATCAACATAACAAAACAAAGCATCCTGGGGGATGCCCTTTCTGCCCCCCTGACCTGGGGAGGATCTCTAGTTTTAGGGACTGTGCCACCAGTGGACTCTCTTGGTCCCTCGTTCCACAGGCCCACCGGCCTCCATACTGCAACCCTTGTGCTGCTGAGCAAACGTGTTTCCTGAGTCTTCTTATGGCATTTGGGACTGGAAATTTCACACTGAACTAACTGCTTGTGCTTGAGCAACAAAGCCTAAATTCAAACCACTTTTGAAGTCCTTTCTCCAACTGCTTGGTGCCTTCTCAAGTTGTCTATGTGGAGTAAAGTGGGTTCCTGCAGAGGTATGGTTCTAAACCCAGAGACCTGGTTTACAGTCATATTGAGGGCTTGCTGTAATGACATTAAAGTAGATTCTGTATTAAAACACTGAAAAGCTGATATTTGAACATCTGCTTTTGCTAAGTAAATATTAATGAATAAGTAGTTCCTCAAAGACTTGTCAGTGCTTATTCTTTACTTTTATCAAACTTCTGTATATTTTTTTTCCCATTCTTTCCTCCTATGAGAGGAAAATATCTTCCTTCCCTGAACTGTGGGTAAGAGAAGAGCTCTTAGGAATCACATTAAAAACCTTGCACCCTGCATTGAACAGACAAGAACTTCTCTGTGGCACATAGTTTTCCCAAGATAATTTTCTGTTTGTTTTCCACAGTACTATCTGGTGAATAAGCATGACTGTTCCTCACTTCCCATCTCTCACAGCTCTCTGTAGGTGACCAGTCAGCCAGTTGGTGCCAGATTAATGACAGAAAACAGATTTTATTGTCCAAGTCATCTGTGAATGACGGGACTGTCTGTTAATTCCCATGAAAGCTAACTAATCTTCCAATTGAAATACTGCATTTGCAATCCATGCTGTCATAGGGAGCAGATTTTCTTTTTTTTTTAAAGAGCAAAATAAACCACACACAGAATCTTTTTATTAATGGGGGAAGGAGAGGGAAGGGCAAATCCATCTCTTTTCCTGAATTCTATTCCACTGAGGCCACTTATATTCCATTGGAAATGCAAAAGCTCAGGGTCAGCCTTTCTTCTCATGGTCATGCAGCAGCCTCTGCTTTCTCCTTGTCGTCTTCAGCAACAGCAAATTTTAAACTTAGGTGGTATGGCTTTTTAAGTGGGAGACTGTGCAAAACTTACTCATATGTTGGATTCAAAGTCGGAATTAAGTGTTATATCCTTGGCAAAAAGTATTACAAGATAATCTGAAAAAATTTCTAAAAAATTACCAAGCCATTAATTCAGTGATGTGGTACTATTTATCTTGGTATTATGTATTGCTTGTCTGTGATGAAATTATAGATAACTAAGTATATACAAATATACCTTTAGGAATATTATCCTGTTTCAAGAGTGAATGTTTGAAAGAAAGAAAATGCTGGCCCACTACTAGTGTAACTCAGACTTGAGGAAAATACTGTTTGTATATATCCATTTTTTTTCAATACTGTCATCTTTTTTTAGTTTTTGTTTTAATTTAAGACAAAGTAAAGTCATTGTTTCCAACAGGTGTGGGAGAAGGTCTCAGGAAAACTGGTGGAATTGTTACCTTTTTTTTTTTAAGGATTTTTTGGAGAAGCAAAAATCTTTTATAACCTATAAAGCAAAAATACAAAGATTAGTGACAGTGGAGCCTATTTCTCTTCCATGAGAATGGTTCTAGCCACAAGGCTTTAATGGAGTCTAGCTGTTTTCTGTGAATCCATCCATCAACATCACAAGAAGGTGAAGAGGGCAAATGGTGACTGTCTGAGAGGAGAAGGTGGGCAGTGAAGTGAGGGATGGCTGCTTACCATGGAGGATCAGGAGTAGGAGCAGAGAAATATGGATCCCAGAGATGACCAAGTTTAAGCTCAGGTACTACAAAAGACATCAACAGAATACAAAAGCTTCTTCTAACAAGCCAAATCAGTTCATCAGGTTAATACGTGAGATAAATTTACTTTCCATGCAATTAAGTCAGAGCACATTATTGATAAATTTTTAATTATTCTATTATTAATGACTGGAGTTTTTGTAGAACATTTATGTGTTTAACAAGTTACAGATAATTAGCTCATAGAGATATACATATATAGATAATTAGATAGTAATAATTTAAACTATAATTTAGGAAGACTGCTAATTGTCATGTAGCTTCATAAGCCATCATTTTAACTGTCAATGTCATTCATTTATATTTCTCAACACTTCACTGCATATTTTCTATTAAAATAACTATAAGGGAAATTAATCAATAAACAAATGAAATACAATGATCCTTTTATCTCTAGGTTACAACTTGCTGATCCAAACTCTGCTCAGTAGTGACTACAATTTGTTTTTGCAGAACAATACTGGCAGAAGAACAAATGGATCCCATGAATAAATTCAGGCTGATAATTAGAAGACAGTTTCCAGCCATCTGGAAAAGAAGGCAGTCTGCAGAAGGTTGTGGAACAGCCTTCAGAAGAATATTGGAATGGGATGGTTGAATTTTTTTGAAGATGAAGCTTGACAAACTTCTGCATTAAATTGTTCAGGATGATTGTCTGCAACAACAGGGGTGGGGGTAGGAATAAATAAGTTCATGCTGTGGCGTTCATCTATTTGTGCAATAGGAAGGAATGAGATGCTGGTCCATAAGGATGAACATCTGTGTTATGGAGTGCAGATGATGAATATGGAGGCCAGGAACAGGATGGACATGGATCACTTCTCCCCACCTAGCAGAGATGAGCAGTTGCACGTCCCAGTCCTGCTTTGCTGCAGCTGCAAGGAATTTCCACTGACATCAGTGGAAACAAGAAGACATTGTTAGCCAAGAAGTGGCTTCTAAGAGTGCATTTAGAGATGGTTTTGAGAGTCCTTTCTAATGCTTGCACTGTAACTGCTAGATGCAAATGGCAATTCAATTAAGATTAACAGAGGAAATTGGAGTCTCTTTAGCTAACCCTAGGAGAAAGGCTGTATTTCCCAAGACAAGAGCTGGTAGACTGGAGGGCTGTACTGAGTTGAGGGAAGTTGCAGTGGTTGACATTTGCTGCTCTGCGCCGAAATGCACCCATTGCTTATTGGTTTTGGTACATGATTCCTTCCTCAAAATGGATTTCAAAAGAGGGTGGGCAAGTTCATGGCAATTCAATCCACTGACAGCTGCTGTTCATTGCCTTGAGTACAACTTTTGGCTCGGGAACACTTAACCTGCTGATTAGCAAAATTTAGAGGACAGGCAAGGCATGAGTATGCTCACTAGTCATGTATTGTACTGTCTCTAAACATTCACTACCACCATTTATCAGAACTGAGGCTCTGAAACAGGTAGTCTACAGGCCTCACTCACGATGAGGCCCCTGTGTTCATTCCTGCTTTTCAAATACATTTTTCTCTCTGATTTTTTTTGTTCCAAAAGAAATAGATTTGAAGAGTTTTGAAAAGTCAGTGTATCAATTTACATTTTCAAAACCATAGTTTATATTACCAAGAGGCATTAAAAAATATAGATGGTTATTCATCTTCCTCAGGAGCTTTTGCAGGAAACTTCCTAAGAAAAGAAATCCAGTGGAAAAATCTATTAATATTTTTTTCTGTTTATACAATTCATTTATTCCATGGAATATATTGAGTTGCTAGGAGATTACGACCTGAACTTTTCTTCTTGTAATTTTGCCATGTAAAATGGAGCAGTCCACCATAATCTTAGTTATGCTAGTTCAACTAGGTAAGAAACTCTCACTGATATTAGCAACATCAGCACATTGTAAATTTGGATCTTTTATTTACCTAGGAATCTTGATTGTCAACTATCATTAGATCACTAAGTATACTTAAATACTTACCAAAATATTGTGGCTAGTACAATTTCTATGATACTTTTAATAACTGTGAAATGCTACTGAATCAACTAGTCTCTTGAAGTCCTACTTACCACAGACTATTACTTTTAACCAGAACTTCAAAAAGCTTGTGGTCAGGCTGTTTTTGTTCCTTCTCCGCATCCCAACTGCTTGAAGCTCCTTAGGTGATAGAAAACAGTGTAATATTTGTTCACACCCTTAAACTGTTTGCTTCTGCTTTCACGTACCTTCTAGAACCATTTCCTATATATGTGGTGCCTTTCCAAACTAAGAGATATATTTAAACTGATTTGTTCATTTGAAGGGGATGCTTTTTTGTAAAGAAAGCTCTTTCCATGGAGAACTGCAGTGTGGGACTAAATGTTTTTCTTTACAGCAGCATAAACTTGGAGGGGTAAATCCTGAGAGCAGTCATTTGTTTTCTCTGGGTTAATGGCTTTCAGCTGGATGTCTGTCTGCTGAATAATGACTGCACTGCTACATCAGCCAGTCTCTTCCACAGCAAAACGCGTGTTTGGTTAATGGCATTGACATATTGGAAGTTGGAATGAGCCTCCCCACTTGAGTTGTTCAAACATGATACATCCTACTAGAACGAAATTAAATAAGGAGATGTGACAAAAGAGGAGGATTCAAGGAAGATGATATTGTGTTCTGAAAGTGCAGCATCAAAGAGACTTTGGTTTTTGACATCACTTGTGCCGCTCATTATTTAATCATTCCCATCCTGAGTATTTATTTTCTAAAGGGAAAAATTGGTTTTCAGATTTCAAGTCCTGTGTTTTTGATCTTTAGTATATACTTGTACTACTGAGTGATGTGGAAAAATAATAAACAGTAGAAAGCTTGAAGTAGTCTCTAGAAATGCTGAGAGCAAAATTTGAAAAGTACTCAAGCAGCACATAAAATGTCATGTCCCTTTCCCATTTAGTCATGGGATTAAGTTATCTAAGTCCCAGAGACAATTGTCGAAAATATCAAGGATTTCTACAGCAGGGATCATACATGGGTATAAAATAAGTACCCTGGCTGTACCATAAAGTATATAGGTTTGTGAAATTGCTTTTATTTTTTTGTGATTACAGGTGGGAAAGTGCATTGTAAGCAACTAACAAGGAAACAAACTGCCTATAACAATTCAAGGATTGATTTGAGTAATTATTGATTTGTTTTTTGTCTTTCATCCGCGTGAGGGAAGCTGATTATACTTTGAAGACTGAAACTGATGCCTTTTGTTTTTTTGTTTCACCCCCATCTGCCAGCCTCCTAAGTGGGGAGAGGTGTTCCAGATAATGTGTGCAGGGGCACTGAGAACACAAAAAGTGGCAGTGGAATGGGTGAGGTCCAATGTGAAAGTTCATTGGACACCCAGAACTGCATTCCAGAAATGACAAAAGCCATCCATCTTGTGGGTGCAGACCCTTTGGATTTGCTGACAGTAATAACTCCACCCTTAACTCTTCGGTAATGCATTAGCATTAACAGCAATTTTTGCCTCCAGACAGGCTCTGCAGTACAGCACGATGGTTCCTACCCTGTAATTGTAGGATTCTCATTAATCAGAAAGAATATTATGACATTGTGAGCTCACAAGAAAGACAATTCATGACTGACATAATAAAGGCCTAAATTATGCTGCTTTGATGATTGGAGGTGCAAATTTTTTTTCTCTTGTGAAAATAGGATTTAGCAGCTGTATAAAAAAAAATCTGTATAATGAAAGTAGGGAGCATTGAGAGGCAAGAAACACCAGCTTTATCTAGATGAGACCTTTATTTCAAAAGGAAATTAAAATTTCAAAGCTGGTAGTGCTTTTTTTATTGATAAATCAGAATTTAAATCAGGATCTTGAGGAAGAACTGTGTGAGAAGCTTATTGCTGCAGCACTGTGGTTAGTATTTCACTGCTATTACCCTTTAAAATTACAGAAATTTATATATTGTTTTGGCCAGCTTCCAAAATGTGTTTTGACATACATGAAATGATTAATACTGCAACATATCTCATAAATTCAATGCAGTTATATATAGACCTATATTCATTAGGAGCCAGAGATTGTAAATGATCAA
Organism: Platysteira castanea; assembly: GCA_013397175.1. Taxonomy (NCBI): domain Eukaryota; kingdom Metazoa; phylum Chordata; class Aves; order Passeriformes; genus Platysteira; species Platysteira castanea. The sequence goes on from VYXC01005506.1 coordinate 415,929, forward strand.
TCAAGAATAGTAAAAAAACAAATGTTAAATCCAAGTTTCATTTTCCAATGAAGGTATGTGGACAAACTCACTCAGTTCCTGTAGTAAACCTGAAGGCTCTTTCAATTAGCATTGCTTTATGTGAAACCAATCCAGTGGGAATCCAGCATCCCTTAAAGAGAGCGGACTGGAGACTGAAGGGGTGCTAAGGAGGTGTCATGCTCCCAGAGGAGGGCCTTGTCTTGTGTGGCTGTATGGGATGGGCTCTGTGTTCCCTGAAGTGCTGTGATTAACAGGGAAATTCATCAAAACTGTGTTTTCTCTTCAGGGATTACTTCCTCCATAACAGACTGACTGCAGTACTCGTAACCAGTAACTTAAAGAAGCATTTAAGATTCTGGGAGAGCCCCCTAAAATTCCTCCTGAGTTGAGCTCCTCGCATGCACTGGGGTTAAATTATTCCAGGCACTTGTGTCTATCCATAGGTATTTACATATGTTTTTAGGTATAGCCCTGACTGCTCAGACAGATTTCTTTTGAGTCCATTAGAAATTACTCCTGCTTTTCTGGAAAAAGATAACTGAGGAGAAATAAGGGAAAATAGTTCTTTCTGAGTATTACCCAAATCCCCATATTTCCTCAAAATGAAATATTCTGCATGCTGCCCCCTTGACCATTGTTTTTGTTTGCTTGAGATTGTGATATGTAGAACAGTTAAAATTAGCCGTTGAGTGTAACTGATGAGGAAAATAGCAATTTTAGTTAACAAATATTTTCTGAAATATTTTTGATGGTGGTAGTACATAAATGATTTAAAACAAGTGTGAATACAGTTTCTTTCAGGAATGATTCCAGGACAGCTAATGAAATCTTTGTTGCCTTTATGGCTCAGCCCATGACTTAACGACTATGTGCATACTCTGGCACTACCTAGGAAGCAATCTGAGAGGATACCTAAAATTTCACTTTTTCTTTAAATTTAAGACTAGCTTGAGATTCAGGGATGAATTCACAATGGCATTTGTCTTCCTATAGCCACAGTGGAGTAATTAAGTAGTGTCCTGGGTTACAGTGTATTCTATTACCATCTTCATGAGCTGTTGAAACCAGGTGTAGCAATGTTCCCTGCCTCCTCCCTCTGGACTATCTCCTGTTAATGGCCCATCAAGGCCTTGCCTCATGACTCACCATCCCATTGAGAGATGCTCTGCCCAGGGGGAAGGAGCCAAGCATTCCCACCTGGATATAATCTGAGGTTTGGAACAGCACAGGCAGCCTTTTCCACTGGATTCCCAGAGGAAGACCAGATCCTTCTACACCACCACTGGACCTTCAGAGGAAGACCAGACCCTTCTACAGAATCACTGCTTCAACAGACCCATCACTGCAGGAGAAGTGCAGCCACCATTTAATTGGACTGCTACCAACCCCCTGACTGTCAGGGGGTCAGGTTGTACTCTGACTCTGCCAGTGGGTTGTTTTTTCTGTACTATTGCATTTATTTTATTTTTCCTATTAAATTGTCATTCTGACTCGGAGTCTCTCACTAGTTTGCTTTCAAACTAGTGCAGTAGGAACAGCTTAGCACTGCCAGAGCAAGTTAGGTGTGTCCATTTAAGGAGTTGCTGGCTTTTCCCTCACTCTGCTTTTGAAGCCAACCTCCCTGCTGCCCACCTTGCTGTGTTGGGTTTGCACTGGGGAGGAGCCCCAGAGGGTGCAGACTGAACCTTCCTGCAAGCTTCACCCAGAAGCTGAGCTTTCACTACACAGGGCCAGAATGGTGTTAAATTGACCTAAACCTTCCCTGAAATTCAGGCAGTGTGGATGTCAGGTCTTCAGCATCAGAGATTTTGGTCTGTAAATCTGTTCCTGTGGGGATGTGCTGCTCTTGTATAGATAAAGATACAAGATACTATCTACAAAGATACTACCTTGGAGGTTCCTTTCCAACTGAAATCCAGTGGCATGTAGCAGTATCTCAAATCCCTCTGGATGTCTTTGTAAACACCATTAAGGAAATATTCAATGTCTGATTTTTTTTTATATACACAACTGACATTTATTTATATCTCACATTCTTGCAGTTGTGTTTTTGCTGCCTTCAGGACTGCACTATCTGGAGTGATCTTCAGTCTCAGCCGTTTCTTTAGCTCAAGCATTAGTTCAGTCTTGGGGGAGGACTCCAGAAGTGCACAGCACTCAGGCTGTGGGATTTCTGTGCCTGTTTCAATGATCACATACAGATGGTATGAAAACACAGGGATCCGGCTGGTTCCCATGGTATCAAGACAAAATTACATGGAGTGGAGAATTCCTTCTGAGAGACTAAAAAATATGAAGATGTTTCTATTAAAATCTCAGTCTTTATTTTTTTTTCTTACATTGAGCCTATCCTAGAAATACATGAATCAGACTCTTGTGAGAGGTGGCCAGTGTTGCTTTTTCCAGTTCTTCTTGGAGGGAACTGCCATGTTTCATCACACTGACCTGGGGTCAGAGAAGCATAGGACTAAAAAATGGTCATATTCAGCTTCACCTTGAAGAGTCTCATGACAAAGGCCTCTTATTCAAAATTTTATCTGGAAAGGTGGATTTAATGAAGTACCATAGAAACAGTGAAATCTGTTTTAAAGATACATGTAAAATCAAGCCTGAGTTAAAGCTACATAGAAAACTTTGTGTACAATACATATGTTCATTCGTTTGAGAACTACTTAGACATAAATATGCATAGAGATTTAAAATAACTAAGTCTCCAAAATGAAAAATTATTTCTGTCATTGCCAATGATGAATTTTTCCTCTTGTCCAACTCTGCAGACTTGTAGAATATCACTAAAATAGCCTAAAAGAAGACTTACAATGATGCAGTTGTGTTGGTTTGGATTTTTTTTTCTGTTAGTGGAAATTGATCTTCCCTGATCTCTTCACTGTCTGCTGCTTAATGAACAGTATTACTGATGTCACAGAAAGGTTCACCCAAGCGCTAAAACCATACAAAGAGTGTAAGAATTCAAGCAGGAATGGTTCATATTGATTGGTGGTATCTGCACCTGTACCTATGTCTGTTCCTCCCACTTGCCCTTCCAAACACTGTAGTTCAAGCTGCATTGATAAAACATGGATTTTAGTTATGATTTTGTTTTTAGGGATTTTGCTTCTTCTTAATCATGCTTTAGTAATATGATTATTTAATTTTATCCAAGTTTTGTGATGTATAATGTTAATTTATTAAATTATATTGTGTACTAATAAACTTGCTAACAGTAATCATATGTTTAAAATAATAACTACTACAACAAAAACAGCAATAAAAGTAACATTAATAAACCACCAGAATGTCAGCCCAACAGTTTTTCTCAGCAGCTGGACAAGTTCTCTTCTTGGAGGTCTTATCAACAGTAAAGAGAGGTTAATGAAAACTTTTGCAGACTTACTGGTTGCAGGGAAGAAATGACTTCCATTATACACTGAAGAATGAAATCCATTTAATCTCTTAACTTCTGACTGTTCAACAACTTGGATGGATTGAAGATTTCAATCTACATACACAGTACAGGCACTGTTCTTGGTTTCATTAAATGTTTCTGCTTTTCAATAGACTCTGCCTACCTTGCCAAAAATTTAAAATTGGCTTTATGAAAACTGCTGCCCTGATAGATATGCATCTGACAGGAAAGGGCATAATTTAACAATAATTTCCAATGATGTAAGTCTAGAAATACTGATGGAGTTAGTTACTTGCCAATAGCCCGTATTAAAGCTTTAGTATATCAGTCTCCATAATTATCTCTCTGTATGAGGACAGCATCTGGTTCTTCAAATCTCTTTCCAAGAAAGGCATTGAGGTAGAAGTCCAGGTTTCTAGAGATTCAGTTTTTTATGCTATACACACACTTTTTTGAAATCATAGTAGGACAAGTTTTTTCTTTGTGTTTTTTTAGATTTTCAGGTTTGAATGGATCTCCAGATATAGTCATTTAAATATGACATATTTGATACCCTAACCTATTCTTACTGTCCTGGGTTGCGGTGTATTCTATTACCATCTTCATGAGCTGGTGAAACCAGGTGTAGCAATGTTCCCTGCCTCCTTCCTCCGGACTATCTCCTGTTAATGGCCCATCAAGGCCTTGCCTTGTGACTCGTTGTGAGGTGCTCCGCCCAGGGGGAAGGAGCCAAGCATTCCCACCTGGATATAATCTGGGGTTTGGAACAGCACAAGTGGCTTTACCTACTGGGTTCCCAGAGGACAAGAGCTACACAACACCACTGGACTTCCCGAGGAGGACGAGACCTTTTCTACAAGATCATAATTTTCAACAGAACCACTTGAAAGACAACTGCAGCTATCATCTAATCGGATTACTACCACCACCCAGCCCGGCAGGGTGCCAGGTCATACCCTGACTGTCAGCTTAAACCAGTGTTTCTTTATTATTGCTTTGTTTTATATATATATATTAGTAAAAGAACTGCTATTCCTCTTTCCCACATCTTTTCCTGAAAGCCCCTTAATTTCAAAATTATAATAATTCAGAGGGAAGGGGGTTGCATTTTCCATTCCAAGGGAGGCTCCTGCCTTCCTTAGTAGACACTTGTCTTTCAAAACAAGACACTTACTTTTGATTTTCTATCTCAGTTCTTTCTTGTTCCCTGTCACAGTAGGGCTTTATGACATGGATCCCAATTACAGATAATCCTATTAAAAGCTCCAGTTACTTGAAAACATGTTTGTTGGCAAGGACTTAAAAATGTAGAAGCTCCTGTCAGAACACTGTGAAGTCCTTGCAGAGATTTTTTGCTCATTGGTCTATCATAAAAAAAAAAAGACCTAATCAAGTAGCTTCCTGGATAATTCAACCAAAAAAGGCAAGTAAATTTTAATACATTTTTGGAAGTAATTTTTTTTTGAGCTCTATGAAGGCCAATATCTGGCAAGAGCAACTGGACAGATGGGTCAAGCTTGACTTGCCTGTTCATCACACTAAAGCAATACAGAAATTTTCAAATCTTTCTCCTTCCAGTGCAAGAAAAGGTTCCTATATTTTCATAAATCAGCAGACATGCTGAGTTTGTTTGCAAATCCAGGCTCCTCCATTGTGTATTTTATCTTTCCACAGCATTGCTAAGGACAAGAAAATTGATAATTTTCTTATCCTCAGCAATGCAGAATTGGCAGTGAACTCAGCACAAAACATTGCAATATGGATGTCACTTGCAGAGACTTGCCTTAGAAGCACTGTGGGACAATCACAGCCTTTTAGCCACATAATTACTGCTCCAGAAGCTTCATCATCTTGTTAACAATTTCTATTGTCCTTCTATTGCAAATATATATTTTTTGACATGATAAATGTATTTTATGAAATTTTATAATGGAGATGGTACTTCATCATGCAATAAAAGATTTGGTAATATCAAGTCTTGCTGAAATAGCTAATTGTGTTCCATTATCATATTACATTAACAGCACTTGGGAATTTAAATAAAGAACTCTTGTCCATACAGCAGTGGCTGTTATTCAGAATTAGTGTGGTGTCAGCTGGAATGCCTATTTAAATGGTTGAGCATAAATAATTTTATCATCTTTTGTTTGTTTCTTTCTCCCTTCTCTGATGTGACCTGGGTAGCGCCATGAAAGAATGGATTTGAGATCTGTCCTTCTGCTGCAGTTTGGAAAAGGAGCAAGATAGATGTGTGTTTCCATATTTTCAATTTAAGTTTTAGTTCTATGAAAGCTCATCACATTTACTCATGTAGTCTTATCTAAAAGGTAAAATTTAAATGAAACAGCTCCTAAATTGTCTTTCTTTCATTCCATATTTTAAATATAAACTGTTTTAAGTTAGACATGTTTTGCATGCCCCCCTTCCCCCTGCTTTCCTCCCCATTTTGTTTATTTAAATCCATTTTGGGACAACCATATATAGAAAAAAAAATCTTAGATAATGACAACCAAGCTCAGTGATAGTGATAAAAATATAGTCATTTTGAAATTCTGAAACTCATAAAATTGCCACATCTAGTTTATTCTGCATTCCCCAGAGCATTAAGCAGTTTAGCACAAATCTAATTTCCCACCAAACAGCTCAAGGCAGTTAGTGCTCAGTTTGGTTCCAAAGAATTAAACACACTGTTATAAATTGTGATAGTCTGTGTAACTCTGTAGATAAACCCATTTTCCAATATAAGTGTACCAAGCATGAAAAAATAAGAGGCTGCTGTTGTATGAGGGGTTATTACAATGGAAATAAAGGTGAAATTAAAGGAGAATTTTCTTCAAGGCTAATTAATAACAACTAATAGGAAAGGAAGCACTTGTAAAGCTCAGTGAGTAAAGGATAAATTAGAGGAATTCAGAGGTAAGGAATATTCAATGTCCTAACCATTGTGAGCTGTAAATCTTACCACAGAGCTGCAGCAGATTCTTGGAGTCTATTTCTATGAGTCTAAAATTCTCGTTGTCACAGTGGTGTGGAGTGAAATGGATTTTCTGGGCCCCCTAATCTGCCACTATGTAAAGTCAGGAAAGGGGCTGTGGTAGTTTTAACTTCAGTGTATTAGTCTGGACAAAAGAGGATATATGAGCTGAGAAACTCAGTTCTGCCTTTCTGCTACATATGCAGCATAAAAAAATATCAGGGAGTCTGGAATCTGACTCGAATCACACAGGATGTATGGTCAGAGAGATAAGAATTTCAATTTTCTAAATTCAAAGCCGAAATGAGCCCAGGAGACCAGCGTGGCTATAACATGAAAATTGAAATGGAAGTTTTGTCTCCAAACTGCATCCCCTGTACCCTTTAGGAGAGGGGAAAATAGTGAGAATAACTCACTAGCATATGATAACAAGCTACTGTATGTATTATATAGCTCACAAATAATTGTAGCCACCTTCGTAGATAATTTCAAACCTACATTTCAGAAGGAAAAGTTTAAAAAAATCAGAAACTTAAAAAACTAAAACCAACACTGCAACTTAGAAATGCCTTTGAGAAGCTGAGGAGAGTTTCACCACTGACTTAATAAAACCAGGGTTTTACCCTTAATGTTTATAATTAAAGCGCTCTTTCACACTTCTGAATTCACTTTCTGGGAAGAATAAGCAGAGGGATTTTTGCTGTGGGACCCAGGGACCTTCAAAAGTCAAATGCCTGCTGACTGCCAGGATGCCCTTTTAAAAGGTTACCTATGGGGGAGCTTTCTTCCCCCTGTCCCTCACTTAGGGGCACCTCTGGTAAGCTCTGCTGGAGAAAGCGGTCTCACGACATTCTGTAACACACCTGTTTCCTCCCAGTGACAGCCTGGTATTTCTAGATTTGCTGAAGGTGTATTTTCTTTTTCCCAAAGGAAATGTGTGCTTCACAGCAATAGGATACAGATTAACAGTGTACTGTCTGAGGGAGGAGAAGCCATCCTAATCTCAAGAGATTTGGAGATGGCCTTAAAGAGTGATTATACATACCTCCATTTTTATTTGTAGCATGCCAATCCCTTGATATCAGAGCTGAACTGTGCTGGCATGGGAGGAGACCATCTTCCTCTGAAGCTCCTAAAGCAGGAAGGATGGACGAGAAGGGAGAATGTCCCTGGGGTGTCATTACAGGCCAGTGATGGAGCTGACAACTGAACCTTGTGCTGTAAACTTCCAGGTTTAGTTCCTGAGTTCACTGCTGAGCCTGCAGTGAAACTCTCCGTGCTGCTTTTAGCCCTTGTGGGTTTAAGCTAGTTTTCAGCAGGTCTTGAGTTATTTGGTATATGGGTAAAATTCCCTGCAGTGCTGAAAGATGTCTTGGGATGGAGAGACAATCAAAATCCCAATCTTTGAATATGTAAGTAGGTCAAATGTATGTTGGATGCTTTGCAAAAGGGGGACTTCTGCAAATCCTGCGGGTCATGCTAAGTTCTTTGGATGCATTTTTGTTCTTGAATTGTTTTTGCCTTGAATTGCTTCCTTTTCTGTGCTGTTCTTCCTTAGTTAACCTGAGATGGCTAATGCAACTTCATGGAATTTGTAAATCTGACAGGTGGGAAATGCAGAGTTCCATCTTCTACTATGCATTTCACTTTTCTCATGAATCCAGTAAGTTTCAGCTAATGGAGCTGAATTACTAATATTTGCGATAGTAAGTAGCACTGCTAGCACATTTCATTGTTGCTTCTGCTCCACTGTCAAACGCCCTTCCAGGCCAGATGACAACTGTGCATATAGTTCTGCATCATAGAGAGCAGTCAGATAGATTTGGGGTATCTCTTTTTGGGGTAGCTCTTTTTGGGGTATGTAAAATGGAAGGCCACTGAAATTAGGTCTTTGGGCTTTATTTCAGTTTGTACAGGAGTACAAATGGATGGCAGTTTTCTAGATTTTGCATCAGAAGTGACCTGTCACAGAGAAGAGTGTAAGAGTAAGTCAAGATTTTGATGGACACAGATGGAGCCAAGCTAATAATTAATAATTTCCTGATCCTTAATGGTTTTTTCTTCACTTTCTTCTAGAAGTTTTTCTCATAAGTGGATACTTCTTAGCAGGGAACCTCCATGTTGTACTGGAATATATGCTGTCAAATGTCAAAGAAAATACATATAAATCCCATTCTAAAACTAGCCCAGGATGCCATCTAAAGTATGCACTGTATTGTGAATTGTCATTGTCATTGTTGGTGTCTTTATATTTTTTCTCAGTCTTGCCCTTTAGTAGGAACAAAGAAACTAGTTGAAGGCTGAGTTCTGCTCTTTGCTGGTGTATTGTTCATAAAGCTAGAGACCTGGCGAATCTTTCACTAAAAAGAAACATTTATTTTCTTAGTGATGTATTTTCTAAGTTATTTTTGACAATTATTGTGTTGAAATGTCAATGTCTAATCCATTCTTCTACTATACTGGAGGAATAAAAAAATAATGTCAGACTGTCTGATCTCCAAATATTCTGCTTATAGTCAGAATTGAGCAGCCCAATTTCTCCTGAGCCCTTGTACTGCTGGGCTTTTACCAGTCAAGTGCCTCTGGCATCTTGAAACAGCAATGAAAGCTATGTGGTATTTAGGGAATCTTAACATTACCCCAGTTACATCCCGATGAAGGTAAGGTTTTCTGAACGCTGCCAAGGAGGAACCATGCGGGGTGGGGATGGGTGTGCTTGGGCTGGAAGCGTGCTGAGCAGCCAGTCAGTGGGAATTATTTGACTTTGAAGGGAACATGTCTGCTTCCAACACGTTAGAGTAATGAATTAAGGTCACCAGGCACCTGGGAAGTACGGCTTAGAAGTGCTCAGAACCCTTATCCCCACTGTGTATTACAGCTCATTTTTCTTCAAACTGGGCTTCCTGCTAGTAATGCTACATGCTTGAGGGTAAACCATGGTTGCATTTTGCTGCCTGCAGCCTAGATGGAAAGCCTTGTCTTTGGATGCCTGGTTGCCTGACTGAAGGTAGATCTGTTTCTGTACAGAGCTATGACTACAAAGAAATGACAGAGGACATTTGTTTTAAATGCATCATTGTGGATGTAACAAGGTAAAGAAATATGAAAAGAGACTCTGCTAAAAACCTGGGGTCTATTGTTTTATGGTGTTATAGATAGAATAGAAACTTTGTCTCTTTCTTTCTGAAATGAGGATGCCTTCTGAAAAGTAATTGTGCAAGGGGGAAGGTGAGAAGAGGGAAGAAGAGCCACTGATGTTCTCTGTGTATATCGAGTGCTCTGTGGAAAATAAATCCATCAGGTTAGCACATGACAGGCTCTTTGACCTTTCCATTCAAAAGATCAGGCGTGACACAACAATAATAATAATAAAGCCTTTTGGAAACTCTCTTGAATTACTAACTTTTATTAGCTATACTTAGGTCTAAGCAGTTTAAGTCTCCCTCAGGGACCACTGCTTTATTCCACTTGATTAACCATGCTTTGTGCTTACCTCCAAACCATTATTTTTTAAGAAGATATTGTACAGTTCTGCTTAATAATATACTGCATGTTTCTTTACAGTAGATAATATTAACAGGCCACAGTGTCAGCAACATTTCTTAACAGCCCCTCTCCTGTGCTGGCTCTCTTTCCCTAGCAGGTAAATTTATCATTTCTACCACTCTGACATTTCCAGCTCTGCTTCTCAGAACCAGCTTCTTTCTCTCAGTAGATTAGTTTGCATTCTTCAGGATTAAAAAGGTTTAGAAAGCAACAGGGAGTTGGCAGGAAGAGCATGAGTTTTTAGAAATGTCAAAAAGTGTCAAACCAGCAGCCATGTGGGGGACAGCAGCACTTTTCAATCAGTCTGTGCCAGAAATAGCATCACTAAGCAAGGATCAGGGTGCACCACAGAGATGGTAATAAAACTTTCTTCTGTTTTAAGCTGAGAAGGGAGAGAGATTTTCTCACTCCTTGAGGCAACCAAGGCCCAATAAATCAAGCAGCAGGGCTTACAATATAATAAATAGCCAACCTTACTAAAATAGCTCCATAGGGGTGTCTAGAGGGGAGGACAGATATAGCGGGATAAGATGGCTCTCAGCTCCATGTTTGTTTCATTGTGTTTCTTTTTGCTGTCCCACCTTTTTATTTTCCTCTGGTGTTTTTTTTTGTTTNNNNTTTTTTTTTTTTTGGCTCTCCTTGCTTTAGAAAGCCTGTGAGGATTGCTCATAATGTTATAAAATATAATACGTGCCTCCTGTGGCAAAGATTAAAAACACTGATGCTGCTGTTGTGGTGCAACAAACAGCAGCAGTATCTTGACAGGCCTCAGAGTTAATCTCTTTGCACTTAGACTTTAGGTATAAATTATTTGTAGTGGTGAATTACATCCCCTACTTCCTCTGTGTGAGGCATGTGCTGGTTGTGGCTCTTTTGTAGGTGCTAAACTGTGCACAGAATAGCTCATGGTTCAATGTGAGTATGGTGGGAAAGGGAGAGGAGGGAAGAAAACCAGTGAAGGAGCTGTGAAGGTCTCTAGAAAGTCAAACGGAAATCTAGTTTTCACTCTGAGGCTAAACCAGATTCTTTGCTTTGCTGGACCTGATTCCTCATGGCTCTGATGGAAAAAGGCCATTTCTGTCTGACAGTCTGGTGATTCCACCAATGATTTTCCTTCTTCACTCACTTTCACTCATTCCATCACTCTATGAGTTCATCCTTTGCCTGGTAAAAGTTCCATTATAGTGGAGGGTGATGCAACCATCATATCTATTTTGAGGGCAAAGTCTTGTTTACATTTGATCTCTAATTTGGAGTCACCTACTCCAGGGATCTGGCAGAAGACCTGCCTTAACATTTTTGCTCTGAAAGCAGTCCTCATTTTTAGTTTTTTAAAAACATTACAACTCTGTCCAGGTTTTAGAGTGGTTTTATTCTGGGTGAGTGCCATCTGTTCTCGCATATTGGTTTAGTCTGATAAAGGTTTGGAAATAGTTAGATTCAAATTTTATCCTCTATAGTGTCTTATTCAGATAGGAATGTGATTTCTCGCTCATGTTGGATAGAATAGAAACTGTTGCTTGATTGGTTGATTTAGGGGAAGCTTGAATATTAGACTATGCATTTTCATTATCTCTTTCCAGGGGAAAAAATCTGGTGGCTGTCAGTGAAAATGTCACGATTTTCAGACATTTTCTTTGGCTAGAAGGTAACCTGTACTCACAGATCTTTTTCTACATTATCATAGCAGCATTGCCTTAGATGCTCAACAAAATGCAGTGACAGGTCCTGCAAAGATCTACACAGCTGAATAATCTTGCCATCAAGTTAATATGTACTAGGCTAAAGCCATAAGGCTAAATCTTCATAAGCTCTTCCAGGATCAGAGCACAAGACTGATTCCACATATTTAAAAAAAAAAAAAAAAAGTATATTCTTTGGCAGTGTAAGAGCACTCTTACCCCCAGAATCTAGATGAGCTTGAGGAAAGAGGAACGAAACAGAAAAAGAATATTTTCTTAGAAGACCCATTATCCAAGTGCAAACCAAAAGATTATCCATTATCCAAGTGCAAACCTCTCTACAACAGCAGTCTCTGCATGGTTCAGGCCTGTGAGCAACTGAGTAGATCAGCAGGGAGTCCATAATGCAAGAACAGAGGGCTCCTGAAAGGCTTCACTTTCATCCAGGTTACAGAAAGTCCTGGAAGACTGGAAGAATTCCTGGAAGATTTTAGGTCTCAAAGTTGGTGAGTGTTGTGGTTTAACCCCAGTCAGCAACTAGAATCACACAGCTGCTCACTCACTCTCCACATGGTGGGAAGGGGGAGAGAACTGGAAGAGTAAAAGTGGGGAAACTCCTGGGTTGACATAAAGACACTTTAATAGGTAAAGAAAAAGCCATGAACACAAGCAAAGCTAAACAAGATTTAATTCACTGCTTCCCATGGATGGGCAGACGTTCAGTCATCCTCAGGGAAGCAGGGCTCCATCATATGGAACTGTGACTTGGGAAGACAAACACCATCACTCCAAACTTCCTCACTTCCTCCTTCTTCTCTCAGATTTCTATGCTGGAATGATGCCATATGGTATGGGATGTCCCTTTGGTCAGTTAGGCTCAGCTGCCCTGCCTGTGTCCCTTCCCAGCTCCATGAACACCCCCAGCCTCCTCGCTGGAGGGGCAGTAGGAGAGCAGGAAAGGCGTTGATTCTGTGTAAGTGCTGCTCAGCAATAACGAAAACATCCCTGTGTTGTCAACACTGTTCCCAGTGCAGATCCAAAACCCAGCCCCATACAAGCTGCTATGGAGAAAATTAATGTTCTCGTAATCAAAACCAGCACAATGAGCCATGGATAGTAATTAAGAAACTACTTTAAGTGCTTTCTTTTTCCATCAGTTCTCAGATGTTTTAGCAAACTACATTTTACTGTATCGTCTTTAGGTCTTTCAATATATTTAGGAAAATATGCCAAATGTCTGCATCATAAGATAACCATGTGTCAAGGACTCCCTGTGGAGGAACAGATTTGATGTGCCATGGGTTGAAGCAGAGCTCTCAAACAAGCACTTCAAATGCCCAGTCATTCTACTTTCCTCTGTAGCTTTAATTCAATAGCTTCAAAACTAACCCCCTTCCCGACTTCAAACATTTTAAGTTCATTCATTCGTTCCCTTTCCCACATGGGTATATTTGGACTTCTTTCTGGACTCTCCCATCTACCCCTAAAGTGAGTCCTTGAGTCCAGGAGACAGGCTACAAGGAGATGATGTGGATGTGATGGCTTTGCAAGATGACAGTGTCCTTGTGTGATACGACATGGAGCCCACCTAGACTGGTGCCTCTCTCCTGGGATACTCTGTTCCTCTAGTGCTGGGATAAGACATATGAACCACAAAGCTTTTTGAAAGTGAAGGTGGTAGCTAGTGTACTTTGCATTTTGTTTTTTCTTGATCTGCTTTTTATTCTTGACTGTTACAGTGATCTAAAACTGTAGGAACCAGCTATAGGTCAGAGCCGTTTTGTGTGTGGAAAGGGTCCTTTTTTCCCCCATGGAAGTGGTCTGTGAAGGGAAGCTGCATTTCAGTGCTACCTTTGTCAGAGCAGACTGTGCTTGCAAGGATTGGGGTCTCCCATGACAATTCATACACGAGGCTCTGATCACTGCCATGTTTTTAGTTCGATCCCTAGTATAACCTGGACTGATGGCTCCATATATTTTCTCTGAAGTGATAATGTTCGGGCATTAGCAGATTCTGATACAGCCTCACTGAGCCATCCTAGTAAACTGCTCCCACCCAGGCTGTAACCTGTCTGTACTGCAGGCTTCGCTGTGGGAAACAAGCACTTTTGCTGTATGCCATGTTGTCCTGCGGCTCGGCTTCCAAACTGCCCCTTCGATTTCAGAGTGGCACGATGCTCCCGGCGCTACCTGGAACACAGGAGCACAAAGGTGTCCCCACACCTTGCCGTGCGTGTATGTGCGTGTCCCTGGGCAGACGCATCTCACTAGATGGCAGCAGCACCCCAGCCTTATGAAGTAGCCTCTGGCCATCCTTCCCCTCCCCCAAACCGCTCCTGTCTACAGCAGCAAGGTAACGAAAAAAAAAAAAAAAGAAAATAAGAAGAAAGATCCAATAAAATCCTTCTGCTGTACACGGCTCAAATGGAAAAGCTGTGATATGCTGAATTCTGTGCAGCTTCATTATATCTCTCTGTCATGCCTATATACACACACACACACATATATATGTATCCATGTGTGAATGTAAATATATATATGTGTGTGTGTGTGTATGTTTATATCTAGGCTTTTCTTATAATAAGGGAGCTTATAGCTAGGACTGACTTCCCTAGGGTGACAGGAAAGGGGAGTCAGAGCTGAGATGGGCCACCTTGTGGGGGCTGTATCCCCAGTGGTGTCCCTCAGTGTCCTTTGTCACATACTACTGCACTGCAGAGCAGGCAGGTACAGCTGACTCTCCCCTCTCCCACAAATCTGAGGGAACCAGTCGGCCAGGAATGGGCCTCACTGCCGGCTCTGCTGATGACACCATGCAGTAGCAACACCTGGTAAAGGAAAACGGCTTATTTGGAAGATGCTAAAATTTGGTGGTGATTTTCTTCCTCAGAAATCCCCAGCCAGTTTCCTGGACCTGTTCACAGGCTGTCACAGCTGCAGCCAATTTCTGCTGTTATAGGATGGCTCAGCTAGTTAATAAATATCATGCCATACATTTCATTGAGCCCAGGATTAAACGTCACATCAGTGTAAGAGAATGTCACTTTTCCTGCTAGCTGCTGGCCGTGTCCTCATCGTCTCTGTGGGCAGTGGCATATGGTGAGTGTGATGCCCTGAACCTTCTGCAGCAGACAAGCACAGGAGTAGAAGTGTCAGGGCAAACATAGAGGCTTGAAAGAAAAATGGTTTTGGGTGTGCTTGGCTGGGGTAGTGCAAGGGCTGGAGGTTGAGCATGGCAGGAAGGAAAGACAGAAAAATAATTCCTCTAAATGAGTTTATTGGCCTCTCTAGTTCAATATAAATAAAAATTGTAACTTTAGACAGCTTCAGCTCTCAAGGTTACATGTAGACTTCTACTCATACGTGCTTGGAAGTCTAATGGGTTTTGGTGAGAGCTACCAAGTTCTTGAAAAAGCTACATCTGAAATTAGAAAACAGAGACTTTGGTGACTGCAGTAGTCACCTATGTGTTGTGAAGGCTATTTGAAGCTAAGGAGGTATATTTCTGGGCCAGTGAGTCAGGGTTGTTTCCTATCTGTAACTTATCACAAAGCCATCCAAGATCTGCCAACCCTGCTTGTGTGAAGCCTTAAAGAAGCAAGGAAAGATCAGTAGACTGGAGAGTACCACTACACAAATGAAGAAATTGTGGAGCTTTGTAGCCCAGCTGGCCTCTTTTAAAATAAAAATACTTGGGAACACTCAGGCTCAGAGGGATCCCTAGTCTGGTGGAGCTCAGGATGCTGTGCTGAGGGGCCAGGCTCCCTCACTGCCTTCAGTGCCACAGCCCATACTGACCTGCTGCTTGGCAGCAGTACCCAGCAGCTGCATCAGGGAATTGTGTTTCCCCAGTGCTTCTCAGGGCCCAAAGCCAGTGGGTTTATATTTGGCTGGGACTAATTCATTTAATTTGGTAGCTGCAGTAGTGACAGTGCACTTTTATTTGCCTGGGTACAGGCAAAGAGATGCATAAAGCCCGTTTTCATACTGTAAAGGTATTGTGTGTGTCTGGCACACACCACTCATCTCCAAGGCCTCTGTTAGACTGTTCAGCTGAACATAACTTATGTCTTCAGAAAACGAGGTGCATGATACTCACTGGTGTTTAAACTGGCTTGTTTAAAGGTTAGAACTAAAGAACTGCATTCGTGCTTGTTCACCAAGTGTTAGAAAACTAAATATACTTTACATACACTGTCCATGGGCTCTGTGTCTACTGAAAGCATAATCAGCAGTGAAGGAGCAGTGGTGTTACAGCAAAAACTGTGCTTGCATTTGTATGGCATGACATTCTAGCTGAGGTGAAGAAGCTCAAGTTGCTGGAAACATTGATTATAGTTTTTTAAGATCAATTCCAAATTAGCATACTTTGTAAGTTTTTTTCAATATCTGTGTTAACCTATGGTGTAAAAGTAGTGTAGTACTGGTTATGACTTAAAATTTATCTTTGACTAAAATGTCTATAATACCTGAGATATTTTCAGATTTGCTGACAATCAGATTGATTTTGTGTGTTTCTTTGGTTGAACAAGTGTTTGTTTTGCTAATTGAATACAGCATACCTTAAGCGCACTTTCCAATTTTAGGCTGGGAAAAATTCCTGTTTCTGACAGGTGTGCCAGCAGGTTGGGATTGCTGTTCATGATGCAAGGTAGAACGTCTCTATCCAAGATAGCATATAGCTTAAGAACTATGCTGCTAATTATGTTACCTTTTATCATCACTTCGTGATTCAATGTCTACCTGAAGTCCTTGTTGCTACCATCAGATGCACTTGTACCATACAATGAAGAACTCTGTTCTCTTACAGGAAGCAGAGCCTAGAAAAGTCAATTAATGTATTTGCACTTATCAAAAGATCCTGCTTATAGAGGATGGTTAAACACTTGCTAAAATGTCCACAAATCTGAAAAAAGTACAGATCACTTAATCTTGGGGCCATCATCTTCCTTACCTAGAATTAGCTCTTGGATATCGAGCATTGTCCTGAGTGTTTGGAGAAGTTCAAGGGTTATCTACTGCCCCTTAATTAATCCACATAGCATTTTACCAGCTGAGACAGTGTTTCTTCTCATGCTTACACAAAGCTCTCTATCGTGTATAAGACTGTGGTTTCTCTCACGATTTCACTTTCCATTTCCCAGTGAAGAAGCTGGGGCACATGTTCTGTGTTGATAGGCACTGGAAAAAGCAGAGAAGTCTCTCCTGGCAACTTGTGCTGCTGATATGAAAATGGCAAGGAATCCTGGAAACTTTCCCAAAACTTTTTGTTTATAGATTATGACAATATGGGGATTCCTACAGTCCTGGGCTGTGTCTCTGTCACTTGTCCTTTGCCAGAAGGCACTGGTTAGTGTCTCACTGGAATGACTCTTTCCATGTTGTAGCCCTTGATGATTTTATGCTTCAAAAGACTTTAGCAGGTTGGTGGGAAACACATCGCAGCAGCTGAGACACTCCAAATTTGTCTTGGTTTCTAGGCACCAAAAGGATTCTTCTGTAACTGTGCATTATTAAGACATTTTCTTTGGCATTTCTGGGAAAGAAAGGTGTCTTACGCTCATAGCATTACTTGAAATCCTGTTCAAAACCTGAAATAGTTTTTGGCTGGGTTTTATTTTGATTGGTTGCTTGGTTGGTTGGTTGGGGGTGTTTGTCTGTTTGTTTGTGTAAACAAAAAAAAATGTTCCACAAGTGCATCAAAGAAGTAAGTTCCTGATAATAAGTTTGGAAATTCAGCTATAAGTGAACACTTTTAATAGCAGGAAGATGAAGACTCAGCAAGTGCCTCATGAATCTTCTGTTCTTGCTGCCTCCAAGCACTCCCTCAGGACTTCTATCAGCTGCAGGAGTCGAAGGGACACCGCTGCACTGATGGTCTCCAGGGCTGCCTCTTCTTGAGGACACCCCTGCTTCAAATGTGCTCTCTCAAATATGACACAAATTTCAAAGCTAAAAGCTAAATTCCTCTAGAATCGTGCTGCTCAGCTTTGAGAGCTTGCTGGAGGTGCAACTTGTTTAAGGGTGTTCCTCTTTCTCTGTGTCCCTCAGCTCCATACAGGATGTCATCAGAGACCTAATCCCATGAGGAGGAGGGCATGGAAGTGGGGCTCAGAGGTGGAGATGGCATCACAAGCCCACTGGAAGCCATAGGCAGTTTGAGGAAAAACAGGATCCCAAAGTCCCAATTCCCAATCCTAGTTATGTAAAGACAAACAAAACTGAGCATTAAAATAGAAAGTCAGAGTTTGTTTAGGGAGGACTGAATGGCAGTAAAGAGAGAAATGAAATGGGAATAAAAGAGTGCCTGTACCAAAATAGTCTAAGATGTGGGGAAAATAGTCCTCTTGATAGCCTCAAGGTCATAAAAAAAGAGGAAATAAAGGGGATGTTTTAATGAGTAGTTGTCTACCATAAAATTTTAATAGAACAAGGGAATTTCTATCACAGCAGAAGGATCAGATGGATGCAGATTTAATCTAGCAAAGTTTTTCAACATCTAACTTTTAAGAGAGATATTTACCTGTCAAGGACTGACTGCAGTTGAACAGTAGGGACTGTTCAAAATATTATCAGACTGTGTTGTGATACACTTTCTTGGTATGGATGGAGAACAAAGGAATTAATGGGGAACTCTACCAAATTTGATTCTGACAAGGAAGTCTTGCAGAAAATGTGAAGGAGAAAAGAAGCAATTAGGAAAAAATTGTTAAAGAAAACCAGTTCCAAGTAAGAAGACTTCAAAAAGTTGAGGAGTTTGATTTCTATTCATTTTTGGGAAAACCGTCTATCAGTGAGGAAGAGGAGTGTGGAGTGTCTGTTTCTGGGTGGTTTGAATGAATGAGAAATCTGGGTTAAGGGGCTGGTAATCTGGTGTTGGGGCAGAGGTTGGCCACTTATGGTACCTCCTGTGCCTCTTCTTGATGATCTGATGATAAAGAGACCAGATAAAGAAGTTATTGAGTTTCTGAAGTAAGTCGTATCCCTGCTTATGCCTTATTTCTTATAATGATACTCTGTATTCCCATGAATGTAACTATCGGCTTTCTAAAACACTTGGAATCATCAAATTACATGAAAAACACCATTAGCATGCAAGTTGGTCCCTCACAATAAACACCATTTAAAACAGTAGTAAAGATGCCAACATTTTATGTGATATCCCTAAACTGTTTTTTCTTCCCTCATTCTACTCACCAACTGTTGTTTTTCAGACCACATTTGATGGGGAGACAAGTCTATATTAATATATTTGTATTTAAGGAAGGGATAAATCCATGTTAAAGCAGTTGAAGGAAAATGCACAGCACATTAAGAGAACACCATAAGACGCAGCCCAGAATAGTATGGAAATGCCTGACAAATGTGAGCCTGCTGACATGGAAGGACACTTCTAATGCATTATTTATAGCTATTGCTTTACCACCACAAGCCATTGAGATCAAGGTCGCCCAGTGGACTTCTGGGCAATGGGTCAAGACTTGAGAAACAATATTGATAACAGCAGCTGACAGTTTCTTGGATACAGCTGATATTTTTTCTAAGCAGCAGAGTTTTCTAACTTCTCATGAACAATGGAAATCTGTTTGCTGTGAAACTGCTCATGTCTGTCTTGGTCACAACTCATTAATTGTGGTCAGTCCCAGGCTTGGTGTAACTGCTCTCCCTCCTCCCTGCATCTTCCTGTAAATCAGCTAAGTAAATGCATCTAATACAACAATTCTAGGTGGGGTTTTATTTTTCTGTTTTTGTTTTATGTTTTCCAGATCCTGTTTTTACTCTCTGCCTGTTCTCTGCCAGGCAAACATTCTAATATATTGAACTCCCAAAGCTGAATGCTTTCAGTGTGCTGGGAACAACACTAATAAAATGTATGCTGTGACTGAGGAAAACATAAATAGTCTTTGTGACTCTCTGCATAAGATTTCTCTGTTTTAAAGGTTTCCAGTTCCTTTATAACCTGTTCTTCATGATTTTCATGAGTTGTGAAATTCTGTTTTGGTTTAGTGGCATTTTTTGTTGGGCTTGGGTTTTTTTTTGTTTTTTCTGGGGTTTGATTTTTCCTTAATTCTATTAAACATAGTTCCTTCTAAGGGGAAATTGGAAAGAAAAACCATTTTAATATTTTCAGCCAAATCACATTCTCATTTAGCAGTTTAAGTCACATCTCAAGGTGAGCTGTGAGATTTTCTCCAAAAATGTTTTTGCTTGAAAGAACTCCTGGACCCCTGTAGAAGTTTTCTTGTCTTCCTACTTGAAGACTCTTAATTTCTTCCTAACTTGCTCCTATTCCTTCAAGTATTGCTTCCTATTGCTTGCCTACTTCATTGGTTTACAGTTTATTCAGTTAGCACACTGCTGATGGAAGGCTTGATTAGCATTTTATTAAATTCCTTTTTTGTTTCTTTGTTTGTTTTTTCTTCTCTGTGTTTTTATCTTACAGTTATATTTTCAGTGGCATTAAACTAACCATGTTTATATGTTCATCTCATATTGGATAATACACCTTCCATTCCAGAACAAGCTGTCAGGTTTTACTAACATAAATTATGATTTTCATTAAAAAAATGAGCAGCAAACCCAAGTGACCTCTTTTCAAGAAGTGACTCGTGTATATAGATAGTGTTAACTTTCTTCTGAGTGACCAGACTGCAAATTAGCTCTCAACGTCTAATTGAAGAAAGAAAAATCTTGAAAATAAATTACCTCTTATAATCCCCATATTTCTTTAAGAGACTTTGGAAGGACTTCATTCAAAGTAAGAAATAATCCCTAAGAGCAACCAGAGTGAGGTGAAAATTGATGGATTCTCTCTGTACTTGCTTTAATCACTTGGAAAAAACTACAAGATCATACAAAGAAAGCTGAAAACTGGGCACTGCATCTGCCAGAATTACTGAGTTTCCATTAACTGCCAGACATTGTGGCATATTTTGCTCCTAGTGATGGTGGTGTAAATTATTCTTATTGAAATTGAAGGAGTTGCACTGAAATTAATCTGGCATAATCTAGTGCAGACTTCCTCTCCTTCCCTTTCCAAAGCAATTTGGTTCACATATGTATGTACAATAATTAATTTAAACTAAGATGAAATAGGCCATTTATCCTTGAAAGGATTTGGGATTTAAAGATTTCTCATCCAATTTTCAGGAAGATTTCTGTTTATATAGAAAAACCACTTGCAAAAATAAGCTAGGGCAGCAGAAAAAATGAAAGAAAAAAGCAGAAGGAAAACTCCACCAACTGGACTTCAAATGCTTGTTTTGTAAAAGTTTGACACAGAACCTTTTTCTAAATATTTGATATTGAATCATTTCCTTGTCCTAGTTGGAAAAAAAAAATAAAGCTGGTGCTCTGTGATGAAGGATATGGCTCTAACTGCCAAAAATTCCATGTCTATATAGTCTGCAGGCACTGGTGTGTGCTGTGCTACTCATTAACTAGTGATTTTGTATTGCTGCAAATCAGATCAATATTTGTCACTTGTAAAACGTGGCTTCTGATCTAATATTTGCATCATTTCAATGGCTAGTGGCCATGTGCGTGTCCACTGCTTTGCTGGGGCAGTGGGGATCTGAGAGGGGAAGCACTGATCATTTTGCTGCCACTGGGCTTCCTTGGCAATTTAGTGCAGGGCCACTTCAGTGTCTCTGTGATGGGACAGGGTGGGTGCAGCCAAGAATTTTGGGTCCAGGTCCTTGGTTCTGGCCAGGCAGGAACAGGGCTGGCTCCCACAGAGCTTCTCGGGTGTGTCTGTGAGGATCCAGCTGTTGGTAAGCAGGAGTTAATTACAGGTCCTCATATGCTAAGGTGTAAATGTCCAACCCAAGAATGGCTTCACAAAATGTATTTTTAAGTGGCAGGTGAGAGGTAATGATGAGTAACAGCTGCATCACCCCAACACCGACTCTACATATGGCCTTGGAGAAAAACCCTGGCTTTCCCCACACACCTGTGCTGGGAGACTCCAACCTCTGACATCAAGGGTTGTTCCTAAAGTATTTCTTTCCTGTATTACATAGAAATCAAGGGTTTGAGAAATAGATGGCACCTACCCAAATATTTCTCTTCCTGTTGCTTTCACAAGTGATTTCCATCCTAAAATTATGAAAACTTGAAAGGTTGTTGGCAGAAAAAAGGTGAACTTTTTGAGCTGCCTATTTACAACATCAAACAGGAATGTATTTCTTTGTCCAGTGTTTAAAATAATCTTGCTCAGTTTAATTCTTGCTTTTGATTTTGCTCTGACATTTGTATGAATTTTTCAATTTAATTTGGAAAACCTAGTCATCAGTCAGGACTATATAGTGAATTTACTGATTTTTATGAGTAGAAGTAATAAAGTCCCTTCACTGTTTGCAAGGTGATGCTCTATTCTTCCTTTTCCTGCCCACCAGGAGCTTGCCAAATATCTCTGCTAAGCACTATGAGAGAAAAACATGCAGGCTAATTTTCAGTTTGCTTTGCTTTAATTGATTTTATACAGTTTTCTGGGTAGAATTACTTTTCCATAATCAAGTATTTCTTAAACAAAAATCGTATATTAAATAAATATATAAAAATAAAAAAATACATCCAAGTTGTCTACTAAAACCTGAAATTTGAACTAACATATCAAATCTGGAAGCATAAGGCTTACTTTCCAAAATCTCTGGAGCTGTGCTCAGCTGTGTGTTGCTGCGGGGAGAAGAAAAGTCAGCTTTAAATTGCTTTTATGCCTTTCTAATCCCAGGACCAGCTGGGAACCTTGTTGTTCCCTGGCCACTTTGGAGTAATCGTTGAGCTCTCATTTACACTGTTATTTATTTATACAGTTACTTCTGATTCCCAGGAGGTTGATGTCCTGGAGAGGGATGTAGTATAACCAAGGTGCTGACTCTCTCTGGTTACTCTTTTTCCCCTTGGTTCTATCTCTTACAGTAAAGGCTAAAAGAAAAAAAAAAATGTGTTGCTGGAAGTCACTTGTGTGCAAGGTGAGGTGTTCTCCAGCTGAGCTGGCTGGTTTAAACTCCAGGTGAAGTGTAGAGCCATCTGGGACAGGTGGATGAGATTAACCCTCTGTGGCACAGCTATGTGTATTAATTGAACTTGAAACACATTGTTGGACCATGTGTTCCACCGGAGAACTCAGTGAGGATTCCTGATAGGGCAAGTTGTCATTTGAACCTGTGACATGGTGGAATTGTTCTTTTGTTTCCCTTCTTTTAGATCCATCTTCCATCAGCTTTGTTTCCCTGTGTTTCAAATACTCTTGCTACACCAACAAATTTGAAAGAGGTAAAAATTACAGAAATAAGAAAGGGGAAGGACTCTTAGGTCTAGACTAAGTTTAGAAAACAGAGGTTGGTTTTTTACTCCAAGTTTTAATGTTGCATCACTGGTCAGCCCATAATAGGAGCATGTGATTCATTCCTATGTCAAGGCAGATCTACACTTGTTATATTGTATGTTCTGGTGTGCTTTGTACTGTCTATGTGCAAATACCTTGAATGATGGTATTTCCATCTATACCCTCTAGAGACTATTTTCCAGGCTCATACATTGTATTGTTAATGCATATTTTTTCCTAACTAATCCCGCATGATTTTTACTTCCTTTTACTTTTTTACTTTGCTGTTGTACCAATCTCAAAATCTTTTCCTCTCTTTGTAATTATTCTTGGACATTTTATCACGTATGTTTGCTATAGCAGGAAAGAGATCACTTTGAGAGTGGATTTCCTACACTAACAGAGTGGATGTATGCTTCCTATGCTTGTGGTGGAGCAGCTAATGACCACGCACCTGATAAAGTGTGTGCTATTCACTGCTCATATTGTATCTCTTATATTTAGTTTTGAAATAGCTGATGTTTTTCCCACCAACCATGTTGCTCTTGCAGTTCTTATAACTCTCAGGGATCCCGAAAATGAAGATCTTGTTCCCTTCCATTCTTCAAGGCAAGAGACCTCTGGTATGACTGGCAATGGGAATGCGAGGAAAACTAGCTACGGCTTTCACTTACTGTCTGAGCTCTGACGCTTAGCACCAAAGTTCTGGGTCCAAAACTTTTACCTTAGTGGTCATTAAAGGTGTGACAGCTGGTGGTACTCATGGTGCTAACCATGAGATGCTTCTCTCAGCTGTAAGTTACTGACAAGTCTGGGTGCACTGTGTTTACATGCTGAAAAGACTGGCTGTAGATCAATACACAAAGAGAACTTCAAGACAGCAAGCTTCTAGAAAAGACAAGCCTGTGTCTCCTCGAGGAACAGTTTCAGCTGGACTGAGACTGAGTGGCACATAGTTTTGCCTGCAGTCTGTGTGTGTGTGTTGGTCTTGGGTGGACGGGAGAGGAATGTCTGCAAGCAGATGGACTCCTTGCAGTGAACAAAGGGTGAGGCTGAAGTAATTTTATCTGCTGAAGCTTCAGAGGAACAAAGCAGGGAGTGGGAGGCACCCCTGGGTATATTTTCCATCAGTACTTTCAGGTGGAGAATAATGGGATAATTCAGAGACCGGTGACAAAACTCCAGTTAAAAGCAACTTAGAGCGTCTTGTTTTGATTACTATGCCAAGAGTTAAGTTTAAGCCAGCTAAAGAGTGGATGTTTGAGTAGGGACTGACATGATTGGCTGGACAGTTGTGAGATTAGGACCACCTGACATTGAAAATAAGCAATCCATGTTGGGTATGACAGAGGAAGGAAGCTTATGAAGCAAAGGATGGACAGAAGTGGTCAAAGCAGCTTCAGAGAACAGCATCTCCTGTAGCATTCTCGAGAGAGCTCAGTTGTGCCTGATTACAGTGTTCAAAGTCTCATTTCTCAGGGAGAATGCAGGAGCTGGATGTAGTGTGAGAGGAGCTTCACCTCTGCAGCTACATGCGAGAAAAAAAAAATCCAAATGTTAGCACTCGGATTCAGATTACAAAAATCACTGTGGGGCAGAACAGGCTGTTTTCAAAAGAGGCCCCATACTGCTTGTTTCTCCCAATTCCATTAATTTCTATGGAGCCATGCTGCCATCAGGGTTAGAGGGCTGATCCAGCTCAAAGTTCACCCAGGAAAATTGGGTTATGCATTTTGTGGCTGCTCACGCTCAGGCTGGCTTGAAATGATGGAAGTTGCCAGCTCAGACTGCTCTCCAAAGATGATGTCCATGCTGTGAGCCTGAGTGACAGGCAGAATAATGGCATTGTCTACACAGATCGAGAAACCAAGCTGGGGAGGGGGAATCACAGTTCTGTTTTAACCGTCCTGAACTTCAGCTGACAGCTAAACACCCATGAGGAGATGTCAGAGAGACAGCCACATATTTTATCCTGTAAAGAAGGAGACAAGTCTGGAGCAGAGAGAGATGTCTATAGGTCATCAGGCTAGAGAGAGCAGATGAGTTTGGATTGGCGGATAAAATCACTTGCATATTTTTCTTGCCTTTATCAGAATTCTTTCCAATATGTCAGTTGATACATTTCTGTTAGAGAGTGGCTTCACACTCAGCATATTGCAGCAGATTGATCTTCATCAAGATCGTGATGTGATGTCCTGTATCTGGAGATCTAAACTGTGCTGGCCCCTCCTCTGAGTTTGGGCTATTGTAAATTCATGCTCTTTTCCACACTTCTGCTCTGTGATTTTATATTTTGGATTGTTTCTCTTCTACAAAACTTGCTGATCATTTTCCAGGGTGTGTTTTTCAATTTCTCCAGAAGCTCTGAATTACTTCTCATTATCCTTGCAGTGATGCATACAGCGTTCCTCATTGTGTGAGTGAAAGGAGTTTTGTAGAATCTCATGGTGTGTACACCTTGCAGCACAACCCTTGTGAGACATATAACCTGAATAAACATAGAAGATAAAGTGTTTCTGGTCAGCAATCACAGTCACCTGAGTATTTCAGATTAGATAATTTGCTGTTTAGCCTGCCCAGCCTTTCCTAGTCTTTGTTTCCTTCCCATATATAGCTTGACACATTGTAAGGGTTTAGTTCCTATTTCCTTGGTGGTAACAAACCTCATGGATTTTTGTATAAAAGTTGTGGGAAGTCAATGACATGTTTAAAACCATGCTGTCAGTATTGTGCAGTGACTTAAATGTCTTACAACGCATTTACAATACATTTAGGGGACATGACAATTATATTATCAAGCACCACAGATTACTCCAAAGATAGACAGTATAATACATTATAAAAATTGTCCTTTTCTATAAATGGCTTAGACATGCTCTGAAAGCATATTTAATAAAATGAATAGTCTTTATCATTGAATAAAAGTAATTTTGCTGACTATTGACAAGTTATAACTATTTTAAAAGGCATTCAAAATAAATTAAGCCATTTGTGGATAAAAAATGAACAACCTAATAGAATGTTTGTAAAGTGTTGTGCATTTGAGAAAGTATTTATTCTAATCAAATTAAAAATTTTTATCTATTATGAAATTTTCATCATCCTCTAAAAATTATTCTGAAAAAGAATGACCTTGAAATTTGTATATTACTTTGATCATACTTGAATATGTTACATATGTTTCTACTTGGAAATTATCTATGTGTTTGCAAACACTTCAGGTAAAATCAGAACATTTTAAAATTATATGATATACTAGGAGAATAATATTTAATAAATATCCCCAAGCTTCCCATAAAGTTTCCAGTAGGGAAAACTACTGTATTTTATTCCACTGGAATAAGATGTTATCATTTTATAAAATTAACTGAAATTTTGTAGAATAATTTACTCTCAGAAATAAAATATTGGAAGTAGAGGAGTCATTTTTCTCATACACTGTAAGAAAGGTTAAAAAGTCAATAAATTGAAGTTCTCCCAGACAAACCAAGGAGTGAGAAATACCAGGAGAGAGAAGAGGGAAAGAGAGAGAGAACTTTTACATTTTAATTACAGAAAGTTTTCTATTTTGATTGAGCCCATTTTCCAGTCCAGACTCTTTTACTAAGAGGAATTTTAACTGAACTTGCAAATAATGGGTAGCCATATTTCCTGAATATTAGGTTAACTCTCTGCTATTTATTAATAGATGGAATTGAAAAATGATAAATCTTTTGTCTTTCTTGATTTAATTGTGTTTATTAAAGGTATTTATTAGTGTTTCCAGGAAGAAATCAGGGGCGGACTGGGTTCATAGTAATTGTTTTGTGTAGACTGATGAAAAAATATGTTTCAGTGGGAGTGGGAGCTTGTGTGATGAAGGAGTCATCTGCAGCCACACAGAGAAGCACAGAGGCACAAGAGAAGGAAGGGAAACCTGAATAACACTCTGCCCCAGCTGCTCCTAGAGCTGTCCTCGGGGAGCCTTCAGCCCCATGGCAAAGATGAGTATGTGGACAAGACTCACTCGAATGCAGGGAAAAGCCCTTTGGGATTACATGAAAGTTATTATGGGATTTTTTAGGGGAGTCACTAAAGGCGAATAAAGGAAGGGACTGAAAAGGGGGGATATGGGAACAGTCTGGCTGTCCAGAGGGAAACAGGGAAGGGGCTGTGTGTGTTTGTGTGAGTGCTGAGCATGTCTGTGATGGTTTGTGTGTGTATATCACATACAGGTATTTCCCTGTGCACCTGTTGGGAATACGCGCTCAGGCTGGCTGCTGGGCGGACCTGGGGTCATGTAGCTGTGGCAGCCTTGCCTCGATTGGTCTGCTGGGCTTCGTAATCCCTGCACACTGAGCACCCTGAAGAAATCCCTAAATATATGCCATACAATGCTCTATGTCAAACATGCAAGGTTCACTTACCGTAGCACTTTCTGTGTGTTCACTGACAATGAAAAGTCCTAGTGTGTTAACTTAGCTGAAGACGCTGATAATCATACTAGTATTGCTCAATCTATTCTACTGATATATGTATATATAGTATTGATATATTGTGTATTGTGTATATGAATATTTTGTTTGAATATTGTACTGTCATTCTTTCCATGTTTCCAAATTCTGAGAAAGTTAATAGCTCATTACCCAACTGTACATTTACCTTCTATTCCATTCTTTTTTGTGTGGTCTGGAATTACAGGACAGCAATGGTACCTGGCTGAGAGCTCCACTGTTTTGGAAATCTGAGTGTGGGGGCTTCCTCTGTGGAAGGAATGATGCTCTTTTGCTTCCTGACATACAAATGAGGTACATGTTTGCAAGCAGACCAGACTGGGACATAAAACCCTTCATTAATTTAATTTATGCTGTTCCAAAAGGGCACACCTTTGAAGAGCACTGGGGAAGACTGAGCAATCTCCAATCCTTGAGTACTTTCAGACATTCCCAGTGAAAACTGTAGTAGGATTGTGTATGTCAGGTGGAATCAAGTTTCTGAAATCAGTTCCTCTTGTTTTTGGACCTCACACTGCCCAGAGGCACTCAGAAACCAGATCTCTGGGTGTATGACATTTTTGGCCAATGTAGGCAAGATGAGCAGGAGGCTGGAGCATAATAATTTCCCTGCACACCACCAACCATGCTTACTAGGAGCTTGTCCCTGCCTGTATTTTACAATCCAAATTATATAGACTAAGTCCTCCTATAATTGGTAGGACCCTCACCTCCTGCAGTGTATGTCATCAAGAGCTTCAGAGAAGTGACTTTGTGCTGCCCTGTGAATGTAAACATAAATTTCATATGCAGAAAAGGATGATAATACCTTAGAACTGACCTTGGGAATTGCTTTTTTTTTTGTTTGTTTGGTTTTGCTCTGCTTGCTTTTTATTCTGTGCAGGTTTTGGGAGACAAAGGCAGCTCTCTGTTTTTAATTACTGTAAGTAGCTTGTAAGTAGCTGGAACAGCTTTTTATGCAACCTGATTTGAATATATTCCAGGCTGAAGATAGACACCTATTTTAAAGGCACAGCATGCTCATCATGGCTCTCTGCCAATCAAGCAGTTGTCACTTGCTAGACAGTCCTAAACAACTTCTGCTCCTTCCTCAAGTCGCTGTCTGTCTGACTGATGGAAATGGCAGGGCTTCTTCCCTTCCCCCTCCCCTTTTCTTTTCCCCTGAACCGGTGTCACCACATGGCAGGAGAATTCAGCCACTGCTGCTTAGAACAAGGCACTGTTTGTGCTCCTGGCCCCAGGGTTTGGATAATGACCCCTGAAAGAGAGCAGGGGAGATTATCAGTGTAATTCCCCAAGAATCCTCTGCTTTCCACAGATCCTTGGGGTGGATATGGAAGTGAAGAGGGTTTAGTTTGTTTTATTTTGCTTTTTAAACTTCTCAAGCTCTCTCAAGACTGAAAGAAATGAAATCCAGATCTCTTTTTTTCTGAGCTCTGCCCAGCCAGATTATGTATAGATTGTGCAAGTATTGTGGTCTGGTCCTGTAACAGTAACACTCAAAAACTTAATCTGAAGCAAAGCTACACATGATAAGTGCATGGAAATATTTATTCTTCTGGTTTATCTCCACAAGACAGTTCTGAGGGAGCTTTGTTGAGATGTCAGATCAGCAGCGAACACCCAATGCACCTCAGCAGCTCTCTAGAGGGCTCAACTGAACCTCAATATCTTTTGCTCCATCTCCTCCCCTGCCTATTGTTGGACTCCTTGCTTGCTTGCTGGGGTATAGGCTCCAAATATTATGAAGGCAATCCTAGAAATGTTGTCTCTGGACTACTGAACATATTTTAACTTCATCTCACTTTTGATTTTGAGACTTTGATTCTTTGTGGTCCTTTATGGTTTTATGTACATTTTAAAGGCTTTTTTTGAGCCAGTGACTTTAGCTTAATTCATTCAAAATTTGGCTGATGGCTATCTGGGGCAAAAGCACATACTGGTGTCAGTCCTGTAGTTTATGGTTCATTATTATTTGTGATTTCTGGGTTTTCTCCATTTAAGCTTTGCATAGCCAGCTTTGTTAAACTTTTGACACTGTGATGAATTAAAAAATATTAATTCTGATGGTTGTGATTCTTATTTGTATACTTAATATTGTTAAATGTAAAATTCTTTTTTCCCTTAGAAGTAGGAGTTTTACATAGTTGGTCATCATTTCAGAGTGCAAGGTACTATTTCTAGTCTCTTAATTTGTCTTTTGTTAGGAGATATCACTGTTACTAATTAATGAGAAGAAAAAGAAGAAAAAGGAAAGGTTTTCTTCAATATGTCTTCTCTTTACAACTAACTTGCTGTATATTTTGTTCCTGACTGAGCCCTTTGGCAGAGTTCAAAGTGCTGAAGGAGACTGTTCATGGTTTCTCCCACATTGCTTTTCTTGCTTATTGTTTCTGGTTTTAGCAGTTGCCTATTCCTTTTCCTAGAACTTTATAGTTTTTATTTAAATAATTGTCACCAGTGATGACAGCCTGTCAGCAATGTCTCCTCTGTGTCTATGGTGTCTCATGCATGGTATTCAGGGTCTTTATACTCTGGTGTCTGGACAGATGTAGAAATGAAAAATCAGAAAATTCTCTGTTAGGCTGTTCACATTTCCTTACCACTCTGGATATAGGATATTCTGTACTTTTCCTATATATCCTAGCAATTATATTCTTTACCTTTTTCATTTGTTTAATTTGTTTTCTGCTTTCCTCTCCAAGTCCCAAACAATAAGGCAGTGTACTTTAAACCTTTTCAATGCTTCTACTGCTATTAGTAAAATAGATATCACCCATAAAAACATACTCTGTGTCTCTGACTTCCTGGCTTGTTAGGCTGCCCCATGACTACAAGTCTCCTTAATCTGTTCTATGACAGCATGTGTCTAACTACCAAAATTCTCTCTGTGCTTGATGTTTATGCAGTTCAAATATGTTTAAACATCTATTTGTCTTTCCATCTTTGTCAAATGTTTGCCCTCAGCTTTTTCATTTTTTTCCTTGCAAGGCAAGTTTTCCAGGCTCTATGTCTTTGTGTTTGCTTTTGGCTTTTCCTCAGAAGTCACAATCTGTCAATGTTAGAGTTAGTTGGGAATTTTCCAGTGAAAAGGTTCTTTGTTTTGCTTTTTATTTGAAAAAGATTTTTTCTAAAATCAGAGACAATTCGCCTGCAGAAGGTATTTGCTTCTCCTTCCCTCACACATGTTTTAGGTTGGTGTGATCTGAATAGACACATTTAGTTTTGTGAAACCGAATGGCTACTTCTTGCTTCTGGTTAACTGGCCAAAATATCTAAACTACTCTTAAATATGTTTTTTTCTGGAAGAATGCAGGCACCTAGTCACATAGCAGCCCCTCATCTGGTTGAACCACTATGTTGAAAATCCCAGCAGTGGAAAACAATGAAAGATCATGAGAGATATAAACTGACCAAGGTCAGGAAGGAAAAAAGGGATAATTATCAAACTAAAATGAATATTACTGGTATCGGCTGCCTTTCCCAATCACAGCCTTACAGAGTAGGTAGCTTTGGGTGACACCGAGTTTCAAACTCAGAAATGTTCTGAAGGACTTCTCGTCACTACAGGTCAGCAGCAGGTTCATTCATTACTGTTATTACTGATTTCCCAGAAAGATGCGCTTAATTAAGCTGGCTGCTACCATCACACGAATTTTAAGGCAAACTGCTAATGTGAGCTATTTATTCCATGCACAATTGAACACACAGCCAATACTGCCTATAATAATACAAAAATGTTGTTATGATTACTAAGAGTGTGTGCTAAAATACTGAAGACATTTTGTCACTTGGCATCCATAAGGTTTAAAATATGTTGGCCAGGGTTTAGCATTAAAAAAAAAAAAAAAGCCTAAAAAAAGAATAATTGTTACTAAAATATCTTGCCACTCCAAAACATATTCTATTGTATGAGAGCAACTGGGTGATTGTTCTAGTACCTCTCTCCAGGCACTGTGTTTTCTGTATGTCCCTCTTTCGCTCATATTTGGCTCATTTATATGTATTTACTGCAACACAGGGGATGCTGAGACAAGTCAAAGGAAAAAGAAAAGTGGGGGATGTAAATTCAAAGCCTTAGGATTAGCAATAGCAAATTCTAAATTATGTTGTGATGTGTTTCTTCAGAAATCTCTTTTCGTACACAAGGCTCCTTGAGTGAGCTTATTATCTCCTGGAATGTAGAAATGTATTTTGCCATTGCTCAGCCAACACTAATGTATTTATTATTCATCTGATACTAGACCAGGCTTTAAGCTGTGTAATGCTTTCTTTACCATTTCTTTGTTTATTTGTTTTAATGAATACCCATGAGCCAGAGTCTGAATGCAGACCTGTTGTTTTACTCATGCTTGGCAGGAAAGACTTCAAAAGAAAATGTCTTTCATTTTTTTTTGAGGTACTAAACGCGTAACTGGAAGTTATTTAAATGACAGCATTATTTCTTCTGCTTTTCCAGATATTCATGTAAAAATTTACTGTAACACTTAGCACTTTGCAAAATGAACCTCTTTTAACATTATTTTGTACCAAGGTGTTAACACATAACCATTCACCACAACAATCTTAGTTCATGGCTAATTCAGTTCACTCCAGTAAATAATTTCATCTGCTCATTGCTAGTGTTTTTCAAATTACCAGATTTGAAATTGGTTATCATCTCCAAAAACAATACTTCTGAGAATGGTCAAACAAAAGACCTAATTGAACAGGATATCCATATATGATGTTGGAGGTGCAAGAGCCAATTCAGTCCTTAGAAACCAAGTGCAGGATACTAAAAAATGAAAGAAAGTAATTTTTCCTCAAGCTCATTCTAGTGAGATCTAACTTGGGGCATTTTAAATACTGTTCCATAGTCATCCAAGGAAAGGAAAAAAAAAGGCAGGAAAATAGGTGACCTAATTCCCCATGGGATACCTAAGTAAATTTATTCTGTTGACTTTTCACAAGAAAATAAGAAGAAACTAAAGAATTTATTTTATCATACTCCAAGATGCCAAAACAGGAAGAAGATGCTTGAGAAATAGAGGCCTAATCTGTAGATTACAATATAACATGATATGAAGCTACAGCCAAGGTGTGACACCATTAAAAAAACCCCAAAACCAGAGGACCGTGCCATTTACAGAAGTGACTTAGTGATGCTGACTAATTCAGTCTTTCACTCAATCTGCCAAAGGCATGAGATCAGTGGGATCAACCTTCCTGCATGAGATCAGTGGGAACCCAGCAGGCTCCCTCCCTGCAGAATATATTTCGTCCCCTGGGCAGCAGCATGGCACTGGAAAATTTGGCTCCTTTGCACCTGAAGGTCTTACTGAAAAAATATACGACCAATTTCTTTTTACATTTCTTGTGCAGTCTGACTGACTTGGGCTCACGGTTGGAATCGAGTAGATTGTTTCTGTGAGAGCAGATGAAGTATCCCAAGTTTGGCCTATATTCAGCTACAAAAAGCTTAAAATAAAATATTGAGAAAAATCAGCAGGAGAATGGAAAAATCGTGTTGTGTAAGTCAGAACATGTTCACCCTGTGTGAAGTTAAGACTAATGATAATAGGCTTGCACATGGGTAGAAACAATAAGGTTTGTTTACAGTGTGTTAAGTTTCTGTTATTGTAAGGCTGAAGCATATACAAGCGTGTAAGTGTGGTAAAGTGACACGAGCCAGGCCAAACCTTGATAGGCGTGTGAATTCTGCCAAAATACTTCAGTATGACAACTGAAAAATGCAGAGGATGAGATGGAACTGAGAGAGAAATAAATAGTGGAGAAAGTACTGGAGCTGCACTGGCTGTGTGCTCTGTTAAAAAAAAAAACAGCTTGTACAGGATCTCCCACATTAATGTTCCTGTTAGGCCAAATTCCACTTCCTTCATTTTTGTAAAAAATTCTGTCAAAGACAGTATTTTATTGAGACAAGAGATGCAAGAAATAATAATAATAATAATTAATAAAGTATCCTGATGCTGATTAGGTATTCTTAGGACAATGATCTCCCTGGCTACATTTTTACTAATAAATAAAATAAATTAAGAATTTTTCTCTGGCCTTCAGGCTAGAGAATGAGCATGACTTGTGTCCAGAGAACGGGAAGTTTGTTCTTAAAATAGGCTGGATGAATCCAGGCTGCATGTTGGCACTGGTCTTGGGCTTGGGCTAACTTACGAACCATCAGCAAGCCTAGCTCTTCTATGAGATTTCAGTATTATCTTCTGGTTCACTTGGGCTTTTTGAGGAGCAGCAGAACAGAGGACCTGCTCTCCTTGGAGGGCTTCAAGTGAAAGGTAAAGCAACTATGTATAATATTCCAAAAGGTCCACAGGATCTTTGAAAGTACTGATATCTTAACAAGGTGAAGTCTTCAGTACAGATACAAGGAAAACAATGCAAGTATTCCTCCAGGAACATAAGGGAAATGAAGAGACCTGAAAGTGGCCTCTTGGAGATGTTACCATGGCTCATCGTAACAACAAGAAGAGCAAATGATGAGACTGCCGCACCTCTTGTCACAGTTCTGTACCTGAAAGTGGCCTCTTGGAGATGTTACTAAGGCTCATCATAACACCAAGAAGAGCAAATGATGAGACTGCCGCACCTCTTGTCGTGGTTCTGTACCAGGTGGCGAACAGAAGCCCCCTTCTAGGCACTTGTTTGGCCCAGGCGACAGAGCCCAGTGGTGGTGTCTGCTGTGCCCTGACACTCAGGACCCATAAAAAAGAGACCGCACTGCCTTGTAGCTCTCACCCTGCTCCTGCTTGATTCCCCATCCTGCTTGGACCACAGCCAGCTCCAGGGGAAGACAGTCTTGGACACTGTCTTCGAGTGCTACTTCGTATATGGTCAGCAAACTTTGACAAATATGCTTCCTTAAAATGAATATATTTAAAAGGCTCCTGCAATTTTTCTAAAGAGGCAAGTAATTTTGTGTGAAATGAGGATGGATCGTTTAACATAGAGTTTTATCCACAGCTAAAACGGAGGTTTCAGAAAAAGGAAACAGACACCTTTAAATGAGTGCTAGTCATTTTCTACTGACCTCTGGATATTTCAGTCCTGCTTTGGAAAAATAATAATTATTTTTTATGATTTTTTTTTCTCAAGTGGCTTTTTTGTGTAAACAGATGCTTTCATTTGTAAGATGGGAAACTTTTTCTTTTTATTTTCAGTAAAGTGCCAGGCTCTAGTAAAAAGAAAATGCAAATCTAAAATTACTTATCCCCTCTCTCTTGCAAACACAGAAATCTTTTGTTCCTAAACAGAAATTAAATGGGGGAGAAAAGAAATCCCAACCCCATGTCTTGAAAGAAAATGTAGCAATACTTATCAAGCTCTTCCTCTCTTTCCTTAGTATTTGGAAGGCTCAGTTTTATTTTCTTTTTTGGCATTAAGGTTGATAATTATGCAGTTGTCTGTTTATTTTAAATAACTGAAAGACTGTGCCAAAGAAAGGAGCAGAGAGAGAAAGAGAGAGGAGGAGAAGGAAAAGATAGAAACTCATTACCTCTTGAAAACTGCTAATCATTCTAAATGGCCACAGAGGCCAGAGATGACTGCAGGAAATTACTATCAAGCGTGAAGGAATAAAAATACCCTAGACTGTTTTACTGAAAAAAAAAAAAAAAGGAGGGAAAAATAAAGAAATCTTCTTGATACTAAAGCAGCTAAACTGGAAAAAGCAATGGAAATGAAGCACAGTAAGGGGTCCTGGCAAGTCCTGTAAGCAAGAAAATAAATAAAGGGAGGTAGGAAATGGGGAAAGAAATGGATTTTATCGTTATGTGCAGAACATACTGGCAGAACCCATCACTATATCACAGGGTGCTCTTGGTCTTTTATTACCAGGGCTCCACAGAAGCCTTGTTGTTATTTGGTTTTCATGTCATCTTCTTGTCTGTTCCCAGTCTCCTTCCTTCCCTGGCTGTGAGCTGCAGTGGGGACAGTGGCTCTGCTTCCCGGACCCGGCAGCAGCAGGCGCCTGGGCCGAGGCAAACGGGCAGAGAGCACCCTTCCTTGAAGGGAATGGCAGGTGCTTTCGGCTCTGGCACTGACCTCCAGCTCCAGCTCCTTGCCCACGGCGGTGCTCGTGAGGGTCGATCAATATCAAGGACTACAAAAGGGGCTCAGCCGGATGCATATAGGAAGCTCCAGGCATCGAAAGCAATATCAAAGTAGCAGCCTTTGCAGGCCTGGCTTCATGAATTGTGCACAGCGCTGGCCCCAGTGGTCCCTGAGCCATTTAAAGGGTTTATTGCTTGCTCGGCAGCCCAGGCTAAGGCTGTGTTGCTACCAAGTGGATTCTGTGCTAAATATTAGCACTGTAGCTAAGAAAGCTTTTCCTCTCCGGTCTTACCTCTATCAATATTAAAGAAGATAAAAATAAGTCACTGAGGGGAAATATTGCTCCTAGAGTACAACAGAGAGGCCTGATGAATCAGAAGAGCATAATTTAAGAACTTACATTTCACAAAAAGAAAAAAATGAGAAGTGTCTGTGCAAACAAAAGAATAGTTTAAAAAAAAATAGGCTCAGATTGCAGAAAAATTCTGTCCTGCAGCCTGGGCTTTTTTCCCTAATATTGTTTATATATTTTTATATTTAGAGTGAAGTTACATTCAGAATTTTCTTTTGACTGGATTCTCTTTTAGAAAACACTGAGCTGATATAAAATAATTCAAACAATACCTGGTGTTCTCACAAGCACAAAAGAAATATTTCCATTATCTAAAAACCCCTGAAAATCTGCATTAATTTTTATATTAGTAATCACCTAAATTTCCGAGTTGGGTACCTACAGTTTTATGTTCAAACATTTACATGTACAGATATGGTTTATGTGTACAAAAAATTAGAAATAGCCACTTCTCTGGGCACAGTGGAAAGATATATTAAATTTTGTTGTCATGAAAATTCATTTGAAGAAATGAATTAAAAAGAGTGTCATAAGTTTTCACACAAAGTTTTAGCCCAATTAGTGTATTAACTTTGACTCAGTTTAAGGCAGCAATGGGTTACACAAGACTCTGAGTTCAGCATCTGTTTGGGGTCTTTGTTACCCTCCTGATGGTGCCAAATCATGTTGATTCTGGATAATTCTGTATCTGAAATTCTGGATGTGAAAAGCAGTACTGTGGCCAAAATGAAAGTCTCTATAATTCCTTCCTGCTGCCATCCTGAAAGCAGCTTGACTGCTGTTCTCCTCGTGGTTGCTGTGGTTGGCACTCGGAGCCTGGGGTGGATGGGTGAGGGGTCTCTTGAGGGGGAGGATACCATTAATTCTCCAGGGTGTTATTTTGAATGGGTGTCACGGGGACGGGTCCCACATCAGACTAACTTCTGTGAAGTTTTCCAAGGAATTTTTGATTCTGCAGGAGATAGGTGTAGAGGAATATCTTCTCTATTTAGTATTGAGAACCAGGATTTCTAAGTTGCAGCTTAGCAGAAGAGCTTTCTCCTAAAGTTCCTTCCCTTTCCCTGTGTTCCGTGCAGGGACAAGCACGAGCCACCCCTGGTGTCACACCGGGCTCTAGCCATGTTCAGCAGCTCCTCATGGTGAAGTTTCTTCTGAGAGAACTGGGAAAATGGGTGACTGCAGATGACAGTTGTGAGGTTCTTGCTTTCTGTACACATGGCAAGCTAAAGTTAAGTATGGACATCTTATGCATCCTATGTATTGTTTCATAAAATAAAAGTCTCCTAGGTGTTGTTATTACCCACATGTTCCTGGATACAGGATCATGTCTAGCACCAGGATTTTGCTTATTTTTTTCGTGAAATATGGATGAAAAATATATTGTGTGAACACTTCATTCTGTATTATCTAGCTTGACATAATGCTAGTTTTAATTTTGAAATCTCTTAGGAAAAGTGTAACAAAAATTAAATGGAGGCATTATTAACATGGAATAAGGGGAGACCACAATTTGGATTTCCACTAATTCTCTAGTTTTTGCTTATGGGAAAAGCACACGTATCTTAGAAAATTGTGCATGTGTGTGATTTGGTGTCACTGTTTATACCAGAGGCCAGTTGTTCATTATTCTTTTAAGAGGCAGTTGATGTATTTTTATTACAAGAAGGAATGGAAAATGAGACAGCAGGGGAAGCACTGGGTCTCCCTCTGGGGACTGCTGGATCTGGATTTCCATTCTAGGGCTTGAGTAAGTGATTCCTTATCAGCACACATATACGCTAATCTAATGAAAACCATAAGAGCTTAACTTCTCAACTGATGCTCAGTTTTAGGCCAAGTTTATCAAATGTTGGACCTGACACTCTCCTTTGTCTGATTTTGCTTTTTCTTAAACCAAACCTGCAACAAGGTATTCTGCTTATCAGAGCAACAGCACATCAGAAACCTCCCTGGACATATACATACCCAGGTCAGGAACACTAACAGCACACTTACCTGATCCTGCAGTGCATTCACTAGCCCACATTTCTTTCCTCTCCATTCCTTTTTACTTCTACTTTCTCACCCTGTTGTCCCTATTATGTTTTGTGGTTCACTTCAGAAATGTGTCTGAATTGGAGCACTTTTTGCCAAAGAAACAATAAGGAAATAGAGGAAGTACAACTCCATTGTAATTTTCTGGTTGTTTCTTGTTTGTGATTCTATGGCCTGACATTTTCTTTCCTGGGAAAAGGTGAAAAAAATAAATAAATCAGAACATGAGTATTTGCCATCAAACCATTGCAAATGTACAATCTGCTGCTTCATTCTGACTTTTGCAATCTCTTCTTTTTTTTTTTAATCTGGCTGAGCTAACTTGGCTATTTTTTTGTTGATTGCTGGTACAGATTTTCATTTACATCTTGATATCTCTCCGGCTTCTGCTCTCATGTGCCCCGTGCACTGGTTATTATGTGCCGAGCACAGCGTCCCAACCAAAGGAGAAAAAACAATGCTCCATGGCAGCAGTGAACAAGCAAATAGCTCTTGGCAAAATCCCCTGCTCTCCCTAGCAGGAAAATGTCAGGTAACTATAGTCCCAGTGGCAGTGATAAATGGGCTGTTTCCCAGTGTGCTGGAA
Source organism: Platysteira castanea (assembly GCA_013397175.1). Taxonomy (NCBI): domain Eukaryota; kingdom Metazoa; phylum Chordata; class Aves; order Passeriformes; genus Platysteira; species Platysteira castanea. The sequence goes on from VYXC01005506.1 coordinate 454,416, forward strand.
ATGAAGTTCCATGGCTTTCTTTTTGGAGAGCTGAGACACAGGGCCTATGCAGCTGATCATCTCAGAGTCACCAAGCATATTTAACTGGTGATATATTAAGATGTAGATGATAAAATACGCACCAAGTAGTTCAGATTTACTGTTTTATTTTAATCAGCACACAGCTCATTACAGATCATCTCAGATACGACTGATGCTTTCCATGAACCAGTTATTTGACAGTAATCTTTCTTTATTTTACATTTCTCAAGTTTCAAGACATTTTTCTAAAACTCTGTTTCCCAAGAGAAGTCATGCTGAAGAGATGTGCAGCCTTGCCAGAGATCTGCTTTATGTAAATCTTAAACTGACAGCTCAGCCTCAACAGTTCAGATCTGATACCTAATTTCCTTAAAAAAAAAAAAAAAAGAAAAGAAAAGAAAAAAAAGATATTGGTGACCTTCAAGAGGCTTCCACTCTGGTATAGTGCAGAGAACTACAAAGAAGCAGCGTGGCCTTCTTTTAACCCTTCAAGAAAGTCAGTCTTTTCTTCCCATATTGTAAGCTTTCCACCAGTAGTAGTAATCTGGGGTGAGTATGTTTGCTTTAGAACATGTGGGAGTCAAACACAATCATGAAAGCCGAAGTGCAGTGGTGTGTTCCTTGGCACAGACGCCCAGACATTTATCTGAAGAGCTTAAGGTGGGGTCAGAGGCCCTGTCTGTATTCCAGGCGTGGGTGCCCACCCCGTGTGTGTGGGGGTGACACAAGCCCCAGCAGTGCCAGGCTGCTCGGGGTGGTGCCCCGAGGCCCAGGGTGGCAGTGGTGGAGCCAGCAGAGCACGGTGCTCAGAGCGCGGCAGAGGTCCTGTGCTCCCCGTGTCAACTTGTGCGCAGGACGCTGGGACTGAGCCTGTACCACCAGCTGCAAAACCAAGTCTTTGCCTTTCTTCTTCTCTCCAGAGGGTCCTCTGCATGGTGAGACCATTATTGCCCCCTCACTACATCTGCCTTTAATTAAATACCCATTGTTGGTTATGACCAGGCAGACTAAACTTGGCTCTCTGCACTGTGAAACTCAGTGCTTTTTGGTAATCTGGAGAAACTGAGCAACGTCTGAGCTCTCCTGCTCTCACTGGTGTGTAGAGAAAGGGAAACTGTGGTCAGCTATCAAACTCCATTGCGCCAAGCAGCACTGTAGTGCAGCACCATGAGTTTGCCAGACAATTCACACATGCCTTGGTGGGAAAGAAAAAGGCAAAATATGAACTTGTTCAACTTCCAAGACTCTTTGGGAACCAATTGAATGAGCTCTAAGAGCTCCAGTAAGTCTGAATTATTGTTTGATCTAATTATTCTGATAAACAATGAAGGACGCAGGGTCCAATGGCAACAAAAGAATGGATGAGTCCCAAAAAGATGAAGCAAAACATGGATAAAATAATGGAGTAATAAAATACATAGCATTAACCTTCAATATATAGAATTTTCTTAAGAGCTAGCCAAAGAAAAAATGTGTTCTTGATAGACTGAATTCACATCTTAAAAATTAGAAGGACTTTGCTGAAAGGGTTTTGTTGTGGGTAGAATGGGAAGATAGGATTTTTCTACCTGATGGTGCTCAAGGTAACTGGCATTTTGATTGCTCGTCAGGAAACAGCTTATGAAAATATGTGAACCAGAGATTAAAGAGTTCAGATACTTCACTCAACATCCACCAAGTATTCATCCTGATTTCTTCACTAGGTGCTTCAAGTGAGTATCTGTCACTTCTACAGGATCTGTTGGTAACGTTTGTTGTTATCCTCCTCCATTTTAGAAACAAATATGTATTAGGTCTCTTTCAAAGGGCACCTTGTTCTTCCATTCAACTTTCAAACACTGGGTGCAAGTCAGCCTAGAGATTTTGCTGTGTTGATTTTTAAGAGATGTTTGTTTCCAGAGGATAAGCATAGTTCTCAGTGGAATTATTCCACAAGTTTATAACATGTCTCTGATGGCACAGTCTAACCCCGGTCATGATGTGCCGTGCTGCACTGTGATGTGTATGAGAAGGGTCGAGCATTACAGACTCCATGTTCTTCCATTTTCCTTTATCCTCTTTTACACTATAGGACTCTCTGTGCCTGTTCCATTTCACTCCCTTTCACTAGCCTAGCAAGCAGTCAGAGATCAGAGCCAATATGGTTCAAGGACAGATTGTACATAAAGAGAAAAACAGTGTGAGATGGAAAAGGAGGGAAGAGAGCAGAGGAAAAGTAGTTCTTCTGAGTTGATAAAAAGCAAATATTGGCAGTTTCTGGCCTTCTGCACTTTGAAAAGCTGGAACAAATCTTTCCAGGGGAAATTATGATTTCCGATTTTGTTGTCATAAAATTTTGATATATGTCTGGCAAGGCAGATAGTCACTGCATTTTTAGGAAATTCAGACCTACCACACAAGGCATGTTTATGACCCAAATAAAACCAATTGGTACATTATACCATTTTATCCTAAAATATTATGAGGAAAATATATGGTACAAGGCACTGATATCATCTCCATCAGCATAGCAGAAGTGTCAGTAGGGGCAGACTTTCTGAAACAAGGAGAACTCAAAGTGAATATTATTCTTTGAAAACAGTGAAGCAACATAGTCTGTGAAGGAAAGTGCACAGTACTTCAAAGACATGGATCAAAGTCTTCTCTTCACAATAAAAATAATGCTTGTGTAGCTCTGCGGGAGAGGAGTGACCCAAACCTGCAGGATTTTCATTTTTATTTTACATTCTTGTTTTGCTTTTGCCTTTCAGAAACCCCGGCAATTTTCAGAAATGCAGGACTTCACAATACACTGCTGAAATNAATATGTATTAGGTCTCTTTCAAAGGGCACCTTGTTCTTCCATTCAACTTTCAAACACTGGGTGCAAGTCAGCCTAGAGATTTTGTTGTGTGTCAGGTTGATTTTTAAGAGAAGATGTTTGTTTCCAGGTGATAAGCCTAGTCGTCAGTGGAATTATTCCACAAGTTTATAACATGTCTCTGATGGCACAGTCTAACCCCGGTCATGATGTGCTGTGCTGCACTGTGATGTGTATGAGAAGGGTCGAGCATTACAGACTCCATGTTCTTCCATTTTCCTTTATCCTCTTTTACACTATAGGACTCTCTGTGCCTGTTCCATTTCACTCCCTTTCACTAGCCTAGCAAGCAGTCAGAGATCAGAGCCAATATGGTTCAAGGACAGATTGTACATAAAGAGAAAAACAGTGTGAGATGGAAAAGGAGGGAAGAGAGCAGAGGAAAACTAGTTTTTCTGAGTTGATAAAAAGCAAATATTGGCAGTTTCTGGCCTTCTGCACTTTGAAAAGCTGGAACAAATCTTTCCAGGGGAAATTAAATTATGATTTCCGATTTTGTTGTCATAAAATTTTGATATATGTCTGGCAAGGCAGATAGTCACTGCATTTTTAGGAAATTCAGACCTACCACACAAGGCATGTTTATGACCCAAATAAAACCAATTGGTCCATTATACCATTTTATCCTAAAATATTATGAGGAAAATATATGGTACAAGGCACTGATATCATCTCCATCAGCATAGCAGAAGTGTCAGTAGGGGCAGACTTTCTGAAACAAGGAGAACTCAAAGTGAATATTATTCTTTGAAAACAGTGAAGCAACATAGTCTGTGAAGGAAGGTGCGCAGTGCTTCAAAGACATGGATCAAAGCCTTCTCTTCACAATAAAATAATGCTTGTGTAGCTCTGCGGGAGAGGAGTGACCCAAACCTGCAGGATTTTCATTTTTATTTTACATTCTTGTTTTGCTTTTGCCTTTCAGAAACCCCGGCAATTTTCAGAAATGCAGGACTTCACAATACACTGTTGAAATAGACCATGTGAATCACTCAACTCTGATATCTGCGTATAACATGTCATGACTGAACGAAAGCATAATTTGTACATGACAAACATGTCTTGATCTGTATTTACCACACAATCTCATCTGAAGAGAACGAGAATTTGTACAAAATACTCATCCACATGCCTAAAGGAGTAGGCTGAGAATGTAAAGACAGTCTTTGGTATTCCTTTTAGGAAAATGTCACCTTAACTACCATGTCACGGTTCACAATGGCTAAAACTGACCATCTGTTCAGTGAGACTCGTCTTTTAGTTCCATCCCATTTAGAGATTCAAACATGTTTTGAACTAGTGATGAGTTAAGTATGTGCTTGCCAATGTTCCTCTTCTAGGAATACACTGGGCAATTAGGTAATCATATGGCTTACAATACTACAGATTTGCTCATGTCTTTCCTTAGGACTGGATCCCAGTGATAGAAATTTTACCATAGATAGTTAGATATATTGGGCTATTTAGGAATAATTATGAAAAGGAGCTGGAGATAATAAACAAGCACATGGCAGGCAGATGATGCCTCATGTTCACTACAAAATAAGACTTTATTTTAAATTATTTTGAACATCAAAAGCCAGGTGTTCAGATAGTACTCATGAAAAATTAAGTCAGATAGGGTACATCTTAATCACAGCTGTAACAGAGGTATTCTGGAGACTAATACACAATTTTCAGCCCCTATGAAATGATAATCATCAGCAAAGTTAGGCAAACAGTGGCAATATGAGCCATTTCTTTTTCCTCCATTTGCTAAAAAACAGCAGAGACCTAGGAAGTTAACCTCAGTCTGATAGGTACTACTGAACTAGGTTTTTATTGAATGTTTTTCTGTCTCGTTTATTTCTGCTCAGTTAATCATTTAGGCTAGATATAATTGGTAACAAAGTTTAGCCAGTTCCTGCAAAGCTGATCTGATCAACTGCATCTCAGCTTTTCAGTTTTCCTCAGACCTTTGTCCACCTAACATGATGGGGACATTCCACATTTTTTTCTTCGCAGGCATAATTTAGAACCAGAGTGGTATCATAGTCTCATCTCTGAACATTATCAAAGACTGGTTTCTCTGATCCCACTTGACAACTCTCAGATGTAATCAACAGACTTACACATTGGTGATAACTCATTAAAAAGGGTCCATCTGCATTGAGATTTGGACAACTTATAATTCCATTTTCATGCATGCCAAGAGAAATACATCTATCTTTCTGAAGCATCATTTCCACAGACAATACTAATTTAATTTACTTTAACACTAACCTAAATTAAATGTCTCCAAGAAAATGAAGAATCAGAGAGACTTGTGATGAAATCCAAGTCAGACTCCTATTGTTTTAGCAGTACAGCTTTATCAAATGGTCAGTGGTGAGCAGTATTGCTTCCTTCCGTCCATACTGCTAGTTTGGGGAGAACATCACTTTCCTGAGCTGGGCTGAAGTTAATGGAACAACCAGCAAATGTTTGAGTTACATGTCTTGGTCCAGTATCCAGGATCTACACTCTGGTTGGGAACAGAGAGACTTACACAGACGTAGACACAGATCTATACAGTTAGAGATATTTATCTGTCTGGATCCATCTAGGCATCTGTCTAGGTAGATATTTGCAGATCTAGGTAGGTAATCATATAGATCTAGAGACAGACAGATAGATGGATAGATTATCCATATCCTGATGCCTTTATCTACCTAGGTAGACAAATATAGATATCTGTATAGAGCCAGCTAGTTAGGTACCTGTGTGTCTATCTACTAGGGGAGAGAATACTTATCTACCTCAGTATCTGTCTACACCTAGGCACAGAGGTAGCAAGGTAGCTGGATGTCCACATTTCATGCACATAACACCATCATCAACACTAACTGGAGATGTGTATGCAGATGTGACTGCAGAAATAACTGCTTGCTACAAGTGCTGGAACATGGAATTCCTTGCAACATTCACTGGCAGAATGCTGTTTTCATTCTCCTTAAACCAAAAACATCAAAGCAGTGGATTATTTATTTAATATGGTTTTGTCAAAGAAATGGTGAGCTTCAGTACACTGAAGGGACAGACTTTCAGTGTAGAAGCAGAATAATCTTTAAAGAGGTACTGATGCAAAATAACCCTAAAGCATATCAAAAATACTATACACAGCTGGCTTAGTGAATGTACACACAGATACAATTTATAATGAATTCTGTGGCTTACTGCACATGTTCCAGGCACGCACTGTCTCCTCCCTCTGCTAATTTGCTTGATTGTCCTCTTATTTTCTTTGTGTAGGAGAATCATCTGATCATCATAATCTTAACATTGGCTTTGTAGCTGAAACCCTCAGGCTTCAAATAGCAGCTTCCCTGTTTAGCCTGAATACAGTTTTATCTTTTTTGCTATCATGCTGCAGCGCTCATTTCTTACTGCTCCTGTTCTTCAGTGTTGTGAAGAATAATGGTAAACACATTGGATGCTTGTGATGGGACTGCAAACAGCCCTCTGAACCTGATCTCTTCCAAGTCTGAATGGCCTGGGTTCACAAAGAGCGTATGTAAAGTAGATACTATCTTTTCTTGAGCAATGCTCTGCTGTAAGATTAATCTGTCAGGCAGTGGCAAGGAGAAGCAGAGCAGGAGGAGCAGGAGGAGCAGAGCAGGAGCAGAGGGTGAGCCAGGCTGGCAGGACTCAGCCCTACCATTCCTGAGTGAGGTGACCACAAGCAGCTGCACTCCAGCCAGCTCCTGGGAGGCTGGATAATATCCCTGCCTTGCAGGGTGGGCACAGAGAACCACAAGCATGGAGCACTCAGAAAGCCCCTAGGGTGTACAACACAAACCCTCAGTGACAGGTAAAAATCCTGCAGTGGCACACCCTCCAAGAAAAATCCCCTTACACTCAGATCTTGTGCTGTGTACTGCAGTTATAATATTTTAAAATATCCTCTGCCTGATGTCTTCTCTTGGAAAGCAAAGCCATTCAACAGAACTGAAATAAGGATAAATCCCTAAGCAGTATTATTACATTTTTATAATCCATCCTTCTTTTTTCATTTTTATGAAACTGGGCAGCTGAAGCAGGCTTGCTCTAAACCCCAGATGGCTGCACTGTGTTCACCTTCCTGCCCCACAATGGGGTGACTTGGCTTTGCTTCCCAGTCCTTACCTCTCAAATTTATTAGGTCTCCTTTCTTTGAAAATTGCAGTGGTTTGGCCTTGCTTAGCTACCAAAAATAGCAGTGCCTGACTGCATGACCTTGAGAGGAGCTGGCTGGCTTCTTACCAGTATAGAGTCTACTACCTCCAGTGCTTGGATAGTGTGGAAAGTCAGAGGCACTTTTAATTTTGAACTAGTCAACAAGATGAGTCAGTTATTACTTCTTGTAACAAAGCTGGTTTTGCAAGGTCATTCTGAAGGAGGAAAATTAAATTTTTTATTTCATGAGTGCATTTGCACCTATCCCATATTGAACTCAGCTAAATATTCATTTTCATAGGTATAATATTGAACAACTGTGTTATTTTCAGCTCCCCTTTTGTACATTGCAATGTGGCTTTTGGAAAGAGATTGAAGAATAAGCATTCTGCAATAAGTATTAATTGGATATTTTAAAGTGAAAATTAACAAAAGCCTTGGAAAATTGGGGTTTTTCTGGGGCTCAGATATAATTTCTAATTGTTTACAAGAAATACTGTGTATGTGGGAGGTCTATATCAAGAATACTTACAGCATTATATAAATTTAATATATATGAAGTAACTAAGTTTGATCCATGTAGTGTCATTTACAAAAAACATATCTCTTTGTTAATCTATTTCATTAACTGGACAAAAATGTTTTTCAACAAACTAAATCAAACAAAATTTTGCTAGTGAGTTCCTCTAGTCCTCCATGGACATGGTGCATGATAATTGTTAGTGAGTGAGGATGCAGGGCAAAGGCTGGATGGTAGGAAACACAAGAGTAGTACAAAAGCATCCATCCCTGCCTGTGTAAGAAGGACTGTACACTCATCCTCTAAGGCTGACTAGAAATTAGTTCTATCCATTTGTTTAATAAAGCCTCAAGAACACCAAAATTTAAATGCCACCAACTAATTAAAAACCTCTACAATACAAAGTATAACAATGATCTTATTTGGAGAGCAGTAATCAATGGGTGAGGAGATCAGCTAAAGTGTAGCCAAAGATACCATCAAAACCTACTGAAGATATGAAAACCCCAGGGAATATCTCCAGCAGAGTTTGGATAATGCCTTGTGGTGTTTGCCTGTAACTTAGGAAAGATTAGTGTGCAGTTATCAACAAATTAATCTTTTATTAATAACTTATGCTTTGGAATGATAAATTCTGTGCTTGACCACCATGTTCTTTCCCTGGTACAGAGGAAGAAGGAAGAAAAACCCATCCTTTAACAGGCATGGGCTATTGACAAGTCACCCTGTAGGCTATGCTTCTCCCCCAAAACTTCCACAGTTAAAGCTGAATATATATGATGGATTGAGGTTAAGTGAATGTGGTATAAATATTTATACTACACATTCACATTATACATTTTTAATATAGTACATGGGCAAAATGTCCTGATAAAGAACATTTTGCTATAAGGTGCCATGAAAGACTAAAACATGTAACCTTTTTTCAAGTTTAAATGTTACTATACCTCAGTCAGATGTAAACAATGCATGATGTAATCGTTTGGGGTTATGTAGAGAACTTATTTTAGGGCTGATAAAAAGCTATATCAGGCAAAGGTATAAAATCACTTAACTCTGCACTGAGTCTTCTACTCGAATAATGATTGACCTATGGACATTCTAAGCAGAGCTTTGTTTTTAATGTCTGGCTTCTACATCCATAGAATATCCCCAGGTTATCTTAACAATCCCCAGCTGAATTCATCAGTGTTGATGACCATGACTTTGGACTTGAAAATATGGTGCAGAAACTTTGGCAAAGAGAGAAGCAGATTGCATGTGAATGGAGAAATTCATCATAATGTCACTGAATACCTGGGGAGTGGAGTTCAAGCTGATTTATTACAACATTATTTTTCATTTTTACTGGATGCTGATCAGGCTTAGGCTCAAGCAATCTCATTGTGATGTCCATTCAAGCAGTGAGAGAGACACTGCTACTTCATAGGCACATTTTTTACAGGTTTTTGTGCTGCTACCTGGTAGCATGCAGCTTTTTGAGGCTTTCAACTCTATTGGTATATATTGTACAGTATGCAGAGCTGTGAGACTGCAGCTGAAGCCAGAGCAGAGAGATGTCTCGGGAATTCCAGCACCAGGAAGCATGTGTCTGCTTACAGGATGATGTCGGCTGCATCACGAGGAGACAGTGCCACACATTCAGAAGCCCTGGGGCAGACCCTCTTGGCTGATGAGGGGATCCCCTCTGCTGCTTAAAAATGTGAGATTTTCAACAACAATAAATAAGGGTCTTTCTCAGCTGAAAAATCCCCTGCAGATCCCCTCTGCTCATTAAAAATGTGAGATTTTCAACAACAATGAACAAGGATCTTTCTTAGCTGCAAAATACCAAAAAGTCATACAAATGGAAAAAGATGCAATAGAGTCTCAAAACTGCAGACACCCAGAACTTGTTATTTCCAGTTAGCTATGCTGGGAAATTATGTAGCAGATGTCAAATATGGGGGGAAAATCCAGCCTGTAGGCTAAGAGTCACAGTCTCACCGCAGCCACCACTTTGAGTGGGAGTCTCACTGCTGGGCAGCAGGAACAAGGGGCGGGTGGCCAGAGGCAGCTGCTGGGCAGGAGTGCCACTGAAGGAGTCAGGAATGTCTGGGATATGACTCCAGCTCAGCCATACCCCCTGAGCATGGTGGGAGTCAGCAGAAGTGGGTGGTCAAATGCTGGTTAATTTTTCTTGGGAGCAATAAATTAGTACGGAACAATGCTGACTCTTACAAAATAAACTAAAAGGAAATTTTAAATATATACCAGAGGAGGAACAGGAATGGAAGGTACATTTCCAGAAGTGTTTGCAAAAAAATTAAGGGACTAAGACTCTAGTTGTACCATAGAGTTTGCTTCCTCATAGCTGAAAAGAAAAAAAAACCTTTTTATTTGTTTGGGCTTTTTTTAATCCATGGGAAAGACAGGTGATGGGACCTAAGCAAGAATGAGACATCTCCTCTGCACCTCCAGACATGACTGCAGAGTATAGTTCCAGCAGGTGGTGGTCCATCCCCTTTTGCAGCACAGAATGTGCCTGGCCATAGGCAGGAGCAAAACTCTTCCATGTAATTTCTGATATTTCCCTCACACAGAGCCCCTTTCTTATCGGAGTCTGCAGTTACTGTTTTTCTTCCTGATTAAAATATGCTATTGGGAATACAGGCTATTTGTTTTTTGCTCTCAGTAACCTTCCTACCGCATGGCAGGGGTGAAATGTCAAGACTGATAAATACCATGAAGTGAGCCCCCAAAAGACAGGCTTGGATATTGTGTCATTATTTTTGCTGGCCAGGGTAATTTGGCAAACCCTCAGAGAATCGATTCCTACAGCTTAACTGCAACCTGTGTAAGTATGTGTGTATGTATGCTTGTCCAATATTAGATCTATTTCTTCAAAAAATCAGAACATCACATGTTCCTTACCTTAAATTAGGTGCATTTGCAAAAACTTCAAATTGTAAGGATTTTTTATGTATTGCTTAGATTTTTTTTCTTACTGGCATTAAAAGGGTAATATTTTCTCAGTAATTGACCAGTTTTCCTCAGCACTTTGATTTCCAAACAAATCTGGAGGATAGATTTATTCTAGTGACAGAGGGAAGTATTTTATCGAAGGTTAAAATTTAGAGTTTTTACTGCTTTTTAGTGGGGAAAAATAGAGAAACTAAGAGATACAGATGCCAGGGAAAAACTGATGGGTGAAGGAAAAACAATGGAGTGGGAATGAAAAATAAACATAACTTAATTAGGACTTAAAATAGAAAAATAGACTAATAAAAAGACTACATCTTACTGAAATTTGGAGGGATGTATATACAAGCTGAGAAACCTGGCTGGGATGAGGTGTTCATATCATGCTACTAATTGCATTGTAACTGTAAAGCTGTAATGCACCTGGGGTTTATTTTGGTTTAGTTTTCTTTGCTTAGCAATGAAATTAAGTGTGTGTCATCACTTGCTGGACCTGGCTTCCCTTTTGTCTCTCTTACTTAGCATATAAAAATAATTTTCAGCAAGAGCCACAGCTTTGGGAAACTTGCATCATTTACCCATCTCCAGGATATGAATAAAACATTTGAAAACAAGCTTTATGGAGATTAGGCATCATTGTTTAATGCAACAGTCTGCTTGGAAAATCTTTGGATATAACTACAGGTTGTTAAGTCAGTTCAGATCATATAGTCCACAAAATATTAGTAAAAGCATTGAGAACATGGTCTTTTAGAAAATGTGCATGGCTTCTTCAAAGGGAAATCCTGCCTCAGTAGTCTGATCAAGCTCTTGAAGAGTGTCAGTGATCTTGCCAATGAGCACATGGATAAAGGATTTCCATGGGGTCATAGCATGGAGTCGTAGCATGGAGTTTCCAAAAATTCCTTAAGGTTCATAATCAGAAGTTATTATGGAAGCTAAGTTTGAAGGAAAAGATAATTTATCAAGTGAAACCTGGTAAAAGGACAGAAAACAGATGACTTTTCTACATGGATGAGTCAGTAGTTTGTTCCCTCAGAATCAGTGCTAAAAGCAGTTTTATTCAGGACCTTCATCAGTGATGTGGTGGTGGGAGTTCACCATGCAATCTCCAAGGCTGCTTGGTTGGCACTAAGTTCTCTCAGACAGCCATGTGCCACACCAGTGGCAAGGAACTTCACAAGGACCTCAGAAAACTAAGTGTGGGAGTAAAAAGAGGGGCAAAGGAGTACCAATGCAGATAAATATGAACAAATGCATCTGGAAATAAAATAATCTAGATGGGTCTATCTACTGCATGGGGTTAAACACAGAGATGGCAGTGACAGCTCAGGAAATCATCAGCTCAGCATGCGGCAGCAGCCAAAAAAATGCTGGGCGTTGTCAGGAAGGAAGAAGGAGGGAATTATATAAAAGCTTGATGGGCTCACATCTTGAATGCTGTGTACACTTCTGATCTCCACAACTCAAGAAGGATATTGTGCAGCTGGTGTGGAGGAGGACAACAAAATGTTCAAGGATTTGCAGCAGCTTTTACCACAGCACGGTAAAAAGTTTGGGACTGTTCAGCTTTAACAGACAGCTGGGTTAGAGGAGATGTGATCAAAGTTTATGAGATCCTAGAGGTCAGCCGATAAGTCAGATGCAAAACTTCTCTGTGACACACTCTGCAACAACTGGACTTGAGAGCATTTGAAGCTGATAGGAGATTGGTTTTAAACAGGTTAAAGGGTGTCTTCACACAGGACATCGTGAGCTTTAACAACCTTTTGCCATTTGAAGCTGTGGAGGAGGTGAGTACCATTAGGTTTGGGAAAGGATTAGAAGAATTAATGGGCAGTAGATCTGCACTAAGACTGGAGTCAAGTAGACATGAATATGTCCTAGAACATCCTTAAAACCATCTTTCTGGATGCTTAGGGAGTATGAGAAGAACAGACCACAAAGTGTGGCCAAGCTCACATATTTTTCCCTAAATTGCACTGTCCTTTTGATGGTGTTCGATAACATTAGCTTTAACCAGCAGGTACTTTTATTTTCTTAGAAATAAAAATTATAACATAATTGGGATGCAAAGAATTATTCAGCGTTGCTCTGCTATTCTTCTGGACTAATGGCCCTCAGTTTTAATGTCAGAGTGGAAATTATTTTTAAAAAAAAGTTAACTTGACAATGCTCTGCATTATCAAGAAACAATACCTCCATGTTCTTTCTATCAGCAAAACTCTTCCCAGATGTGTCTGTGAGATTTATGCTATCCCAGGCCACATCAAATTTCATTTGGAACATAAATCCCTTCTGGTTTTGAATGAAGCCCAGAATTAAAACCCAAGGAGATTCAAAGATTGAACTTTTCCTTCAACCTTGAATTTCAAGGACAAGAGGTGTTTAGTTTTAAGGCTATGATTCAAACTAGTTTCCAATGAACCACTTCCAATCCTTCTTAAAATTGAATCACACATATTGAAACACAAAATCCACTGTCTTTCAAGACAGTTTTTATTCATTTATTTTTTTCAATTAGAAGAAAGAGAAACAATATGCAACCAAATGCACTGATGACATGGCAACCACAAATTCAGCTAAGGTTTATAACACTATCCCACCATTTCATAACAGAGGTTTTCTCTTGCTCCTGTTCATGCTTGCAGCAAAACTCCCAAAGCCATGCACAAGCACAGAAGAAGGTCTTGAGTTGCTAGTAAAGTTGAGACAATGGGAAAACAGATGTGAAGGAAGACACCAAGGTGTCTTTGAGAATATTTACTCAGCAGCTTGTGGAAAAAAACTCAAATACAAAATCAGCATAGAAGAACTGGCATCAGGGATTAAATGTATCAGAAAAGATGATTTCAAGGAGGGCATAAATTGTGGGGCACCTTGGAAGTTTAACCAAGGGTATCATAGAGAGAAGGAAGCCACTGGAAAAATGTGAAGAGAGGTTTAATGCAGTCAACCCCACAAGTATGAGAAGGGACAGCCTCTTTCTAGGGAGGTGAGACTGCTTTGTTAAGGGCAAGGGAAGGAACACTGCAATATTCAAGACGGGGAATGGCAATTTCCGCTCTGAAGGAAAGGCTTGAAGAGTTTTTAAGCAGAAAATACAAACAACTTTTGTCAAGGCAGAGCCTAGATGAGAGCCTTTATCAAGGCAGAGCCTAGAGCTTCATCAGAATGAAGCTTGAATGAAAAATGTCCTGCAGACAAAGGAAGCAACAACAGGCCAATGGTAATGATGGCTTCTTTAGTGATGAAGGAAGGTGATCTAAGGAGGGCTGTAAGGAGAAATACGGAGATTTTTGCAGTAATGCTGAACTTGGGCTGATGCAGCACATCCTCCAAGAAGGATTAAAGACACCAACTGAGATGTAGGCTAGAGTGTTTGAGGTATTTCCTGTTTAAATATGTTTGCTTTTGGCAAGCTAAACTATGTTAATATAATGATGTAGGCAGTGTTTTGCACAAGTCCTTAAATTCCCATCTTCCTATAACTCACTTTTACCTCTTAGCTGAGGTACTGTTTACAGCCCTCACTCTTCAGGATGTTCTCAAAGCTTCACACCTCAAGGTGCTGGACATGCAGCTCAGGAACACAGGTGGTAATAGTCTCCAGACAATTTTAAAAATACCATGCAGTTCCTTAATGAAGCAAATGTTTAATGTACACAGAAAAGATTGTAAACTGTAACATTAAATACTATTTTGAATACCCTCAAGAAATTTTAAACAAAATTTACTAGAGCATTTCTGTTTGTATTCCTTATGCAGTCCACCCCTCTCTGTTGCTGTTTTATATCCAAACATAAGGTTTTGAGCACTTTTTATTGCATACAAAGGCATCTTCTCATCCTGTTCCCAAGGCAGTTCTTGAAATTTATAGCATAACCACAGTATGTGAGTGGAAATGTCATCCATGCTCAGAGTCTGAGAAGACTGTCCCTGACACAGCATCTCCTCACTGCTCACTGGCTTTCTGAAGTCTGTCAGGCACTTTCTGGGGTGTCTGACTGTTCTCCCAGCAATTTTTGTCTGAACTGAAACTGATAAAGTTCTGGGACTTGGCCCTGCCAGGAGATATATCTCTTGGTTCTTAATCAGTCAGGCTCAGGGCAGCCCTTAACTTTCACTTTTACAAAGAATTTCTCATTTAGCAACTGTGGATGACCCGCCAGATGGCTTTCCCACAATGGAAATTTTTTTAAAGCTTCAGAAACAGCTACCAAACATCTGAGCATATTTAGTAAGTGCCATATTCTATGTCTACACATTTCTGTGTAATCTACCCAAGTTGCTCTATCCCACAGTTTTCAAACATTTGGAGATCAAATTTGATTCCATATACTGTTCACTGGCTTGTTTCCATTTTCTTGAGACAGAAAGAGCAAATGCCACGATGCAAGATATGTGACTTTTCCTCCAGTTTTTCAAAATTTGGCATGTTCATATTTGCCCTACTCCCTAACAGATGCAGGCCCATGGATCTTCCACAATCATATGAGTGTTCATAGATCTGAAGGTTCATTTCAGTGTAGAAAGGGTGATTTTCCTTTGCATTCACAGTGGAATATATTTACCCCTGAGTGAGAAATAAAGTGTATTTTCATTTTCTGCAGAATTTTTTGCCTCTTGATCCAGGTAAGTGAAACTTGGGAAATCTCAGTGTGTGGAAAAATTGAAAAGTTGCATTATATCCATGATCTTTTGGTTTTGAATTTGCTTATCAAAATTAACAAAAAGTCAGAATTAAGATTAAGGAGATTGTCCACATATAAACAGTCTAGAAGAACACATCTAAACTCACTCAAACCATTGTATCAGTACAGACTGTCTTAGTCTTCCCTACAGGTGCAAGGATACTGGAAAAGGCATGTATTTGAAAATACAGCTTCTTCGTGAAGAACTATGGTAGACCACTATTGTAATCACTTTGATCATTATGTGTAGACAGCATGTAGAGAGCAGTCAGACCAATGGGGGTGTAATCAGTACCTGGCTTAGAGCATTTTAAAATAACATAATGGTAAAATATAACCAAAGAAGTAAGGGGCTGGTATTCTTCAGGAATGGTATCTCTCTGATTAGCAGTTTACTGTAGTTCTGCCTCCCTCAGCCTTTCTCATTTTTCGGGTCAAAGAAAAAGGGACTCTTCATCAGCATGGTTTTAAGACTTGCAACCTTGAAATGACAGGATAAAGCTGCCATTTCTTCTGCCTCTGGGATTCTGCGGCAAGGATGTATGGTGCAAGATGTGTGATGGGAAGAGGGAGTGGATTGTAGAGGGGACAATGACATTTTCTCTGCTTCCCACCTGCCTGTGTTATTTCATTATTTCGTTTGCTCCCGCAAGTTAGGATGCAGCTGGCAGTCAGCACTTAGGTAAAGACAAGTGCTGAAGGAGTTCTTGGGTTAAGTTTTGTGTCTACTAATGAAGCTAGCTATTATGGTTAAGGAAGACTTTGACCTTTCTATTGAAGCTTACCCAAAAATTTAGGTAATTTCTTTGCCTCCCATCACTGATGACTGTTGCTTATCATTCCTTTAGGCCTGGACTTCCATCCTTTCTGACAAAGGCTTGTCCTTCATTCATTTACAGTGACAGTTGTCACGTAACCTATTTTTCCTTATTTAAAAGAATAGAGGGGGAGATTTCCCATATTTTTTTTTTTTTTTCACTCCCTTCTCAAAAGAATTTGTGTGAGCTGGAGTGAGCTGGAGGATTTATAGGTCTTGGAAAAATGACTGGAGAAGAGTTGATTGAGGAAATGCTCAGGATGAAGCATTGAAAGATAGAGGTTATGCAGGACCATAAGCAGGTATTTGGAAAACATGGGTCAGAATTGCCAGGAAAGAAACCGAGGCAATAATTATGCAGCAATATGATACTGAAAGGCTGTCTGAACCTTGAATGTTGTCACAATCAGAGTTTAAAAATTTTGACTTAAAAAGAAAAGCTAGGGACATTTTTTTCCCCTTGCCTAATGATGTGTCAAAACTGGAAGCTTACAAAAGCCCGTGAGCCCAAAAAGTGCTAGAACAGAGCAAACTGAGATTTTGTTGAATGATCTGAGAACTTGGGCATAAGAAGTGGACGTTCAGATGAAAGGACAAGCAGCTGTTTATAAGCAGTCAGAAATCAAACTCACCCATGCAGCTACCTACCTATTTAATTGGTCAGAGATACCTAGAGATGTCTGGGATTCTTATCCCTATTGATTGGGAAGGCATGTGTGTCTGGCAGGCAAACTTACCTTGACTCTCAGGCCTTGAGATTGCCAGTGGGAAGACAACATTAAAAAAATCCTGGTCTTTTAGGAAAGTAGCCGACACCAGTGACTCTGTTAGTGTCATTTAAGACAGATTGTCTGAGATGTTTCTCTTTGCCAGTGGCTTGAAGGTGTATTTATCACAGGCTGAGAAGAGCTGTGCACACACCCCTGTCAGGTCAATGGAGTATGTCAGCGCCACATGCAACATCAAGAAATTGGAACCAGAAATTTAATCCCAGCTCTGGAAATGTTAAAAGAGCCTCTCCAATACTGGTGATGTTCCCTGTAACGTATTATTCATAGTATCAGATTTCGCCATTTTTCCTGGGACATTTGGCATTTTCCACGTTCTGTGCTGGGCATTGCCCTTTGGAACTTGATCACATTTTGTCCCCCTTACTTATCTTCCACATTTTGCATGACAAAATCTCTGATTCCCGCATGGTGCAATCCACATTCTGCACATGAACAAAGCTCATTTTGAAGGAGTTTGACAGAAATGGTCAGGAGGACCTGCGCTGGTAAATAGATGCAAGAGCTCCACAGACTTGAGTGGTGCACAGCCTCGCTCTTCACCATGACCTGCACTGTCCATCCGTACTGTGGAACTCACCTGTGGCAAGGTAAAAGCTCTCACACACAACAAAGACCTGTTTTAAAATCTTAAAGTCAGTGTTAGTAGTGTGTGGTCATCCTCTTGAATCTGCCAGGCACTGCTACTTTAGTTCATAGCAAGGCAGTTTTACGCTTGACAACTGCCTCATTCACTGCATGACTCAGCCTTATTCTTTTTTATTTTAAAATCTGAAATTTGTAATTACACTGGAGAGATCCCAGTGCTTTTTGCTTTAGAAGAGGAGGAAATTCTGCCATTAGATGCATCATGCAAACTGTGTAATTTCTGAAAATTAGTTTAATCAACCTGTAGTAACTATCATCCCTTGTGGTTAATGGCAAATTTTACATAATTATATTTTAAGACAGCATATGTTGCTAATTGCTTTTTCTGACCAGAAACAACAGCTTTAGTCAGTTATGTGAGATCCTGAACAATACCAGGTGCAGCTGTAGTTAAGAGGAAGCATGAACATTTACATTGTCTTCACCTTAGGCCACTGTACATGCGAGTTGGATTTGCAAAATGTGACCAGTTCCTGGTTTCCCAGACTGAGACAGCTTTATCTTCCCTGGGGTCTGAGGAAGAATCTGGCTGCTGGCTTGAGAAATCTGTCTACAAGTGAAGAAAAGTGATGAAGTTGTTTTCTTATGTGGAAAAAATAACATTTTTTTAATATAAAACTACAATCACTTGTGATATTCTGTGTTATTTAGATATACCAGAGAGATCAAAGCATTGCAGTATATTTTATCAACTTGCCTGTATTCTGAATCTATGAAATTGTATTTTCTCTTGTTCTTATTCAATTTATGATTTATTTTACTCCTGGTATAAATCAGTTTCTGTTCTATGAATTTGTGGCAGGTATTCCATCTTGTTTTTCAATATGCTATGTCTAGAACAAATATCTAGTCAGTCATGGGCATATAAAGTATTAATCATACGTGTTTGAAGGTATGTTGCTATAGCAATTCCTTTAGTGCAAGAAAAAATCAGCATATAGCAGGCCAGGGATATGAGAACAGTAGGAATTACAAAGCTATAACAGCACTATTAACGTATTATTGCATTGTAATGATATTATTTTCTAACTATTCCAGTCCCCAGCTGCCTAATTTTTAAGATAGAATTCTCCAGCAGCGATTTCATAAATGGCTCTGACATGAAAGACACTTGCAATATGAAGAAGACATTAAGCTATCTGAAGAAAATAATTTTCAAAAGAGAAAGTGGGTAAATAAGCAAAATATCTTCCGTCCATGACACACCAGATCCCTTGTCTTCTCTATTCCAATGTGATCTACCCTGAGGTGCCAAACATGACAGGGCTGAATGGAAGAGATTAGCAAGACCCAGCTTAAAAATAAATGCTGTGACTTGAGCACGTAAAGCTGCAGAGCAGGAAAGCTGGGAGAGCTAGCAGAAGGAGATATGGAAATGTAATTTCATCTTGTATTACAAATCTAACTGTAAAATTTTAAAACCAAAGCAGAAAAGACATTGTCTCCGGGAGGATTATAATTATCTGGGGGAGAAAGGAGGCGGTAAGTGGTGGTGCAGCTCACATCTGTAAAAAGAATGCAGCGGTAAATTGAACTGATTGGGAATGTGGACTGAGCCATCGCATGAAAGAGGACTAGTCAGACACAGATACACTTAGCCTGTATTAAGGCTGCTAATCCTCTGGGTATATTAGCATTGCCTTCCCTGGGGGGAAGGTAGGGTCAGCTTCAAGTAATCCCACTCTTGGTATTTAACTCTTTGAGTTTGATGCTTTCCTAGCGTAGATGTTTGCATAATGTTCCAAAGCATGCTGAATTGCCTAACAGATCTCGCCTTTCTATGCTCTGTATTTTAAATATCGAATTCTTGGGGTCCAACTATTGTAATATCTCTCTTTCAACAGATTCATTAAAGAAAAGAAAACAAGAATCCCACAAACAAACGAACGCCGCAGTAGACCTTTGGATTTGTTGCATTGATTTAGTGTCTGAATGAGCAAGAAAGAACATTTATATTCGAGTGGATGGGATCAAATAGTAAAGATCAGAGGGAGCTAGCTATGTATCATCCACATCCTTTCTTTTTAATTAAAGACAAATATAGGCCTTCAAGAAAAAGAAGCAGCAGTTCAAAGAAGTATTAAGTTTAATAGCAAGCAGCCTTTACAGAGATGGATCATTTTCTCACTGTTTTGTTGTACAGCAAAGTGAGAGTGAGAAGCAAGAAAGGAAAACCAGGAAAATTCAGCCTGTCACAAGAAAAAAAGAAAAGAAAAAAGAAAAATACTACTCTTGTTGAAAATTCCTGAACATTACAAGGAAGAGAAAATTTTCAAAGGGGGAGGGAAGGAAGCAGATAGATTTAAAAAAAATAATAGAGTTTAAAGATACACTTCCTATTTCGGTCTCTTTGGGAAATGCATGAAAAGAAGTTAAACAAGCTGCTTAATTTAAATTGTGATGGAAAGAACTACATCAGGAAAATAAAAGTACCTAGGCATTTGGAAATGAACAAGTGTGTTCTGCCACTGAACTCTTTTGGTAAGCTTCAACTTGCTCCCACATTTCACTTTCCAGCTACCTAAGAGCCAAAATTCATTAGAGGTATCAACAACCTTTAATATTTGTATAGCACCAGACTAGGCAGCACTGCAGACCAAAACTTTTCAACTTTGTATAGTGCCAAGCTTGTGGCAAGAAACTGTTTTACCACAAACACATGGTTTTTCTGTGAGGGAAAATCGCTCAGTGTCCAGAAGGTATCATTTACCCTAAAGAGGTTGTGTAAGTGCCGAGTAAAATTATTAATAAAGTGGTTGACATTAAGAACTGGAATTTTGCAAGCAGTCCTGGCTGGTGAAATATTTGTGGTCAGGGTCTGTAAAATTCGAGAGGCGAGCATGCACAGTATATGTGCATTCAGGTAAGAACAATATGCATTATGAGGCTGCACTATGAGCCTCATTATTTCTGTGTACATATATATATATATTATTGTTGTTCATGTATATATGAATAGCGACAGCTATGTCTGTGAGAACCACCTGTACATGTGCATACATTAAACATCATCTGAGATTTTTTAATGATACATTCCTCACTACATTTTCCCAAACTTTAGAAAACATTAACATTTTCCAAATTTAACAAAAATAGGCTCTTATATTAATTTTGCATAGAAAGCAGAACCTGTACAAGGGACTATTCCCACCTCTCTTCTAAAGTCAGCTCCAAATGCCTTAAGAATACATCTTTTCCATTTTCATTGTAGGCCTATTTCCATTCGTCAGGAAACTGACTTTTACTGATGTCTAGAATGCTCCTTTAAATCAGGTTTCCACTACTGGGTCCATTCCAATATTGTACCATTTTGAAGTAATACACAGACACAACCAGAACACAGAATGAAAGTGCAAAACACTGTGGAAGGTGTCGAGCCAAAGCAGTCATCTACTGCATGTTTTTGCTCTAATTTGGTTTATGTTTTCCAGTGAGCAGCATTAGACCATGGTGGATCAGCTATCTATTCACATTGCGCCTTCAAAGATTATGTAGGAACCCTGAAACTAATTGAGAGAAAAATCTGCTCCCACTGAAATCTCACGGAATTTTGCTACTTGATTTCACTGAAGCCAGGATTTCACCTTATATATTTGTTCAAGGAAGAATGGAGCCTTTTAACCACAATACATCCGTTCCGCCCCTCTGCCACTGCTGTGGGCGACCTCAAACACTCGTGCTCAGTGTCAGGCAGTGCAGTTGCTGTTTATTTGCTTCTATTCCTAGCTCAGCTGAGCGTGCTAAGTGAGAGATGCGCCAGCCCGCCTCGTTGCAAATGGCCTTTTAATGAACTAGTCAGGGATTTAAATTACCCAAGAACCTGGGAAAAAGCATTTTAAATTTAAGACCCTTTTAGGCAATTAAAACCTGACATGTTGCCATTGAAAACAGGCCAGGGAAAAAGTGATTCCACCTCTTGAGATTCGCCACTTACAGGGAGAATAATGGCATTTCAGGCACCCCAGGTACTGCAGCCTTCAGAGGGTGCTCGTATGTCAGCTTCACGAGTTTATTCTCGCTGTGCGGCATCTCGAGTTGATCCTCCAGGCGTGAGAGTGTTTGGTCACTGAACAAACTGGATTACTGTATGTTGGGCCACTGCCATTTCAAAACATGGGGGAGGAGGAGAGAGAGAGGATTTCCAGAGCTAAGAGATTTGTTTCGCTAGAGTAAATATTCTTATTTCTGCTTTTGGATTTGTTTATTTGTTTGTTTGTTTTAAATGTGTGATGTGGTCAATTTCTATTTGAGAGCAATAAGAGTTGAATATCTTAATACTTGAGATATCCGGTGTTTGCAAACTAATAAATAATCTGCCATTCAGAATTTGCTAAATATCCTATCAATAATGTACTTGCCGGGCTGCAATTCCCTGCAGTAGTGGAAAATTTCCATGTCCTGTCCACTTACCTCTTGTGTGGCACTGAAAGGCTGAAACATTAAATAACTACATACATCATACTGAAAAACTCTACGGTGAGGGCCTAAAAAAAATAATTTTCCAAATAATTCCCTTACTACTTAAAAAAGTCATAAAGTCAGCCCTTACCCATAAAATATATCGCTCATATTTCAATTCTCAGGTGCCATGCCAAGGTCATGACTGCTGTGCATGAACTGTTCCCACCCAGGCCCAAGGAAGCCAGGCTGCCCTTGCCTCCCAGTGCTTCAATCTCAGCATCCTTATGCTGGGGATCACAATCCAGTGTGGTTTTCAGCTTAGCTCCATCTGTTACCGGTGGCCTCAGCTTTTATAAGCTTAACCAAGGCATATGTTTGCTGCTTAGTTCCCTATTGACATGTGGGAGAATCAATCCTCCCCTTTCCTGAGTTCCTTGTGTTACACATGATCTGGCTGCACAGGTTTTGCTGGCCATGTCATGAAATCTTGCAGGCAGCTAAGGAGCAAAGCGCTGGAGACGACCACCAGTATCCTGGAGTGCTGGATCAGAGTAGCTGCAAATGCTGGCACCAGCTACACGAGCCCTGGCGAGGCTGTTTTGTGAAAGCTCACAAAGGTTCAGAAGGGAGACCTGCTCTTCATCAAATCTGCTGCTGCTGAGGCAGAGACCGTCTTGCAGTTGTACTTGCCTTATCCCTTAAAACTAACTCCACATGTGTGTTTAAGATTAGTTAATGGAAAAACGTGAAGTGCTGTGCTTTACCCAAAGCTTCCCTTTAGGGAAGTGGAGCAGCTCTGTTTTGGAGGGATCTGGAGGAAAAGCGCCTGGCTGTCCAATACTGTGAGTGTCCTGAACTGCATCTTCCATCACAGCTACCCTTTAACACTGCAGAGGGAAGGAGGTTTTTCTGGCTTTTCTAGTTGTAAAACATAATTCCTGAGAAAACTTCAATATGCATAGAGAAAAGGACACCCATGAAAACTGAATTTCTAATTCAGTTCCTAACCGAAAACGACACCCATGAAAACTGAATTCCTAATTCCTATAATTTTTCAGAAAAAATGTAGTTATTTATAGCACATCACAGACACTGATAGATGTAAAGTTGGCTTCTGATGTGGTTAGAAAGCCCGTGGGATTGGAGCACGCATGCTGCTGGTAGCTTGAAGTGACTCATAGAGAATTTTTTGCCTCCAGGTGATTAGACAAATACTTGTTTTTAGCTGCCTTTACTTCTTATTCTCTGATTTTTAATGCAACTCTGTTAAAAGTATCTTTTCCACGGCACTCGAGTCTCATGCATTATAGTTCTGCTGTGCACTGAATGACCTTTGAGAGATGGAAAGAGCTGTCCTACGTGAAATAACGAAAAGGGTTAAAGTCATCAGTTAGCTATTTTTATGCTGTCTTATGTTTTGGCCAAAAGTGTAAATTCACCTGTGTTTCTGAAGCATTTCCTACAAAATGCTAGAAAATTACTTTTAAAATAAAGCAAATAGTAAAAGCACTTTTCATGTTGTCTCTGAGACTTAAGCTTTGAAGAATACCAATATCACAGAATCAAACCAAATCTAGAGATGTGAAGAATATCAATTTCTACATTACATGATTTTATTTCTTAAATTTTCTATATCTATTGAACTTTCTATTCCTTTCTGTGGGAAGGTATATATCGAGATTCCCCCCGTGAACTAAAGCAGCTATAAATCTAAAAAGCCTAAAGCTGTATTTCACCTTGATATTACATAACTTTTGTTACAGGTACAGAAATGGAGGATGTGAAATTCATCAAAATAACTATCTATTGCCTGTATATATTTTTACCCAGGTCACAAAGGCAAAACAGTGGCCTTCAGAGCCACTTTGACCAGGGATCCCTATTCCCAAAGGCCATTTCTCCACTTTCCAAGTATGTAAGTATTTTCGGCCCTAAATTTTGGCATGCATGAATGTGTGAAGGATATTCATCTAGGTTCTGTTTTCATCATTCTCTTCATGAATATCCACATTCTAAGAAGAGTTTGAAAACAAAATAATTAAAATAGAGTAATGGATCTAAAACCCTGATCTCAGGTTTTAAGCATGATATCAGCAATAAGCTGATAGAGGAAGATTATTCAGAATTTTTGTTGTCATTGCCATTTTCACTTGCATGTAATATTTCTAGACAAGTCTCACTGCTAAAAACCTACTTATTCCAAATAGCAATGATAAGATTTTATGAATCTGAGAACAAGTTTGAACTGAGTTAAATCTTCAGTGGTGCCAGTATTCAGTCTCTGACTGTTAGTTCACAGGGAAAAATGAACTTATCTTACGTAACTTCAAAATTAAATAATTAAAAAAAATCCTTTTCCCTCCCTGTGTGTAGTTTCCCCTCCCTCCTTCTTTATGGTTAGTAATTATAATAACATACTCAGATGCAGGCAGTGTTATTATCTGATAATGCCTGAAATTTGAAATGGGCCTATTAGCCACCCGAGGCGAAACATAATTGCCCAGTTTCTGTGCACTATCAGATGGCAGATGATGTTGCTGAATGTTGTTACTTAAGTATTTCGATTTTTCATATGGTGGAGAAATTAAATTTCAACTGCATTCTGCAGCAAAACACTCTGCTTTGAAGGGTGTTCCTATTTGCGAAAGGTTGTGATGCTGGTACTGTTACCCCTCCAACCTTTGGTAAAATGGGTGGTTTCACAGTACAATTAAAGCTGAAGAGCATTGCTGCTGGGAACATTAATGTGGCATATATTATAGTGAGCATTTGTACTCTCAAATAACAATCATCCCATTCGGCTTTCCTAAGTAAGCAAGGCCTGAGCCCATTTTATTGCTGGCAAGTTACACATCTCCAGCTCACAAGCACTTTCCGTTGAAATCCCCTGTGGACTGGTGTTCCCAAGTCTGAGTTCTTCTTCACACTACAAGTTTCAAATGTTTAAATTAAATTCTCAGCTACTGCTCCTTTTTTTTTTTTTTTCCCCCCCAAGTAGTTTGTTTAGGTCTGCTTTAAAGCTCTGGGGACCCCAGAAGTAGGGAAGCCAGCTCATAGCTCCTTCAGCTGCGAGGTGTTGTGGGGCTACAGGCCAGCAAGACTGATGTTGCTAATGAGGCCTGGTGGTGTGACTCAGAATTAAAGGTTACTTGTAAAATAATAAAAAAAAGGGGTGCAGCTTGAATAATTTCATGTTACACTGGAACCTTTGGGATTCCCTCCCAGTGGAGCAAGTCTAATAACACTGCCTGGACAGGATACATTTTGGGGCTTGATATATCAGCCTCGCCTACAAGAGCAAGAAGAAACTATGCTTTATAAGAATCAGAATGTACTGGTATTTAGCATCTTTGTGCTACTGCCTAAGGCAGGCATGAAACAGTAGTAATTCCAATCTGTTGTAAGAGCGATGCTCTCAAAGAATTTTAGAGAGTTAAGCTCTTTAGAGAGCTGACTTTTTAAGAAATTTCTGGCTTTTATCTCAGGTTAGGGTCAGTTCATCTGTATAAAACTTCCAGGTGCTGTGGTTCCCTCTACAATGTCCTGGTTACACAATTCTCATTCACAGGTAAAGATGTAAGATTTGAGTGGGGTCTAGTCTCCTGCAAAATTACCTCTGACTTCAGGTCCTCTGCTTTTACTTTCCCTTGAAGAAAAAAAAAAAAACCAACCCAATAAAAAAATCTGTTTAAAATGATTTTTTTGTTTGAGAAACTCGTATTATATTGCTTAATTTTCATATTAACAGCTAATTGAGAAAAACACTTCATTGTTGAATATGAAAATATTTCAATTTCTTCTTCCCAGATGCTTTTGCAGCATCCTGGCTCTGCTTTTGTTTAGGAAAAGAGCAATTAGTGAAATCATAATTAGGAAATCCTGATAAGAGGAGGAATTCAAAAGCAGCATCTAGAGCAATAAAAATGAACTTCAGAATGGAGAGAACCAACTACCTCCCCACCTTTCCCCTGTGGCAATGGCTGATGTACGGAGCCCTTGACTCAAACAGAGCAGCGAGTGAGTGAGCAGCAGAGAGTTATGTCAGCGGCTCAGTGTGCTGGAAGGTATTCCTTCTGTGTTGGGTTGTGTGTATGTCATGCACATAAGCTTGTTACCAAAATGCTGTTTTTCCTAAGAATTCTTCAAATAGCATTATTCTGCTACAAGAAAGGGATGTATTTGCTTTCTAATGTGGGGGGAAATTGTGTCGCCAAATTTCTGTCTCATGAAACTATTTTTGTAAACTCTTTAAAATAGGGAAGACCTACATTTGTAAGGATTGAAATAGGACATAAAGGAGAACAGAACTCTACTACACTTTTCTGCTTTTTAGAATTAGTGGATTTGAATTGAAACACCTGTGAATTACTCAGGATAAGATGAATTTTGGATCTGAGCCAAATTTCCAGTTTTAAGGAAAAATGCAATTTCTCTAGCAGGTCACAAGTAAATCTAGTCTTTTTTGTTTCTTTTTGATTCCTCATTCCACACTTAGGAGGTGCTTTAATGGCCTGAGCCTGTAAAGTGCACTCTTGTTGAAGTTTTTGTATATACACACACCCTGGACACAGGGAAAATAAGAACAGTAGTCTCAAATCTCTGTAAACACAAGGATGTCATCCCCAGATACAGGATATGCGGGAGAGAAGGAGCTTTATCTGCCCTTCAGCTCATCAGTATAATGCTGGTAAAAAAATCCAACTCTGAGGCCCAAATTCTCTTTTCAGAGCATCAACAGAAATGTGAAGAACTTTGCTGGAAAATGATTCTCCCAGAAGCTGAGTGTGCCAGTGTTGCAGTGGGGTTAGCCTGCAACCTTCCGTGAAAGACAGCTTTGACCCGTGGAAAGAATCAGGAACAATAATCTTGATAGATGTTCATGGATGCTCTTTATTTTCTCACAGCCTCATGGCTGGGCCTGGCACAGACTGACCACAACAACTGCCCAGAATCATGTGAACACCCACTGAAGTACAGGATTCACTGGGTGGAGTTACGCTTGAAAGACCAATGAGGAACAGGATTTAGACACAATAGCATCAGGGAGCTTGGAAACCCCGTGTAACCCAACCATGCTTCCACTCCCAAGGCCCATCCCCGCCAGGGGTCACCTCCACATGCTGGGTCTGTAAAGTTCACAACTCCTGCTAGCCTCCTTCCCCTGAACCTTGTTCCTGGGCTGTGCAAAATGGTCAAGACCAGTACTGCTGAGGCTTGCTTTGGCTCACCCCATCTCAAAAGCAGACCTTTAAAAATGGAAGAGCAGACCAACTTAGAAGATGTGAACAGATGAACAGTTAGTAACTCAAATTCATTTTTAATACTCATCTCCCAATTGTTTTGGAGAGGGGGTTAGCAAGACTACTCAAAAATTCTGTCTGAATGCTGCATGATCAACTGTGCTTTGGCAAAGTTGCTGCCGAGCCTCCCAGAAGTCCTTCATAACACATCAAGCTCCCAGAGTCATATAGTTGCCTCTTGGCAAGGGCATTTGATAGTCTACAGACTTCAATGCCAGAACTGGAAAACAATAAAATAGACTATAAGCTATAAAGCAAAAAGAAAAAAAAAGAAAATAAAAGAAAAATTATACTCATTGTAATTGAGTCAGCTTGTTGAGGGACATAAAAATCTAATCAATTGTTTTTGCATAACAATCAGTTATCACATTGGGCTCTAATTGAGCAGCCAGATGGAGCCTTGTAGTTGTAGACAGTAGCAGTAGTATTCCTGGGACACACAAAACCACATGAGGTGATGAACATTAGCTTCATCTTTCTATTAATGTGTAAGGAGACAGACATTTGCCTGTGCCGCTTTGCAGGCAAAATCAGATTCCCCAAACCAAACATATTCCATTCAGTGTGCTTCTCTCCCCTATGTGGCAGATAGAAACCTTTCTTTTAATGGGTTGTTCCCAGGCTTATAGGTATTGCTGAATATACTCTGAAGTTGGGGCATGGGTTGCTTCCAAATGCCCAAGTGACATGGAGTATCTACAGGAACTTCATTTCCTCTCTAACGTTTTTGTATATGCTCCTTATGCGTGGCACATTTAAAAGGACACTGACGAGACATTTTTCATAAACATTCTGTGCCTTAGTGTTTATAAAAGCTTCTTGGGAAAACTGAGGCTGAAATCCATTTCTTGAGTGAACTGTTTTTCTCCTCCATCTGGATACTTTGATTTACTTGGCTGTGGGCTTTCTGGTAGCAGCAAAAGCAAGCAGTAATAAGGAACTGAGAATATGTAACTATTTATCCCTAAAATTAACCAAAAATAGGCAAGTGTCATTTTGAGTGTGCAAAGCTCTGCCGCATTCTGTCAAATAGGGTATTGAATCAAATATAGTCAAGAAATAAAAGTGACCAAACAAACATTTTTATACCTAAATACAAACTGTGTTTTTCTGTTCCCTAAGATCTTCTTCGTCCAATAAACTTCATTGACATTGGAAAGGGCTCAACAGAACCACACCAATGTCTGGTTTTTTAAATGTATCTACTTGATACATGGGCAAGCAGACAAAAATATTGATCTGGGGAAAAAATTGCATTTTCTGATTTTTTTCCTAGCTTCCAATAATGATTAAAGTTACAGTAATTCCACTATGATTTAGTGACCCTTCTCTTCAGTGGGGGAGAACTGCTAAGGACAGCTGCCACTGCTGCACTGCATGAATTTCGCAGGATGCTGGTTGGGATGTGGGGCATGGTTGTAACTTTGCAGTGACTGTGAGTGTTGCACACATGCCATGAGCAGCCACCCTTGTGCTGAGGCCTTGGTCAGCCTGCCACATCAGCCTCTGATGGGCAGATAGAAATACCTGGTTCTTTTTATTGATTTGACCACAATTAAGATCTATTATCTTCATTGTGAAACCTTTTTTTTTGCAGTCTCCCTCTCAAAGCGTCTTCGGACAGCATTGCTTTCTACTTTTCTCTTACTTTCACAGTTCTCTCTAATTTCCTCTCCTTCTGTCTTCTAATCTGACTCCTAATTTCACGGCTGTGCAGACTACTTATTAACAGCTGTCATATTCTTTCTCCTGCCCCCTTCTACCCCTTCTTGTAGCCGAAACTTTCAGCTAAAAATAGGTAGGATATGCTCTGGGGAGTTCACAACAGCTCTTAAGGAGCAGTACACAGGTTGTTTTTACTGCTGTAAACCACTATTTGACAACTACCCACAGAACACAAAGTGTTTCTAAAGATTCATCTCTCACCAGAAGCCACCTTAATTTCAATTCTTGGGAAGGTCTCTTTGTTCCCTTTCACTGCAATTTGCTAAAAAAGGATTAATTTGAATTTTTTCTATTTTATATAACTGTTTATATACATATAGAGACATAAATTATATATATTACTGTATTGAAGGATCTTATGTGTTAGTATTTTGTAGTCATTCTAATGTAATACTACATTAAAACAATGCATTGATAACAGAAAGTAATACTTAGCACATTTTCAATTAATAGCCTGTCTGAAAATGGATCTTTGTCAAAGAGATGAAACCTTATTATTATCTAGTCATTTCTTAATGATGGAACTAAAATGAATGAGTCAGTGCTTTGTTCCTCTGAGAAATTATCAAAAAAAGTTCTTTCCTCACATTTCAACCAAGGACTTCAAAACTTCCACATGCCTGCAGGAAAGATGCCTCTTTTTCAGGCTATCATTCCCCAAATGCATTTCTGAAATATCTGAAATTAGGTTGAATATGCATATGCAGTCACAGGTACCAGAAAACCAACAATTTTGTTTTATGTCTTGGCCAATGATTTTTGAATGTGAGATGCCACAGTTTGGCTAAAGTACACACAAATTATGAGAGAAAATATTCTTTCTTTTGAGAGAGAACTGCTTAATTGTTTTATTAATATTAAAATGTGCAGAAAGATTTACTTTCTTATTCTGAGCTGGGACAGCCCTTCAAATGAACAGTGCTGGTCCATTGCTATTATGCTGTCATGTTAAAAAAAAAGAAAAAAAAAAGAAAAAAAGGTATCTTCCATTTTAACAACTTCTTGGCTTTTTACCTTATAATTATAGATTGATTATGGCTTTTAATCTCACTTTTTAATGTGGTTTTTATTGTTAAGGATGATAGGTCCAAGGGGATTTTCAGATATGAGATGACTCCTTTGGGAATGATATGTATAAGAACTGCTGCAGATAAGCTTGACACATCTGGGAAGCAATCTGTGTGTGGGTTTTGATGGGATGTGCCATTAGTGGCTCCAACCACCACCCAGGGACAGTGTGAGCTCAGAGTTTGCTCAGTGCTCTCAACCCTACCCTGGCAGTGCCTTTGTGTTTGGCTTCTTGCTGAGGCAGTGGGCGAAAGCAAGATGGGATGAGATTCCTTGGCCAGGTGTATCACTGAAAGACCATTGTGGGGAAAATGCCTGAGTGAAACCTTCATCCTAAAAATCAGTCAGTACTTTGGTGTCTGTGTGTGAAGAGACATACCCAGGAACCTCTGCTCTGGTCATATCCAAGAGAGATGATTCTACTGTGGCTACTTCTACTACTGCTCCTTTTTAATCCTGGGCATATCAGGGTGACATTTTAGATTACAAGTAACGATCTAGTACTGTGCATAGAGAATGTAATATTTCTCAAGGGAAGCCCATGTAAGACAACCAACTTCCCCCTACCGTGGCAGGCTGAACGGGTATCTGGAAGTACACACAGTCTGTGAGGAGTCTGATGTCCACATTTAGGCGCATGGGGCTCTTCCCCCTTTGTCATAACTATACAAGGTTTTTCGAAAGGGAAGCAGTAATTGTGTCCTAAGTTTCTTTCTGGTGGAGTCTGATTTGTCAGGAGTGTGTGTCTATTCCGTGCTCCCGTGTGGGCTCTGAACTCACAGCATCAGCCCTGGAGAATCTCAGGATTCCTTAACTGGCTACTCTAGTGAAATCTCAAACCTAAGGTGTAGGTTTATGGCTTACTGGACTTGTTCTGGTATATTGAAAAAAAGTTTTGCAAGGTGTTCCAATGCAGGTTTTTGTACATGGGTCTTGGAATCACTTTAAAATCCTTGGTGGATATGTATTTATTTATTACATTGTTAAAAAAAACATCCAAATGTGTCTCGCTTCTTGGGTGCTGCCTTGGCATACAGAATGTTGTAAAAATAAACATCGTTCATATGGCCCAGGCTCTAGACCTCATCATCAGCCTAATCAGGCTGGCTGTGCCTTGCAACAAATTCTAAGAGTCTCACTTCACCAAGCTTGGGATTGGCAGCTGGACAGAACCCATAGAAAAATACCAGTGAAAAAGGCTTCTCAGGCAATCATGAAACATACATTCATAGGAATGTCTTGAGCTGCCTGGAGTTGGAAATTTTCTGCGACATGATTTTTTCCCAGGAAAATATACAATTTTGTAAAAAACAATTCTCATGGCAAAATTTTTATTTGCAGTTTATCGTTTCCTGGATGAGAGCCACAGAGAATAGAAATGGAATTGTGTCTTCAAACTAAGGAAAGAAGCTGTGTATGTGGACACCCAGCTGTTGACCTGCATCTGTCGGATTTAATACACTTTGATAGTCAGTAGTGGAAGTGGCAAATCTGAAACATCAAAATAATATACATGCCCAAATTATAATGCAGACTCCTTGCCAGATGTCTGATAACACTCCTCTCAATTCATTTGGTCCAATGCTTTAAGCATATAACAAATTAAGTGAAACTTCAGTCTTTTGTCAGTGAAGACCACAAACTGCATCTCACCACTACCAGTAAATGGGAATTGTATGTGCCTGTGTGTGGTCTATTCCTTATCCATCAATTTCCTCTCTATGGAGCTGCTTTTTTTGATTAGATTTTCGTTACAAACCGACTACAAAACACAGATTTAAATAAAAGGAAAGCTTGTGTGTGGTATTGGCAGTTTTACCACTTGAGGAATAATAACTTCTGAGCATGGATTTACCTGAACTTCAGCTCCTGGAAATTTTTTAGAAACCTGTTTTATTGAAAAAAACCTACCATATTGACATTTTTATGTCTGCTGTTCTCTCCATCAATGTTTTTTTAGAATCCTTCTGTGCTGCCTACTCCTCAGTCTTGGCTTTAGGATCCAGGTTTATTTCAAGAGCAAAATTTTTTTTTTAAAAAAATGCCCTTAGGTAGATCACAAAACCTTTACATCACTTTTACTGTAATATCATCCTGAAATTACTTTATGCCTAGTGTAACTTTCCCAGAAATTATTTTTACCTAAATTGCAACAAATACAGATGTCTGTCAGGTAAAATAAAAAGTAAAAGTTATAGGTGAGTTTGTATTTCTAGAATATTCCTCATATAAAATTAGTGCAGTGAAACTCATACACACACAAAGCAGTAATAAAAAAAAAGAACATTGAACTAGCGATTCAAATTCTGTTTCCAATTAAGTTGTTGTATACCCTGAGCAATTCTACAGATTGCTGCATTATTACTTTTGATTTATCCTAGTATAATTAAGAAAAAACTTATGTCATCAACTCCAATGGAACTCACAGTCTGAAAATTTAAGCTAGAGAAATATACTTTGAGATAGTTTCTGACTAATGAATAGCAATGTAATTCAGTATCAAAAGAAGCAGTGATTTAATACTAGTACCCTTTCATTGTCTTACCTAACTTTGTATTCCAAGTATGCATCCCAGTTAGAAAAAAACCCCAAACCAAAGTACCAAGATTCAAACAAAAGCATTTTAAATTTTATTTTCTACATTATAGGTAATATTTGTCTGCCAAACATTGAGTTAAATTTTTGTAACAATCCAGATCTCTAGCAGAGCAGGCTCAAAGCAGAAAGAGTATATTGTGACCCACTAAACTTTTTCAGAGTCCAAAATAATCACATTCTGCTTCATTTTCCTTATCGTGATACTTTATTTTCCTGATATATTCCTCAATATGCATTTGTTCTGTCAGTTATGACTCCTTATAGCTGCTCGGATCAGCATTTTGTTTGCTCTGTATACCAAGTTGCATTCATCTATCCGCCTCTCTGCTAACAACTGATTTTTTGTATGGATCCTAACTATCCTAAAAATCTTTCAAGGATTACTGCAAATTAGTCATACTCATAAAAATAGATGTCTTTTTGCCGTTAATTCTTTATCACCTGTTTGAATCAGTCAAACCAGATTTTGAATTATTTCAAACACACTCTCATACTTTCTGAAGAATTACTAAAAACTCTGTCCTGACAGAGGCAACTTTAGATGGCAGTATAAGCATGACCTGGCATGAGATGTTTTGGATAGTCTCAGAACCTGTACTGCCTGCACCTCAGTTTTAGAAACCAAATTAAATATTGCTGGCCACTTAATCAAACACCATGCATCCTGCTACAAAATCTAGTAATAAACTAGCCAGAAAAGGCTCTAATTCTGTACTCAATTTTTTTTTTTTTCAGAGAAGAGGAGATAAATGTCAAATTCCCAGAGAGAGGCTGTGATTTCACTGCAGAATTAATTAGATGGACCCTTCTTGACTCCTAGACTACAGAATAAAATATTTCTAGGTAATAGTGCCCTTTGTGCTGTTTTTAAGAGTCCGTGACTGATTCTTCCTCTTGCAAAGGCACACTTCCCTCTGTGATTAAATATTTACCACAGTGAAAGACCAGCAGAAGGACTAAGTGCCTCCAACTGACTATTGCAGAGGTCCGTAAGAGACCACAGTACAAATATAAACATTTTAAAAGATCAGGTCAGAGCAGTGTCCATATCAGGCCATCTCCCTGTAGATCAGGGTGTACTGTTTGTTGGTAAGCAGATGCATGTTTGCTTACCAACAAACTAAACCTCTGTTTTACTTGCTGTGCCTTTACTATAGATCACTTGTTAAATTATCACATTAATCATGCATATGAAGAGCTCTGCTTTGCCTGGTGATTAAGAAAGGCAAGAAAAACATAATTAAATGTGCTACAATCTGTTTTGTTTGTCCTGGGTATTGTTATTGTTTCCAGGATTCACCCACAGGAAGGAAATTCACATTTAATTCTTTGGCACAAGAGGTGTCTGAATTTATGAGGATCCTAGCCACACAGGAGCCATTTGTCTTTTCTTTCCTTGAAAAAAAAACAA
Source organism: Platysteira castanea (assembly GCA_013397175.1). Lineage (NCBI taxonomy): Eukaryota > Metazoa > Chordata > Aves > Passeriformes > Platysteira > Platysteira castanea. The sequence goes on from VYXC01005506.1 coordinate 488,401, forward strand.
AAAACCAAACACCAGGGCATCTTGCGCCTGGTTTTCTATCAAGAGCATTTGGAAGGAGTGGAAGGGACTCAATAAAGCTGTCCCAGGCTGGCTGCTGATCCAGAGCATAAGACCATGCTCCAAGAGGAAGGTTGGCCAGTCCTTGGCTTATATCTTGAGGAAAAGGCTGATCATTGAGAGGGCTTTTGAGTTCATGGCTGCTCAGTTTTTTTCATCTTTCTGTGGAGAACAACTCTAATTTGGGCTCCTTCTAAAACCTGTGGTTGAGGAATTCATCTGATCTGTCAGTACTCTCAGGAGAGTCCCCTAAAGAACCCACAGCTTGCAGACTTCTGTCTGCAATTCTCCTCCTTCTGGCTACATCTTATTTGGTAGTGGTAGTAGAATGAGCTCGTGGTAGTAGAATGAGCTGAGAAAAAAAAAAAGAAGAAGAAAAAAGACAAAACCTGAAGAAGTGACTCTGTTGCAACAGATTTGGGGAATCAGAATAATAATTTCTTTTATACTGAACTGTGGTGATATAAACAAATATAGTTCTGGATCTGATGAGGAAACTAATTAATCAATAATTTATCGAACTTATGTCTGAAATTAAAGTATGAAACAAGCAATTTTTATGCAGCCCTCTGAGATTTGAGAACACATCTTTATCAGGTGCTACAAAGTCTTCCAGCAGTGTAAGGTATGTGAGTGAAACACATTCATTGGTACTAAGACCGGGGCAATGGCAGGAGAACATTTAAGACAAGGCATCTCTATTGCTGGGTTTAAATGTATTTCCCTTCATAACAACTCTATTTTCAGTTTCTCCATCCTGGTCACACAGGCATGAGTTTAACTCAAGCTTAGGCCCTGGGTACAGTATCTCCTCAGGCAGGCTTGTGTTTGGGATACCTCAGAACACATTTGAAGCAGCCCAGGTTCCCCTCAGCCATGATGGAGCCTGACTACACTGCACTTCAAAGTTCATATGGGAATTGCGTGATGTTGTGAAAGGCTCGCTGTGGGCCACCTGTCTCCCTGGGGGAGCAGAGCCCAGGAGGAATGGAGCCAAGCTGCAGCAAGGCTTTGTTAGCCATCAGCTGTGCTAATGGCCAGCACTGGGAAGCAGCAGGGACTCCTTAGCCTTCCTGAGACCCTACGTGTGGAGGGAGGAGAGGCAACTGCTGTGGGCCTGTGGGAGTCCTTGCCTGTCACGGTACAAAAGGGCTGTTTATGCTCACGCGACCTTTCCTTATGAACCTGCTTTGCAGCCAGGTGCTGAGAGATTTTTCACACAGTTAGTTATTTCTGGTGGGTAAAAGGCCCCTTGCTTCAGCAGTTTTTCTTGCAGGAGTAGAGTAGGTTGTCTTTTTTTTTGTTTTCAGGCTAAATAAAAAGGAATTTATGGAAGCTTAACAAAAAGTTTATTTGATAAGAAGACATTACCAGCACTAACAATTAGCAAAGGGAGACATAATCAAGGGTGGCACCTCCTGAGGCAAGAAAGAGATAACTCAGTTCTGGAGGTTTTGGGCAACATCTTTTGTAGACTGCTCTCCTTGAAGCTGAGGAATGGCATTCCTGTCTCTCCTCTGCTAATGACTCCCAGAGACGCAGCAGTGCAGCAGAGCACACCCACTACTTTTTAGAAAACATGAAGCAGGGCAGGTGAGCAGTATAGGGCTTTCTCTTGCTCAAATAAAACACAAACTACACTGCAATTGCTCCAGTGAAGGGTAGCACTGGCTCTCCATGTGCAGCCTTGGCCATGATGAAGCTGTGTTCTGGTCAGGCGCTCTGCAAACCATACCCAGTAGATGTTGAAAAGGCTAATAGCGCCCACCTGTTTACATGGAAGAGATGAGATTTGTTTCTTTATTTTTAGGATGGAAAACAGCATCAGTTGTGGCAGAAGACTGTGCAACTTCAACATAGAAAGCAGGTTGCCACAATGTCCATGGCTGGTAAGTAGACTTCGTTTTCATGTTTAACAGATGCACCCCTTGCCTCAAAGTTCAGACATGCACATATTTTAGTCAGTGCACACCAGCCAGGAGATACCCTCTTCATAGGCAGTGCATTCAAAGATGGACTACTTTTGGATCATATTAAAGAAGATGTGACAAGAATTAGGTTGTTATTTCCTTTGATGTGTAGAGCTATAGTTAAAATTGTGTTGATCTTGTAATTGTGATGTTTGTTTTCAGTAAATCTGACTGAGAAGAGACACATGAAAATGCATTTCAGGCAGCATCTTGTTTTAAAAAATTTAATAGCCACATACCGTCTTGAAACACCTTAGCAGGTTCATTCCTAGTGAAATGAATAATTATCAATACACAGCAAACAGGCCATCAAACCACCTCTGACTGGCTTGGCCAAGAAAAATAACAGCTTTCCTTCTGATTATGGTCACAATAATGTCATAATAATAATTACTTTTTTCTATACAAAAAGTACACAGCATTGTAGGAATTCTACTTCTCAACATGTCAGTCATTTCAAAGGAATCATAATTTACCATTTCAACTCCATCAAATGCCCAGGACAGTATGTGGCTGCTACAATCTGAACATGTTCATTTCCATTTAAAACTATTTTGGCTTCAGCAATACCCAGAGATCTTATACAGGGCTAGGATGATAAACATACTCCAAGATGTGGCCAAGGGCCAAGGAACTGTTGTTTCAGTGCTTCATGCTCTTGCTCTTTGACAGGGTCTTTAATAAAGCTGTGTTTCCCAGGATGGACCACAGTCTTGTAAACTACAAGAGCTCACAGTAGGGGAATTAACCAGGCTGAGAAACCCTGAGGGGACCTCGAAGAAATGTTTTCATTTTCTTTTCTTTTTCTCCTGTTTGGTTGGAAGGAAAATATTCTGTTAAATGTCCCTGTATTAAACAAAAAGGATTAAAATTCCCCATCCCTCCTCCCTTTTCTTTTTTTCTATACAGAAATAATATTAATGGGAATTCTTCCAAATGTGCCCACATGGGTTAATAAGTCTCCAGTCAGTGTACCCTGTTTTCAACCATAATTACTCTTATCTATAGCATGTGCCACAAACACATTCTTTGAATAAAAATCAGAAAGAAGACAAAGCTGTAAAACAATGAGTGGTATCCTGTAAAAATTCAGAAGAATGAGCATAATAATTGGCCATAAGAAATTGAGTGCCCAGAGTTTTCATTTTTATGAGTTTACAAAGAAGAATTAAAGGAAATGCTTGCACTTGCTGAAGAAACTTAGAGGATGCAGAAGTTAAATCCTCCAGCACATTAAATACATTGCCAGAAATACAGAGAATTCCCTTAGGTCTTACCTACATCTTTCATCTGAAGTTGTCAAAGCACTTCTTAAGGCTTCAAGAACTGCTTTCATGCTGACATCTGGAACAGATACTCCTTAAACTTACCTTCTAGAAATATTTTGGCACAAAACATCACAGAAGTTAGGTCTTATAAAACTGGAGGTGGTTGTGTTGTTTTAATTAGAGGAATGGTAATATTCTACATAAAAAACCAATTGTCTGAAGAGTAAAACTGTATATGACCAAAACTATTCGCAAACTTAGGATAAATTCAGAAGATTCTCTTTGCACAAAGCTTTAATAATGATACACGAGGGACAACATAGCTGAGGAAACAGGTGCAGAAAATAAAGATTATTCCATTGAACAGCTTGAAAATGTGGAACAAGTTCAGACAATGAAAATCTACTTCGTAGCAGAAAGCGGGGCACAGAAATGCTCACATGACTCAAGTAAAGATAAAGGCAAAGCAGAGAGCTGAGTGCATATTTAACACCTCTAGCTTCAAATCCAAGTGCCTAATGCTGACAGCTCAAGGGGATGGGTGTATATGTTGTGGTACGAGATACTGTGAGATGTGCAAGGTGCTTAACCTGTTTTTCTGATTAATGAGGAGAATTTAAGAACCATTCACATGTTTTAACTCAAAGGGACATATAACTGTATGGTTGTCTGGTTTAATTGCAGTGCAGCATGTGATTGGGTCAAAGAAATTAGGCATGCAAAATAAAGACATAATATGCCTTGAATTTGATTTTTATCTGTCCAAATTACAAATGGGTTTCAAAGTAACCATGGATCATGTCATTCCTAAGAGGAGGTTGGAGAAACACGGTGACTGTGCTGTGGAAGCAGTCAGGCTGTGCAACAGACATCCCCTTCAAACAAGATTGAGGATTACTTCTCAAATTTTAGCTGGTAAACATACATATATTTCAATAGGATATTTTTCCACATGTATCACAGATTCTTGGACTGACAGGATGAGAGGAGGTGCTCTGAGTAATCTATCCCAATTTACAGGCAGGACTAAGAACAAGTGTCAGTACTTTTACTGGACATGATAAAAGCATGGAAGGTTGTACTGAATTTAGAGGGGGTTTGGAGGACAACAATGGGTGATGTAGCACTATGAAAAGACAATAGTGGTGTTACATATCATTTCTTACTTTCCTATTCTGAATGTTCAGCAGGTGTGTTTTCGGTGTTTGTGGGAGAATCCCGACGGCAGAAGAAGCAGGTACCTCCACCGTGGTTTGAAGAGAAGCAGTGTCACTTGCATGTGGAAGAGTTTGGGATGATAGAACCTTCTAGAATAATGCCAGCCTGATTCAGAGAAGAACCAAAATAGTGGGGGACAGGTATGGGGGGACAGGTATATAAATATACAGGATGATCCAAAGGTACTACATATATTACTTCTTTACTACTAGAAATTTTTCCTACTTTTTCATAATGGATACTCCTTGCAGTTTCTTCAGAAACAGTGGAACTTTCACTTCAGTGGGTTATTGTCTTAAAAATTTGTTTTATTCGTGGGTTACAGCAATAAACTGCAACTGAAGAGCTACGTTTTTGTAAGCAACACAAGGCTTCAGGCCTCGGTGTTCCTGCAGAGGAATATATCAGGACTTTGTCACTTCCTTCTGGGGTGGAGTTCTGGGCTAAATACACCTCCAGCACCCAAAGTGAGATGCCCTTGCTAAGACTGACAGTGGCAGGTGGGGACCCCTGAGCATCAAGCCTGAGCAGACATGGGCAGCCTGAGCATGCCTTGCACAGCACTTCCACAGCACAGACGTGGAGTGACCACCAACCTGGCACAGAAGTTAAAGAAAAGGGAACAAAAGAATTTCCTTAAAATTCACAAATGTGATGGTAGCTCAGGAGCAGAAGGGACAACGGGAACAATCTGAAATGAGAGAGGCTCAGACTCCCCATGAGGGTAGCTGAGCAGGGTCACAGAGATATCGTTCAGTGTTACAGCGGAGTATAGGGCTGGGTGTCCTCCTTCCAACTGATTTACCCTGTGATAATAAATGCTGATGTTGCAGGTTCATAGATGTGGCTAAAAAACCCCAACTACAACAACAAAACCAACTTGAACAAACAAACAAAAATCCCAAACAAAATCCAACCAAAAAACCCCAAAAACATAAAAAGGTTTTTATTTAATGCAGCAGTGCTCTTTTGAAAACTAGAAAGATGGTGGTGTGGAAGGCACAGGCAAATATTTGTACTACAGCCGTTATATATGATATATGAAGGATAACCAAAGTTAAATTGCTCTCTCAGCAAGAGATCACTGAAAACAGAAGGGATTTGGATGAAAAACAGGCTCTGAACTTGCATTGATTAGAACTTCACAAGTTTAGTCAGAATGAAATAATATTAAAAAGTCACCTTGGTCAAGTGAAATGATTAAGTGGAAACATTTTTAAAACGAGCAAAATGCTTCCTAAAAGAATATGACAGTCTGACAGAAAATAAGCATCTGGTAGCAGACTGAAGTGGGAGGAGCTACACAGAAGAAGGAAAAGAAATGGAATATTTTAGTTTGATTTCAGTACAAGAGATCAGTCATAGGGTTCGGGTTGATCTTGTTTGAAGCAACTTGTTCTACAATTGTATTAGAAAAGGTGCTTAAGCACCCTGTACTTTGAGTCCTGCTGTTCTTACAACAACACTAGAACAAGGGAACTTAAGCTAAGTTTTTAAAAACTCTTTGTGAACTTTAGTGTTTGATTGCCTTATTATGACAGGCAGAGTTTTCATAAAATGGAAGTTTTCCCTAAATGAATCAGAAAATGATATATGAGGTTTGCTCACTTGATTGAACTCAAGTGGCATCTTTTAAGTCAGATGGGCACAAAGCATCATTATACCTGTTGTCAGGATGTGATCCCATCCACCAAGGGTGTGTGGACCTGGCAATGTAGGCTGTGGTTTGCAGAGTTCTCCAGTACTGCTGGGCAAAATGGATGTGCTGAACATACCCTCATCCCTCCCAAAAGTTCTCGTGCTGTTAAATGAAATGAGAGAAGTTTGCAAATGACAAAATATTTTGACTCGCTTGGCAATGTCAAATTTCATTTTGACATTTCTGAGGCATTTCTATGAAACTGAACCCTTTCATGAATAATCTGAAAGTGTGGATTTTTCATTTTAATTCTAGATGCAAACAAACTGAAATATTTGAATTATCCACACGGTGAAAACTGATTTTGGCCAACTCTGTTCTGTAATCAGTTTAGGCACTGAATGGGTTTTAATGATTCACAAACTTCCCGTGATATGTCAAATATTTCTTCTTTCTCATTTGTTCCTGGAGTATGGTAAAATAATTAATTTCTTTAATTATCTGCAATGACCCTGTGTAACATTGGCACCTTTTGTTTTCTTTCCTCTGCATAAACATATTTGATCTTGCTTATTAGGAGCTGCGAAGCACAGTTAGTAAAGTGTAGTTTTTAGACCTCAGATCATGATTTATGTAACATTAAGAGTAAGGTTTGCATATAGTCTGACTTATCTGCTGCTAAGGCAAGTGCATTTAGATACTTATCCACAGCGCAATATAAAATTCATCCACTCTTCACTTTTCTTGGTTTCAGCCCCTTTCCTAGAGTCATTTCTTCCTTTGTTGTCAGACCGGACCTCCTCTAGGGGCAAGGAAGGCATCCTGGATGCAATGATTATGTTTAATGAGAATTTTTCCCGCCTATTAGACTTTTCTCTCTTCATTATCAGCATTAACATCTCAGGCAGTACACATGCTGAAATGCTTCCTGGGTTGTCAGGAACATGTATGCTTAGATGTCTGGCCAGCAGTTTCTATAATCTTCACTGGGCATGAGGCCAGTGTGTGTGCCCAGGCTAAGTTTCCTTGGCATTAATAACAGCATATAGACATGGTCATTCTTGGAAGTTCACATCAAGGAAAATCATCTGTTACTTGTGAGTTTGTATACAACACCAGTGAACTCTGAAAATTGAAGCCGAGGATCTTGCTGTGAATAATGACAAGCCTAAACATGATGAGTTGCTGCATTCCAAGAAGACTGTGCACAGCTGGTGGTAAAATAGGCACATTTAATTTCCTCATATATCCATTTAATTTTAAAATATGTTGTGTATAGATACACAGATCAGATTTTGAATTTGGTGCTGCATGTAGTGATTGCAGCTGATCTTCCGAGTGGTATCTCAGAAAAAGTATAGGGAATAGGAATGGTAATAAAAAAACTTAGCAATTTCATGTCCTTTGTCTCCTGCAGTGGTAGAACTTCTGACTGACATCTTCCAACAGATGTTACAAAGGAAGCACTTGGCTATTTGGCTCAGATCTTCTGCAGCACAACAATGGTCAGCAAAATATTCACATTTTCAACAGGTTCCAGATCTTGCTTCTGTTTGTGAATAGCAGAAACATTTGTTTAAAACTCATCTGACACTGTGCAAGTGTAAAAGCAAAAGATCAGAATGAGAGCCAGGGGAAAGCTTTGACAATCATTTCTATCTTTGTGGAATGGTTTCTCACATTTTCAACCTGTTCTCAAAATGTAAATGTAAACTTTAATGGGAAAAATGACCTAAGCATGAGATTGAATATAGGTCCTGGCAGAAAACCACAAAAAAATCTTGTGGATCTTTTTACAGAGTGGTGAAAAAATGAAATCATCTCTTCTCTTTTTGCAGAACAGCTCCAACATTATGATGAGCTATGGCTGTATTGATGAGACTGAGCTCAAAGTAGTGGCTTAGAACACAGTGGGATGTGCTGGGTTTTGTTTGTTTTTCTTTACTTAAGGTTAGCTGCTAATGGAAGGAGTCCCAAAGACGAGTGATAAGTCGACCAAAATCAGGCTCATTCACAAAGATCAATGGTCCAACAGCACTCATCTATTATCTTGGACATGTGTGCATGGTAATCAATGGTCATCCATCTCTTTCCTGGAGGTCGATTAATCTTTTAAATTTTGTATGCTTGGTGCCCTGGTGGAGAGCTTTTTATAAAACCTTTTCCCTTTATATATATATAGATATAGATATAGATAAAGATATAGATATAGATCTATAGATATAGATATAAAGTACTTCATTATCTAAACTATATAGGCTGTGATTCTTTAAAATCTAAAGGGAATAACTGTTTTAGGTGTGAAGTCAGCTCACGGCCATTTCTTCTTCTTGTTTTGAGGCCGCATGGTTTTAAATGTTTTTACCTGTAATGATTCTAAAATCAGTGAAATAGCAAAGTTTTAGCACAGAGTTTATTGTTTATGAAACTGGGTAAATTTATCTTGTAGGATGGAGTAAAGAGATAACGCTGTCAGATGAGATTAGTGCAGTCTTGAACTTGCAGTAAGATCTATGTCCTACCGGGGAAGAAACTTTATCTAGAATGCATCTTAAATAGGAGACAGAACCATGTTCAATGCATGTACCTCTGAACATTTAACTCGGCAATAGAAATTACCATCCTTCTGGTAATGTTAGATCTCTGTCTAGATCAGATGAACCTAATCAAATGTCCTTCAAGACAGACCTTCAGCTGGGTGGTTTATAAGACAGTTTATAAGATATCTTGACAAGAAAGGAAGAAGAGTTGGACTTGGAATATTCCCCAGCATGCAAAAATACTTAGAAAAAGGTAGTATCTTGCTGATAACACAACCTCTGCAGCCTTAATTGAAAGACTTCTCAACTGGGAAAAAAGTAGAAAATACCTAGTTAAATAATCATCTTGCATAAAGCAAATAATCCCTCCTACTTTTGTCTATTTGTTTTGTTTTTCTTGAAATGGAATTGCATCAAGAGCTTTATTATCAGCAGGAATTCTAAAATTAGGTAAAAAGTTAACCGTCATTAATATTAGTCTAATTATTATTATTTTCTCTTTGATATACTTTCCTCTGTTCTAGTGCATCAGGTTTTGTAAGAACAATATGTCTCTATTGTTGTTCTCTACGTGCTTAAAGCAAAGTGAAGATGGATAAAATAAGATATCCTATGTTGATGAGAAAAAAAAATTATATCGTAATTTAATAAGTGGTTTACTATGTCTAGTATTCTTACAGTAAAATATTATTACATTATTGTGTATACATTTTTATTTTTAAAATGTTAAGTTCTTCAAGAGAAAAAATAAGGAAATTTATCCAAGATTGAACACAGTTGTCTGAATTCTGTTATAATAAAATAATGCAGCAAACTGGAAGCAACAAAATTCATGTTGAAATTACATGAACAGATATTTCCTGAAGAAGATTTTTTATTCAGAGGACTTCTTACTCTTGAAGAAGAAAACACTGGACCTTCCCCATAGGTATATTGCTGTTTCTTTAGTGCCTAACCTCAGATGTGTCCCTGATTAGTATGATTGCAAAATGCAGACAGCAGGCTGATGCTATTCATCCAACAAATTTTTATCACTTTCTGAACTGAACTCCTCACATAACTGANACTTAAGGTTAGCTGCTAATGGAAGAAGTCCCAAAGACGAGTGATAAGTCGACCAAAATCAGCCTCATTCACAAAGATCAATGGTCCAACAGCACTCATCTATTATCTTGGACATGTGTGCATGGTAATCAATGGTCATCCATCTCTTTCCTGGAGGTCGATTAATCTTTTAAATTTTGTATGCTTGGTGCCCTGGTGGAGAGCTTTTTATAAAACCTTTTCCCTTTATATATATATAGATATAGATATAGATATAGATATAGATATAGATCTATAGATATAGATATAAAGTACTTCATTATCTAAACTATATAGGCTGTGATTCTTTAAAATCTAAAGGGAATAACTGTTTTAGGTGTGAAGTCAGCTCACGGCCATTTCTTCTTCTTGTTTTGAGGCCGCATGGTTTTAAATGTTTTTACCTGTAATGATTCTAAAATCAGTGAAATAGCAAAGTTTTAGCACAGAGTTTATTGTTTATGAAACTGGGTAAATTTATCTTGTAGGATGGAGTAAAGAGATAACGCTGTCAGATGAGATTAGTGCAGTCTTGAACTTGCAGTAAGATCTATGTCCTACCGGGGAAGAAACTTTATCTAGAATGCATCTTAAATAGGAGACAGAACCATGTTCAATGCATGTACCTCTGAACATTTAACTCGGCAATAGAAATTACCATCCTTCTGGTAATGTTAGATCTCTGTCTAGATCAGATGAACCTAATCAAATGTCCTTCAAGACAGACCTTCAGCTGGGTGGTTTATAAGACAGTTTATAAAATATCTTGACAAGAGAGGAAGAAGAGTTGGCCTTGGAATATTCCCCAGCATGCAAAATACTTAGAGAAAGGTAGTATCTTGCTGATAACACAACCTCTGCAGCCTTAATTGAAAGACTTCTCAACTGGGAAAAAAGTAGAAAATACCTAGTTAAATAATCATCTTGCATAAAGCAAATAATCCCTCCTACTTTTGTCTATTTGTTTTGTTTTTCTTGAAATGGAATTGCATCAAGAGCTTTATTATCAGCAGGAATTCTAAAATTAGGTAAAAAGTTAACCGTCATTAATATTAGTCTAATTATTATTATTTTCTCTTTGATATACTTTCCTCTGTTCTAGTGCGTCAGGTTTTGTAAGAACAATATGTCTCTATTGTTGTTCTCTACGTGCTTAAAGCAAAGTGAAGATGGATAAAATAAGATATCCTATGTTGATGAGAAAAAAAAAATATCGTAATTTAATAAGTGGTTTACTATGTCTAGTATTCTTACAGTAATATATTATTACATTATTGTATATAGATTTTTATTTTTAAAATGTTAAGTTCTTCAAGAGAAAAAATAAGGAAATTTATCCAAGATTGAACACAGTTGTCTGAATTCTGTTATAATAAAATAATGCAGCAAACTGGAAGCAACAAAATTCATGTTGAAATTACATGAACAGATATTTCCTGAAGAAGATTTTTTATTCAGAGGACTTCTTACTCTTGAAGAAGAAAACACTGGACCTTCCCCATAGGTATATTGCTGTTTCTTTAATAACTAACCTCAGATGTGTCCCTGATTAGTATGATTGCAAAATGCAGACAGCAGGCTGATGCTATTCATCCAACAAATTTTTATCACTTTCTGAACTGAACTCCTCACATAACTGAAGAGTAAGATAATGCATAACTAAAAAGAAAATGCACAAAAACCACACACAATAAAATAAATCTCATATCTTGGTATCTTGGTTAGTATCTCAGAGAAAGACTGGCAAAACAAAGAACCCAAATGTTCCAGGTCTTGGTTCTGTTCCATAATAATTTTCACAGAAGACAAGTGTCACTATGCAACTGCCATTCAAGTTAAGTGGAGTCTGCATTTCATTTTGACTCTGAGGTGTCGATGTGCTGATTAGTTTTCTGATACAGCTTGGTTGTCAACATTTAAAACATTTCTTGGAAGAAGGGAAATAATTTTGAACAGAAGGCATTCTGTTATACCTATATTTATACATATTTCCCTGCACCCTAAAAACCTAGTTCTAAAGCAGTGTATTGGAAGAGCTGTCACCATCAGCTTGGAAACTGGTCCATTGACAGCATGTATCAATCAGTCGTCTCTCACAAGTACATAGGTTGTTTTTTTCTTTTTTTAATTTTTTTTAACATGTTTGAATAGATTAATGCTTTGCCTGAAAAAGAAAAAACAGACTAAATTCAGCATGGACATTTTAGAGGGTGACATCTCTCATTAAACAGAATAACTGCCTTTTTGTGGGTTTGTTTTTGTTGTTGTTTGTTTTTTTAATTGCAACTGATTTAGGTCATAAATTTGTAATCAGGGTGCTTGCAGGAGATGGAGAAGTTCTGTGCTCCACAGGCTGCTTCAGTTTCACGTGCAAAATCATTGATGGTTAACCTCTCTATGTGATATCCACTTGTCAAGGCACTTTTACTGTCTCCTTTTTTGCCACAGGATAGGAGAGCACCTTCTTTCCAGAACAGTTGGCAGCTTTAACATGCTCTTGGGAGAGGTATAGCTGTGAATCCCTTTAGGCTGAGGAATACAGTGAAAGTGGCTCTTCTGCATTTTTGAAAGGTGATTTATTTATGTAAAAAGGTGAGGCTGTGTCCTACAGTAGCTGTGCTCTCCAAGGGAGACAAAAAAGGCAAGTTGTTAGTTTTATTCTGGGAAGGAAGGCTTTGGAGAGAGCAGGGTATCTTTAGTTTGCACTGCATAGGGCAGGTGGCACCTGTCAAAGCACGGTGCTTCACACACAGACCTGCCCACACCCGTCCCACTGCACTGGCTATCCACCTCTGGGATGCCCAGGGGAGATTCCCCAAGTACCAGTCTCAGCATCACAATTTCTGTTCCTGAACTTCAACCCCTCAAGCTCGTTATTTCAGTGCTCATCATTGCACACTAAGGCTGAAGCCTTAGGTTTTATCTTTTATGTTTTTTTAAATCCTGTACTGCCTAGTGTGTAACTCTGAAGTTTCTTGTGGCCTTTTAGCTACTGTTCTCTCATGCTGATTAGACATAACAAGCTTCTCTAGGTTTGCCCTTCAAGGACACCAGGCCCCAAAATGTGTAAACTAAAGCCTCTGAAAAGGGGGGCAAACTTGGGATAATTACATCATAAACTGAGGTTATAATTGGAGAATTAACCCTGATACGCAAATGAACAAAACTCACGAAAGTGTGAAGAACCCATGACCCAGGGTCCATCTTGGATGTAGCCTTTTGACAGCCCAGGGTGTACCTTTGAAGGCTCTTCAAATAAATACCTCCTATTATTCTCTTATTCTTGTCTCGTTTCTGTTTCTAGGTGGCCACCACAAAGCCTCAAGGCCAGTTTTGGAACTGGGCTTTATTCAATCAGTACCTGTTGATCCAAGGCCTGTATCTCAGATCAGGACCAGCAAATATTGGTTAGAAGATTTTGCTTCTGAGTAAGAAAAGAGGAGATATTTCCCTTTGTTAGAAGGACATCCGAAAGAAAGATACATAAAGATAGCACTTTTCTTGTTAAAATATCCAAACTTTTTGGCATAAATAGTACTGACTGAAAGTAGCATAAAGCCTATCATGAGTGAAGTTCATGTTCTGTGTATTTTTCCAGGGATATCAATTAACATAAGTTATTTCTGCTTTTATTAGTGTTTGTTGTTATAAGTAGCACCTTAAAAGTCTTGCAGAAAGAGGATTAAAGAAACTATATATTTTTGTCCTTTCTAACTTGACTATTATCTCTTGGCAGTGCTTTGTGCATGGTCAGATTTAGTTTTCACTACAATGTCAGTTTCTTGAGCTCTCCTTTTATGTACTGGTCTTTCAAAATGCATCAGGGGACAGATGAGGATTTTAAAATATGATTGTAAACCCAGAGAAATTGTCAAGGGGACTCAGCAACAGGTAAAACTTCCAAATTACTTCTAACTTTCTGGTTTAGATTGGATTGTTTTTCAACTCATGGCATCTGTGGGCAAATCCTTGCCCAAGGCACCTTTCTGTGGCTTGTGAGGACTCACTGCCTTAATTTCCTATACAATTCCTTTCAAAGGCAATTGCACCTATGTGTGGATATTTACATGACTTCAGACACACGCTCTGTCAAGCCATGGGGCCCAATCTACTTCCAGAGCAGACAGCTTCTCTCCTTGCCTGGTGATTCTGGTGACTTTTTTGGCACTTTCCCTCAGATAAGGTGAATTGTGAAAATGTCGGTGAAATTAGGCAACTTCATTGTGCTCCAGGGTACAGATGTCCTCTTTCTAGGGTGGCTGTTCTCAAGGAAGTGTTTAAGGCCCATATGGATTCAACCACCTATGCTTCTCTTTGGTATAACAGGTCACACAGAAATGGAGTCACAATTGGAAATCACTTGAGCTGCTGTGCTAGGGGGTTAAGTTCCTTCTCTGCAGGTCAGGAGCTCTGTGAGATGAGATGCTCCACTCAAAATCAGGAATCCCAAACTATTGTGCCAAAAGGTCCTTGCCATGAAGCGATAATGCAGCCCTGGGTCTTCCAGTTGCCCTCACTGAGGTGACAAGGATTAATCCCCCTAAAGGAGTGCAAGAGAAAGAGCTGGCTCTTTCTGGCTGGAAAACAAGATGCACTTGTCCTGCTCAAGGATCCCAGGAGATGGAGAAGTTCATTACCCTACTCTCTTTACCTGCTTCTCCCCACTTCTGTGAAGGACAACATCCTTCAGACCCGCAGTGTGCCATGCAGCAGAGGAGCATCAGCAGACAGCAAGCTCCCTCCACCTCCAAAGTGGACAGTCCCCTTGCATATAGTACTCCTTTAAGAGTTTTACTAAATCTGCCCGTGAGCTCAATCTGCCCATGGAAGAATTTCCGTTTGTGCAGATGGTATCATTTGGCAGATCACTCCGATGTTGGCAGCATCACAGGGGTCATATTTGTGCACAGATGGACTGTTCTTCATCTGTTTCTTTATTGTAATAGACCCAAATAGGTTTTCCCACAATAGTACATATGCGCGTTACAACTCTCCTTGTTCCCTGTCAGACAACTTATTTAGCGAGAGCACACAAAAATTTCTCTGTCTCCTTCTCTTTGTTCATGTATCAAGTCCTCTTTGTTTTGGGGCTGCAGGGTGAGGGCAGACTCAGGAGAGCTATCAAGGATCTCTTCATTCCCGAGCCATAAAATCTGGTGGCATCATCAAGATGATATTCAGAGAACTGCTGTGAGTTTAGGCTGTACTCATGCATAGATTTCTTTTTGTGGTAAATATCTTTTGCATAATGCATGTATTTACCACAGCTCCCTCATAAAGCAAGAGCCCTTACAGCTGACAAGTGAGTGGACAATTGGAGGGATTGAAGAGGCTGGGGAATTGATAATTCAAACCTGGAGATTTTGAATCCAGAGCAATGATTTGACTCTAGTAGTAATGAACAAAAGCTGTTACCATTTGACAGCTGTTTAGAAAATTATGTTAAATGAACTCATTTTTTAGTGGTGAGACTTCTTTTTTTTTTTNATCTATTGTCACTCTCACTTGCAATCTCAGTGTGGCAGCAATGAACTGATGGTAAAATTTTCAGGAGCTGCCCAGACCGTAGTGGTTTATGACAGAGCAAAAGGACATTTTGGAAAATTTACACTGCTTCTATTTTACTTTACACAGTCACTTGTTTTGTTAATAGAAAACTTTATCCCTGTATGCCTAACATTTGATTAATGATGAACCTGTCATGTGACGAAACTTAAATGTTTTCAGTCTAGATGTTGATAGCAACCTTGGCTTTTCCTTCTCACTTGCTAATCTAAAGAATTTAGTCTAAACTTTGATGCCACAGGTAGTGAAAGTATTTTGGTATAGGCATTGTGTGCTGTATACAGCCATGAAAGAAGTTTTCACTGTGTGTAAATGAGATCAAAATAGCTAGGGAGCTTGGACAGTGAACTTTTGAACTTTTGGTGTTTATATACTCAGACTCCTAAATACGGTATCTCAGTAATGTTGTTTTAAGGACGTTAGACAACATATAGGATACTCTTTTTTTTTTGCTCACAAAGGATACTATTTGAAAGAAAAGTAGTTTCTTGTAATGTAAATATTACTGAAAAGGCAATTCCTTCTACAACTGCTTCAAAATGAAAAATACTTCTGCTTTTTTACTGATTTACTTTTAATCTTTTGACAGCCTAGTGAAAAAAAGGCATGAACTGGGTACCAGATGAAGCATTTTGAATCAAATTAGGAAGAATGTGTGACTGAAATTCCAGTAATAACGGTTAAATAACTTCTTGGCTATACTGGGTAACGAGGAGAATAAAGTTGCAGACTGCAGCTAAATACAGGTTACTTGGGTAATATATAAAAATTCAAAACCAAAAAAACCCCCAAACTTTAATTTTATATCCATCTGGTAAGTCTTCATAATCAGTCCCTAATTATCTGCTTGTTAATGCATTTCTGGTTACTCTGACACCTTAGGAATTTTTCTATGCATAGATTTCTAGCCCAAGGCTATGGAAAATTGTACATGCTGCTATACATGCTTGGATACAGCTGGTTTCTGTTTTGGGGTCATTTTCTTTTTCCATCACAGTTACTGAACATATCTGCAGAAATAGCTGCACTGAATTTTGCTTTACAGTGTGATTCTGGAGCTTGAAAAGCAGTTTAAACCAGAATGTTCTTCGTAGAATTGCAGCTTCAGGAAGCAAAATAAAGAAGTGAATGCAAAGTATTGTAGTTCTGCAGCATGTTATCATATGATAATATATGGAAGGAGAGGTACAGATCAAAAGAGAAAATTCTTGTGGTGCTGGAGGTTTTGGCTTGTTTTGAGAATATTTAGTATTTTCTTCTTGAACAAGTGACAAATCTTTCCTCCTGATTTTGAAAGGCATACAGCATGGTGTTTCACTTGCTGGAAGGTTTGCCCTCTCCTTAGATCTATCTGATGCAATAAGGCAGGAATTTCAATCAGCACACTGTAGACTGGTTTCCCCAAATTAGTCTCTAACAGCTGAACTTCTTTTCCAGAGTATAAGGAGATAGGAGCAGTTTGTGAAGCCACATTAGGAAAGGACTTTCACAAAGACACTTGCTACAACCTGTAGTGGTACAGGTTCAAGTCAACAAGACAGCTGACACCAAGGCCTCCCAGAGACTCCCCATTTAATAAGTATATTTGCAGGAGATGGATTCTAGAGAAGATTTTATTTTCTTTCATTCTCTAAATACTGAAATAACAGTAGTAGAGAGTAATAGCTGTGAATCCTAAAACCCAAAGAGCACTACAATATGTGAAGTGTACTGGCATAGTAAAACATTTTTCTGCCCACCAGAAGGCTTGGTTGAGAAGAACTCAAGATCTATGTATCCTTTCCTCTGAAGATGAGTAGCAGCCATCCTGAAGCTGAATGCTACAAGAAGTTAGAACAAGCACAGGCTGATGATGTTCTTGTCACAAGAATTAAGATGATCAGCAAGGGACAGTTTATAGGTGTGGCTTTATAAGCCCCATCTCCAAACCCCAGCTGGCAACTAAGCACCATGCAGCAGCTTGCTCAGTCCCCCTATATACTGCAGTAAACAAATCTGGGAAGTGAATATTGAGCTGACCATCTTTGGTCAGCTGGGGTCAGCTGTCCTGACAATTTCTTGTGCACTCCCTGCCTACTCACTGGTGGGGCAGTGTGAGGAGCAGAAAAGGTCTTGTGTGACCACTGCTTAAAAAACAAGTTTTACCACTGGAGAAAGGCCCATGGAGCAGCTGATGTGGTAAGTGGCCAAAGCATGTCTGGTCTGCCTGACCTGATCAGGATTTGTACCTGGTGTGTGCCACATGGTGATGGGAAGGACTGGAACAAGAGACAGTGACTAAGAACTGTCAGGCTAGAGACACAGCACTCAGGTTACAGAGGGAGAGCACCTGGATAGCACAGGGAAGTTTTAGGGCAGATGCAAGTCCATTCTTGGAAATCATTGCTGGTGAGGATGTTTCCATGGCCCCCACTGAGCTGAGCAAAACCCTGCTGCAGTGTGAAAATGTGGCTACTGAGGTTTGTCAGCAGTAGTTGTGCAGTTCCTTCACCATCTCACTCTCCCCACAAAACAATGAAGGGGCTTTGTGCAACCTCAGAGCAGCCTTGCTGGTGGGCACTCACAATATGGGTTCATAAGAACTCAGACACACCTCTTTTTGTTTCCAGCTTCTTGTTCACATTGTCAATGTTGCACTAGGCAGGGGATGGATAGGCTCTGAAAGGCAGTGGGACAGAAATCGCCTGTTTTACAGTGGCAGTAGGAGGTAGGAAAGCCAGTGAGAACATGCAAAAAGAACACTTTTTGATTTCTACAGTCTTTGTGAAAACAAAGATAATCATGTGCTTAAATTTTGCCAGTATGAGTTATTTTGTGAAAGGCCCCAAAACAGAATACAGAGCTGAATACAAACTGACTTTACACACATTACAGTAAAGCCAAGTCAAAGTAAATGGGGAGTGATCCTGTGGTTTCTATGCTGCAAAGGTCTATGTTCTGATACACACTAAGACAAGGATTTCAGTCAGCTGTGGATATTTATGTTTTAGAGAGGGGGCAGAGAGGAGACAAAAATTGGAGGATAAATGTAACTAGCATTATAATGGTGAGATTTGTCAGAATTTCCATTATCAGAGTCTGTTTACAGGTTGTAAATATTCCCTCTGGGCTAAGACTTAAAATTCAAGGTCACACACAGGAAATTATATTTATCTTTGCTAAATTAAAACACTGGTTCAGCAGCTTTAAAAAAACTGCTTTCACAAGAAATCCTACAAAGTGCAGGAAGTTCAGACACTTCTGACTTCTTTTTTTTTTTAAATCTACATTTTCTTTCTGCCTGATAAACATGGCATATGCTGGATATGCCTTGACCTGTTACTCTGACATTAGTAGAAGAGATATATTGAAAAATAATGTACTGAAAGTCTTTCACTGATGAATGCACCTTTTCTTGATGACATTTTCTATTATTTTGCTTGTCAAGCTCCATAGTGTTCAGTGTTCCTTCTTTATATTTATAAGAGGATTTTGTTACAAATAAATCTTATCACTATTCAAACAGAGTAATTATTTGGTTCATATTACCATTATCTTTCCTACAGAAGAATAAATATATCTTTAAAATTCTCTATTTTTGAAGGTAGTGTAGCAATTAAAATGCACTTAAAGATTCCTTATTTGCATGCAAATGGTCAGGATGAAGAATGTGAGGATGTGCAAAATGGTATGCAATTTTCAATGACAGATATGTATATATATATATATATATTTAGTATAAATATCTTCCAACATTTTTTGACTTCTGATAGCATGTCCCAATTATTTTTGTGATTTATAATATACTTCCTGATTTAGATTACCAAGGAGTAGAAAAAATTATAGTGTCCAGTATATTTTTCCCTCTATTCCTAGCTGAGCATGAAAGAATTCATCTCTATGGGGCCAGTCAAATCGTCTGTGAATAATTTTCTGTTAAACACCATTGTGGCAATGAGTTCTTCATTTCCAAGAGTATTTTAACTGGTGTTTACTGGAGCTGATTGAATACTGTCCATTTGCTCTACTGACACATTTTGATGCTGTGACTGAATACATTATTCAATTAATCTTCTCTGTAATATTAGACCAGCCGTAGTTTTTGCTCACGGTAATAGACTTGACGTGAATTCACTTATGTAGGAGCTGTGTGTGGTTTGATGAACCCTTTTCTTTGACTTCTTCTGTTCAGAATAATAGACATTAGGTTGTTGTTCAAAACAGATTGTTTGATTTGTGATTTTGCTCCACTTACACCACGTGTTTAAGAAAAAGACCCTCTTTTCTTATAGGTCTCTAAACACTTGTTCTGGTTAAATAATAGAGGTTTTTTTTTTAAACTGGGGGCAGAGACATCAGTGCCTGACTCAACTCTTCCTCTTCATTGGAAATATTCCCTGCTAGAAGCAGATAAATTAGGCCATGAATCAGAGGGCCATCAGGATCCTGGACACAGCTTATCAGAGTGATGATTAATAATGATGCAGCTGAAGCCACTTCAGAAGGCAAAGACCAGACTTAAGGCAGGAGGCTGTGATGTGATCCTCACTTTGCATGGGTGCAGTAAGTATGTGTGGTCCAAATGCTACATCACCCAAGTCTGTTTGGGGCTGGGACATTTTTCACCATCGGCAACAGAGGTGACATTAGTACAAGAACATCAAAAAAAAGAACTAAGAGTAGAGGGGAATTTGAAGAGTCTGGGAAGCTATTTTATAATATTTTATGTGGTGGATTCTGCTCTCATTATTTAATGTGAAATAAAGGAAGTGGCTAAAGAACACGTTAAAATTAGATGCCACTTAGCCAAGTACTGGATTTGAATGAGGCCCCTCATCTCTTGAAGGCAGTTCAAAAGTGCCACCTTCCCACTGGTTCAATTATAACCATTGCCTTAAAGATCTCTTCAGGCCATGGACCTGTGGTGTCTCCTACCTTCTGCAGCTGGCAGAAGTTAGGAGACACCAAGATTTTTGCTAAGATGTTATTTCCTCAGCTCTGGCTGTAGGTGGAAAACATTAAAAAGCCCCTAAAGTTTCAAGTGGCCATATTTTTTGTGGCTATAAATGCTTTTGATTTAGTATCTGTTTATGTTCCCTCATGGATGCTGACCTACCTGAGGTATCATTAAAGCATGATACAGCTTTCATTCATCTTATACAACAATACCTTTTTCAAAACTAACTCAATTTGAGTTGCAAACCCTTCAGTATATTTATATTTTTATATATGTTTTTAGGAGGTGGAGAGGATGTGCCAGGTACAGGTATGAAATTTATAAGCCTTAGTTGGGACCTGATTTGTGTTCATGTTATAATCAATACTGAGTGGGAAAGGCTCCTTAAAGACATTTTTATTCCCTCAAGTTAAGCTTCTGCTCTGAGCTACAATTCAGAGAAAACTATTTCTCTGTAGTGGTTGTCTTTTTCCGCTACCCAATTAACACTGCCCTGAAGGTGGATTCTTGAATTTAGGAGATACTGTCCTGCCTCTGACAGGGCTGTAAGAATCCATCATAGTGCAAAGGCAAGGGCCCATCACAGAACAGTGGGTACAAGTCTTAGAGCAAACTAAGCTGAAATTTCTTAAATATGGAAGCTATGGTTCAAAGAGGGTAACTATTCAAATATTATTAGAATTCTTAATGCAAAGACAAGAAAAAGTTCATATACCTGCTTTTTCTTTATAACAGAATAGTTCTGGAGAATTCACCCTGAAATTTATGCTATGAGTGCTGTTAGCTTGCAATACATACTTCAAAACGAGTACTATGAAGAAGTGAAGATATATGCAAATGAGTTATTAAAGAGCAGGGAAAAAATGTTTCACAGTTACAATGAAAACATGTGATGGAACAAAGGTCAGCTTAAGTTACATCAGACCTTCAGCTTCTTGTTTCAATTCAAAATCAATTTCAAACAAAACCAAATGAAATCATGCTGATAGAAAGGCCACACTAGCTTTTCAACACTCCACTGTACTGAAACACCATAAAGTATTATCTGATCTTCCATATCACAGAAAATATTCAGTTTTTCAATATTTAGGCATTTTAGTAACATTCAATATTTAAAAGTGGTGCACTATAATAAGGAAAATCAGCCCCTTTTTAATTAAAAATGGTTCATGCTAAATCAACAATTCATATTTCCAAGGCAGTTTTTTACAAAAGTAATTAAAATCTCCAGACATCTTTTAGTGTGCTGTGGTTTTAAGTGTTTTCTTTTTCATTCAACTTTCTCCCTTCTTAAAAGTGAAAGAATTACCTTGTTTGTTTTTTTTTTTTTCCCTTTTTCTGTAACAGACCCATCTTTGGCTGTTTGTGTGGATGCCATGCAAAGACCTCTCAATGCAGACCTACAAGGTAAGGAAATGTAATGGTTTCTTCAGTCACAAACTTCTAAAAGGGTATTAGGGGAATTCAAGGTGAAATGAAATACTACAGAAAAAATCCACTTCAAAGCTCCCATTGAATTCCTCAAAGGCCAAGATTTCATACTTATGCCAGGTTATGTCCTTGGCCTGATCGACGTTGAAATGAAGCTTAGTTTGCAAAGCTCTTTTACTGTTCAAATGTCCTCTGGAACTTTTGATATATTTAATAAGAAATGCAAGAATGAGTAAAATAAAGTTCAGAAAAAACCCCACCAAACTATGGAATTCTCTCCAGCAGCCAAACTTGCATTGTGTGTGGGCTTTTAAAAAATTATTATACACACACAGGCAAACTGGCCCAGTGAATATATTGCAAACCTGCTAATGATGATTATTTTAGCCCAGGCTCAAATCCTGCTGTAGGTTAAAAATAAGTGGACTCAATGACTGGAATGGTGATTCGCCTGCACAGAAGGCAGCAGCTTTTGGCCAAGGATCATTAGGTAATTTCAAAATAAAGGGAAAACAGTGTGGTTGCAATAGCCCACCTAGGCCACCTGGTTCTCATGGTTTTATTGGAATAGTCTCACTCACACCTTCCTCAGAAAGAGAAGGTCAACGTGGGTCAGAGAAGCATTTTCTCTTCCTTCCAGCATCTTAATTAAGGAGTCAGTCACTTCCACAGATTATTCTCAGATAAACAGGTTGTCTTCAGTAATTCATAATACAATGTTTCTGGGAAAAATATAAACTCTATTTTAAAGATAATGATAGATCTTTCCATCCCGCTGGCAGATATCAATTATTCTGGGAAAGCACTGCGGAGGTTCTGTACATACACTAATATAGGAGACTCATTATCCACGTGATTATAAGTGTGGTAGGAAAAACAGTCTATGGACAATCCCTCAGAACAAGAAAACTTGAGTAAAGAAATTTTATAAGTGGTAACCTGGAAAGATTTGAGCTAGTCTTCTGCTTTCCTGCTTCCCCCTTGTTCTTAATAAACTCACATCTCAGAAGACTGAGTTTAGGCTTTGCTACAACAAGAACTGTGTTTCTGAGCAGTTCAGTGAGGACACCTGTTTATGATCTTAAAAACAGCTCTGGGAGATGAATCACCAGTTAGTCAGCTTATGTACACAGTTACAGTTCCAGAAAGCTGAGAAGCAGTAATGCCAGCTGTGAACCTGGACCACTGAGTTATGAAGGGTTTTACATGGAAAAAGTAGCTAATCAATGAATGAAAGAATAGTATTATAGAATAAATAAATGTTTAAAAAGAAGGGGGGAAAACCTGGAATGGATATACCAAATAGAAGTAATTTTGTGCTGTTACAGTAAGAGTCTCCACCACTGCCTTTTACTCATCATAAGCTTTTCCAGATAGGCTTGTAACATTTGTATGTTTGATTTGGTACACAGACATCTGACTGTAGGCCCTCCCTTGCTGTACTGGCACTGCCCGTGAAACCATGGAACAGTAAACACACAAACCTGGCAGAAAACATGTTGGTGTGTGGAATTACGTATTTGGTCCTGCAAGTACCAGGTGAGGAAAGTTCAACTCCTCCCAGCTGAGTCGAATTAAGAGGGTAGGACAGCATATGAAAGCAATGAAGGAAGAGGAAGCTGGAGAGCCTGGTGGGAGGCCTGAGGGAGGGCTGGTGGATGGGTTGAGGGAATGACAGAGGTGTTTTGGCTCCTGGCTGAGGCCAGTGAAAGGAGCTGAGGGATTTACCAGCTGACTTCTCCGAACAGGGATGGGAAATTGGACAAAGCACCAGAAGCTGAAGCCAGAGAGATAAAGGACTGTCTCAACTCTCTAAATGAGATCTAGTGATCAAAGAGAAAAGCGGAAATGCAGGCAAGCTGGTGTTTAGGTGTGGTGGTGGACTGTGCTGAGAGAAGATGGAGCTGCTGGTGGGAAGTGCTTTTGCTTAGTGCTTTGCTGACTGTGTGCCCACAGTGCCCTAGGTCAGAGCCCTGGAACTGGGAAGGTGACAGAGGTGCTGGAGTTTTTGAACTGAGCCCAGCTTGCTTTATGTGAGGGCGTGTGTGAAGTGGATGCTTTGTGGGTTTTCCTGAGCAAAGTGTTTATTATGTAGTTGCAAAGAGTGGAATGTTGTGACTGGGTGGTCCTTTTCAGTTCTGTTACCCATTTGAGATTCTGAAGGGTTATACATGTGTTATATATATGTATAGCATATACACATATATATATATATTCATTCTGTGATAATGAGGAAAGAAGGAATTTCTCAGTAGGATGTTAATGGATATGAGACATCTCAGAGAGATAGGTAGATCTGAAAATGATACTTAGCCAGCTCACAGGGAAGCTGTACATAACAGTTTTGGGGGAAACCTTAGCAAACTAAGAATGAGTAGTTTCAGAAAACTTACCAACCTTATCATGAAGTTATTCTTGTGGTTTTATCAGTCAGTGAAACATATTCTCCCAGGAAACATCTGGGTTCATTATTTTCTCAATTACTTCATTATTTACCCTTATCTGATGCCAAAATCCACCCTCTGTGTTCTCCATAGTCATCTTCTGCTCAGTTATGCACCAGCCCAGAGCAAAATGGATTCCCTGCCCCAAAAAGGTTACAGACTAATTATAAATAATGATTAATGTGTTTACTTCTGCATGTCCCTCTGTTAAATGTGAAGAAATGAATGCATACAGCACCTTAGGTATTTGCTGGAGACCAGCAAAAGTCTTTTTTTGTAGGTTTTACTGTGAAGCAGGAATCTATATAGGTCTTGAAAATATAAAGGTCAGCTCTTCCCCCACCCAGAACTATGAAAACAATGTTTAATGTTCTTACACAAGAGCTATAAGAAACAAGTATAGGCAAAAAAAACCCCACTAGCATGTTCTACCTACCTTGAAGAAGAGATACTTTTCAGTAAGCATGTTCACTTTATCCTGCTAGTATTATCCCAGCGGCCTCTTGTTGTTTGTACTTATTCTAGTGCATGCATAGAGCCTCTAGGTAAAGCCAGAACTGCCAGCAGCACTCTGTATGTGTCACGTGGTGTGTGTGGAATATCTGTTTGGAGAATCAGGGCCTGACATCAGCAGGAGAAGGACTCCTTTGCAGGGAAATGAGGATGAGGAAGGTGAAAGGTCAAATTTTGCATCAGATTTTATCATGTATTTTAAAACCTTGCCTAAGGAAATGAAGAAATAATGTTGACTCCTATGATGTACTAAATGTACTCCTTCTTTTGCAGTTGGAGGTGTGACTGCTTGAAGGGGAACCTCCCTTCGGCACTTAGCAGAAATTCCCAGAGGGTACTTGAGACTCTCCTCTGGCAGAAGGGAAGAGCAATGAATTTGATATTGACCTGACAAAAGTGACAGGAACTAGAAGGGAGGTAGGTCTCATCCAGCATGTGAGCACAGACTTTGGCAGTCACCCCTGCTGAGAGTGTACAGCACAAAGAAGAGTCAGCTCATCAGCTGATCGTGGGCAGTCAGAGGATGTTAGCACAGTGTTCTTCACTCAGCTAATTACGTGGGATTACAACCCTCATAGCATAACAGAGTGTTATAAAGAGTCTCTGGATCTCTTCTCTCATCGTTCAGCTTTGTTGCATGTCCTGCAACAGTGCTTGGGTGTTAGTGGCTAGAATTGCTGAGGGTTGCAGTGGTGTTTGAGCAAACAGCTTCTGAAAGGTGACAGTCTGAAGGTTTTCTTGCTTGTTTTCCTATGGTCTAACATCTCCTTGGGCTGATTTCTGCCAGCACTGCAAGCCTGAATCACCTCATGTTTCTGAAGCATTTTTGCTCCCCTTCCTTGCAGCACCTTCTTGCTGTGGTTTCATCCACACTGTGATTTGGAAATGCTTACATTTAATAGAAGTCACACAGCACAAATAAATAACACACATGACAGTGTGTGTGAGTAACTGTGCATCGAAGTGTTTAATATTCTTCAGCCTGCTGCTGAGAGGTAAGCCAGTCAGAATATATCAAAACCAAACACAGCACTGGCAAGATTAAACAGCAGTGGATTTGCACATGTAATAAACCTGCTACATTGAGTTTAATCCGTGTGTAATTGGGAATAGATAAGGCTGGAATTGAATGACTGCACAGGATCTGCCTCAGATGGAGGAGGGAATAGGGGGAGCAGCCCACAGCAGGGGGACAAGAAGGCTCTGCAGCCTCTGGTTTGTCATGTAGATGCTGGAATAAGGAGTACATTTATGCCGTTTAATTGTGAAGGACGATAGAAAGGTGGTATGATGTTGATGAGCTACAAGTACAGCAAAGGGCTTGGCTATTGGAGAACTTCAAGCGTAAACAGGTTGTTTTCCTCCCTGGGCTGTGGGAAGGACAGTTCTAACTGGGCTTAATGTCAAGAAGTGTTGCCAGTTGTTTTCCGACTGTCCTTATTTGCCCGGTCTGACTTTAATACAGTAAAATCAAACAGCGATAATAAAATAGCTGCTACTCTATTGTTCTGCCTTTTCCCCATCATCCCTGTTTTTCAATTTAGAAAGGAAAGACTCATGAACAATCCAAACTCCTCCCTTCCCACTTCAAAAATCACAGTGCTTTGTCCAGTCAGTGTCTGTGTTGGCTTTTGCTCTGTTCTCTGTTGACTCTTTGCAAAGGAATGTGATGTTTGCCTCCCTTTCAGCTTCCTTCACAAACCTGTTGGTATTTGCATAACTTCTCATGTGTTTTGAAATACATGAGAAGATGCATATACAACATTAAAAATACTTTTTTCATTCTATGGGATACAATTTTTTTATGTGGTTTCTCCTTCCTTATCCCTCCATAGCCCTGTATGATACCTTTTCTCCCAGTCTTCCTGCTTTCTCCTCTGTGATTTCCTATGCAGTTACTATGAGCACACAGCAGCTCAAAAGAGGCATTAAATGCATGTACAGCCAATCTTTTCCACTTATACTTGATAGACCAAGTAGGCCTGTGAGGATATTCTTAGGCAGTAATGGAAAGATTTAACAGATCCTTTAATATGTTTAGCTGAAATCCAGCTAAACAGTCCACTCTAATTTTCATTCATTACAGAAGCTAGAGGATCAAAGGACCAACATTTCTCATAGGACTTTGTTTTCCTCAGTTATTGTTTCTTTTGATTCATTTAGTACGTCCCACTTTTATGTGAGGATCAGATTTTGCCATGATTTTACATGGCTCCAGAACATGTGCCTGTGGAGTTGGGGCACTTGTTCCAACTTTGTTAGCAAACACCAAAGGAAAATGGCAAAAATGCAGTAATTCATTAATTGGCAAAGCTGGAGTCAGACTCACTTTCCATCTCCTGGACACAGCAGATATGCCTGGATTGGCACAGGGAACTCTGCTCTTGCCTTGACCAAATGCAGAAGCAGAGGATTTTTTTTTTTTGTAGTTTGATTCTACATGTACTTTCCAATATGATGTTTTCTCTGGAGAAGCATTCCTAGCTTGAGCTGTCTGAATCCAGAAACAGTGTTTCTGACAGTCCCCACTCAGCTACTGCTCAATTGTGTAGGTAGTGTTAACTTAATTTTGATTTACAGAGGCATCCTTGAAGCATGGAGCTGTGCTGCTCTGAATGCAGTGAATTACCTCAGTCCAGATCAGGGCTAAGTGTTTCACTGTCCTCACAGTGAGACTTATTAAGGATGAGCAGACAAAGTGATTTCTCTGCCTGTGTGTTCTTGGATGTGTCGATCAAGTAGGTGTTCCCCAAGGTTATCCAACACGCAGTAAAAGTACCAAGTGGCTTGGAAATGTACTTGGGATGACTACTTGCTTTAAAACTGTAGTTTTTAGCAGTGCAGCTTTAGGCCCCTTGTTTTACTTCTGTAGTGGCCAAGCTGGTGGGAAAGTTTCAGGATGGTGAGCGTGGATGGATACTCTCCTGACTGACCCTCAAATTGGACAGCTGGGTTGCAAGGACCATAGAAAACATCTGAAGTTCTGTTGCACAATTTTTTTGCCTGAAAGTATAGGATAGGGTTTTTAAAAGCTACTCTCTTCTCTTACGGTCTATGTGTTTGCTAAAGGTTTGAGTACAAGAAATGTTCAATCATTTTGCAAATGGGTCGTGCTTAGTAACAATTACAATAAAATGTAATCCAAAGCCCCTGGATATGGAAGTTTATGCCTCTTGCTTTATTATTTTTGTTATTTCAGAGTCATATAACTTGTGCATTTTAATCTGAGTGATGTTGGCTATATGCTTTTGCCACAGGACTCAAATGAGAAGCTTAACAAATGAATGTGGGATTTACAGGAATAAATTTGTTTCTTACCTCAGAGATGCTAGCTTCTCCCTTCCCCCTCCTCCCCCTACCCATTTAGTCTGAATTTCTTCCTCATTTATGTGTTAGTATTGTATGCAACTCTTATTGAGCACCCATGTTACAGCATGATGGTGATTTTGCTGCTGCTAATTATGTGAGTTTTGTGGGTGAGCAGGGTGGCAGGGTAACTAAAATTTAAGAATGGTTTTGAGCAGACAACAGTTTAGAAGAAAGTAATTGAAAATGCACCATCCCTCGGGTTTTGGTAGAAAAAAACAGGGTCAGCTTTCCATACAATGCTGTGTCTCTCTAACACTTGGGCTGGGAAGTACATACTGTAGCCTAAGCATTTCTCATCTCTGTCTCTACCTAGATTGGTGAAGGGCAATGGAAGGTTGGTCCCAAGGCCCCTGATTTGACTGGTGCTGTGACCATGACATCTACCTGTGCAGCATGGTCCATTACTCAGTATTAAATTCTGTCTTCATATTTCTGCTCTAGACATTGCTACTCAATCAACAGTGTTTGTTGAATGGTTAATAGGGTAACAGTGCAATGGAAAGAGCTGCCTCAAGTGAGAGGAAATTATTTTGAAACCTGATTTTGGTTTGTAGTGTATTTTTTTTTCACTCTGATATACCTGTTCTGGTCTAATTCTTTCAGCTTTCTAAGACTGCATAATTCTATCCTCAAAGTAGCCATTTTGTATTTGGCTATATATCAATATCAATTCTTTAACCCTGTAAGCATTTGTTATTTTCTCTCTGACAGAACACTCTTCTTGACCAATACAACCAGAAAAAGATGGTTTGCCAAACCAGATAGACTGATGGACTGATACAGCTCAACAGTTCCTATTTAGTTGCTTGGGGTTTTTAATTTGTTGGGGTTTTTTCCTCCCTTCAATTACAGTACAGTAAACAGAATTAAGTTGTTCCTAATTAAGCTTTCCTCACCTTCCAGCATAACCTGGTAATTCTAGGAAGCAAATTGTCTGCATTATTTTAAAGCTTTCCCCATTTCTTGAGTAAGAGTCCCTATGTGTCCATTCAACAGTGAAGGAAGCTGACAAGTTCTAGGTCTAAAGCTTGACTTTCTCACCAGCTCCTTTGTGGAACTTTTTAAAAATGTTTTAAAAATTAGTGTGGAAAAAATAGGTAGGTGTGACTACAGGAAATTACATAGAGTCATTATTTATTTGCACATTTTTACTTTTTTTTTTTAATGTTTCATTGTTCTTTAATATCTTTTGCCAGGAAGAATGAATGCACTGGCAGAGAAGTGCAGAGCTAAGTTGAGGGCTTAGAAATGGCTGAGACTTTACTGCCAAAGGAAGGCTAGGAACAGTGCAAAGGTGTTTAACTTGTGGTCTGTATAATTCATGTTTGCCAGGATAAGCTGTTTGGTGGTATTTTCTGAAAAATTGTGTATTAGCACCTAAAGAGCATTAGCAAACATAGTAAAGTATTTCAAGAGCACAAGGACCATTGGTGTTCACTTATATCTTTAAATACTTCAGTGAGGTGAGTCAAATTCTCCCTTCCTAAATGCGGTTTCAGAAAATAAACCATAGTTTTCTACACTGAATGAAGGATATGAAGCTTGTCTGTGTATATGTATATATATGCCTATTCCCCCAATCCTCCCATTTTCAGGGGAAAAATCCATTGTTTTTTTCATGTTGTTTCTTAGTCTAAAATAGAAAACATAACAGCTTTATTATCAACGCTTTTGCAATATAAGACACGGAAGCTGGTAAAATATTGTAGTAAAAAGACACTGCAGATTTTCAACTCCCTGCTGGTGGGTGTATAGTTTTCACTGGTTTTGTCAGCAAAAATTCTGCCAACTGAATTGTGGGTGGAAGGTATAAAATTTGTGTTGGCAAAAAAGGATATTTATTTACTGCTCATATGGATATGGTTTATAAGTTGTTTTTGCAGGCAAATGCAAAATATATTTTTTATTTTTCTGTGTGGTGGTTTGCATTCATTACAAGTGAAGAGTTTTTTAAACGTTTGTCAGTATGGTTTGGAATCACCACATATCAGTAGTTACTAGGGATGATTAAAATTGTTGAGGAAAAAGCTCCTTAGCATATTTCAGACTCTATGTACGCATCGATCTCTAAGACAGTGAGATGTGCAGTGCATTTTAATCATATTGTAGTGCCTTTGTATCAAGCAAAACTATTTCCACTGAAGTCTGAAATGAGTCTGGCATGACCCAGAGTCAACATGATAATATATTCTTGATATCCTTTACATGCTGATAAGAGTTCAGCTGCACTAAAGCATTTTGTTAAATTGTGTTCATTTTTCTATAGGTGTTAATATATTTGGCAATGAGAGTTCAGATTGTTACTCTTAAATTAGTGTTGAATTTGGGTCATCAAGAACTCTAAATTGAGCAATTCCACCAACTGTTGCAGGATGCTGTAGCAAACCTTTGAGTTAAACTGTGCTCCTGCATGTTGAGTGTTGTAATTTAATAAGAGGCATGATGTAGCTACTTGTCTTCGTCCTAGGAAAAGATGAGAATATGTTAAGTTGATGTTGTTATAACTTTAAAAGTTGAAATAGAGACAGGGCAGCCTAAAAGGACCGGCTTGTCTCCCACTTCCTTCCCCTTGTCTGTTCAGTCACATCCTTACCAAGATGTTTCTTGGCCTGTTTTAACATAATTTAGCACAAACTCCATTTTCCTGGGTATCTTCATAATTTAAAGACAGGTGCAAACTAGCATTTCTCTGTCAGGGAGACATGTTCCTCTGGCTCCACATTAAAACAATGCCAGTGGTCCCACTAGGTGTTCTCATACAAATAAACCAGATTATTTTAGTTTGGGTTGATGGTTTGAAGGGGAATGGTGTTTGGTTAAAGAGCTAATTGCTGGATAATCTCTTGTAGGACCACTCATTTTTTTTTTTGACTTCTCAGTCTTGGATCTCTAAGAAGATGCATTTGAGCTCCAGAGTCTGTTTTTCTATTTGCATTTCAAGATGCAAGTTAAAAAATGAGATCTCCACAAAAGAGGAGGGTGAGAAGTTCCATTTTTGTCTATTTCTTCTTCACACAGACAAAATGTGTGGTTTTTTTTCATTTTCAGAGCCTTAAAGCACCAACTGCAGGATAGGCATGATGCATACTTGTTTAGTATAGCAGTCTCAGTTTAAACTTCTGTTTCATTAAATGTTGTTTGTAAACCACTACTGTAGTCATAATTGGTATGAAACACATAGGAATGACATATACAGCACCCTGTGGCAATCTATGCACAGGGTCCTGGGCACTGGCCAGTCCTGTTGCTTTATTGAAACTCTTTGCTACAACAGCTCTTTTCATTCAGATCAAATGATGGACAAGTACCTTCCAGTATCATGATCAGCAGCCCAAGTACAGTACTTGAGGATCTGACTGTGTGTAACACAGGAACGGGCTTGTAAGGTTGAAGGCTGTTTCTTGAGTCCCTGAATACCCATCAAATGGGTGAAGGAACAATTCCACTATCTCTATGTGTGTAGGAGGACAGAAGAATAGTAGGAAAGTGGTTGTGTGTTGGAGTCCCTGCAGATCTCCAAGACTAAATTGCATGGCAGCTGTTGATCAGTTTTGATCTTTACAAATAGTAACTCCTGCAGGCAGGTGGAAATGTAGGTAAGGGTCTGCTGAATGCTGCCTCTGCTTGGTATCTTTGCTAATTCCAGTGCTTACCACCTCAGATTGCAATGTAGACATACTCAAAATAACAGAGAGAAAATGCAGCTAGGAAACCAAGCCCAGGAGTAAAACATTTTTACAGTTTTTAAGAAAAGCCTACAGCAAGATTCTGTAGGACAGTGTTTGAAAAGATGCTTGGAAGTGGAAGGAAAGGGACTATTTCCTGCTGTCTGCCTTCCTGCTGTGCATGTATTCAGGGCTTTATGTTAATAGATGAGTTTGAAGCAACTGGTTGGACCCTTGATTTTTGCTTCTAGTAGGAGCAGCCCCCAGAATCCTTCAAAATGCTGGGGGCAGGAGAGCAAGAGCAATCTGCTTCATTCCTCAAATGTGTTTTGGCATAGACATTTTGGTCAATGTTGTTAACTTTATGATACCCGTGGTATAGGAGTTCCCATGACAAACACACTCATATCTAACCCTGAACAGCAGGGTTAATCCCAACCCTTCAGGGTTAATTAAGAGGTAATTGCATGGGCCTCAATTAATCCCTGTTTAACTCAGTTGCATGTGATGGAAGAGCACGAGAGATTAATTTGGCATACTGCCTCATCAAATTCATTAATTTCATTAAATGTGAAAAAATACTTTAAGTGTGAGGTAACAGCTGTGACTCTTCTGCCCTATGATGGGGTCTAGCAGCAGTAGGCAAGACCTTAAATACTTGTCATAAGGCTATAGATATCAGTATGTTTGGCTGAGTTAGGGAACTGCTGTCTCTTCCTCTCAGTGGCTACAGAAAATCTTCAAGATACGGAATCGCACAGTAGTAAGGAATTGGTCCAGTGGAGGAGTACTGACTTCTTGACTCCTTGGTGATTTTGGTGGGAAGGACAAATGTTTACTCCCTCTCTGAATCAGGCCCATGGTGGCTTACATGAGAGCATGCATTCACAGGGCGATATGTTACACAACATGCCCTGCTTAGTCTTAATTAACGTTATAACTGAGAGGATGCAGAAATGTTTTGTCATTACTCTGCAGATTACTGAAATCTTAACTAATGAGATTTGACTCTAACATCTGCTGTAATAGTAAATTCAGAGCTGGATGAAAAATTCATATGCATTAAATGGCTTAGTACTGAAAGTATGGCTAAAACAGCCCAATGTCAGTCTCTGTAGATGTTACTTCTGAGTGTTGAGTCAATGCCTGGCTGAGTGGGACAGGGGGGCTCAGATGGGAGGTAGGTTACTAGATTTTCACTACTTGCTTTGGCTGGTTATGCCCCTACAACCCCTGACCTTGCCCAACACCTGCACATGCCACAAAATACTCTGGCTTTGCTGATTTTCTCAGTTAAGTTTCCTCCAAACCACAAAGCCTGGGTGGGCTGTAGCTCCAGTATGTCAAGCTTACATACTCAGTAAGCTTACATACTCAGAATCCACTTCTGCTGCAGATCGCTGTACCAGGCAGCTCTCAAGTGATGCTGCTGCAATTTATCACCATAAACTGTTTCATATTGGAACAAACAATACTCATGAGGCAATCTGGATTCAAATTAATTCAAAAGTGCCATAACTGAAAAGTGAGCAGTCTCTTTGTGTTGTTTCTTTTAACAAGATTTTATGATATGACTAGACTACAAATAGCTCTATTCATGATAAACTGGCAACTTTGCAAATTGTATATGCTAAAAGATATTTGTTGTACAAGCTGTTCTGGAAAAAGCTCTTAAATGAAATCCTCTCTTCTAGGCGCATGTGAGGCATCAATTGCATGGGTCCTGCCATGGGTGTCCCATTTCAGGAGTCCCATGGCTGAGGGGGCAGGGATGAAAAAGACCATCTCATCCAAAAACCTTTAACTGCTCAAAGTTAATCACTTCAGGGTGCTAGAGAAAAGGACAGGTCCAGTAGGAAGCAGTTTCCCAGTCTGGTGAGGAAACATGTGAGGGTGGAGGAAAACTAAGAGGTGGCAGAATCGGTTTTGGTCCTAAGTATTTGCATTTGATTTTCTGGAGCTCCTACTGTATGCTTTCCTTTTGAAGGCACAGCAATATTATCTTCCCCCAAAATACCCCAAAACGTCTCCACTTTAATGTCCATTAAGACTGCTGCTATTATCCTTCAGAGATATGCTGTTTTCAGCATGATTCTGGGACGTAGTTGTGGATGGACTTATTTTAAGGATGAATGAACTACTCAAAGAGACCTAATATGTTTTTGTACCTCAATCAATGTAATTTATGGTATGGTATGGAACAAGGCATTAATGCATCTTCCCTGTAGACATTACTACAGCAAATTACACCTGTATTTGGAGACATATAGTTCTCGAATATTTGTGCAGTGGGCTCAAGTACCAAATGACACATCCTACCATGCAAACAAATGCTTTTGCCACCCGAAAGGGAGCATAAATTATCCTTCAACAGTAACTCCTATGAGATATATATAGATGCTGACTACAACCTGCTAATAAAGCTTTAGTAGTAGCTATGGGAGTATCTCAGAGCCAAGGAAAGAATTATAGTTATGTTTTAATGCACTTATCAAATCATTCCAATTCCTACCTCCAAGTAAAATTATATTTCTTGGAAAGTGAGCACTACTTGCTCTGGGCCTTTCTTTTCAAATTATTTTTACTTTCATAATAATAATTATAAGTACACTGTAGGTTAAAATCTATCTGCAGAGCAATTAGAAGCTCTTGAGGAGAATTTGGATCTGAATGTGAAGTCATAGGTTCAAATTTCTACTGCACATGTGAGATACACCTAGAAAAAACGGTACATATGAAAGTGCAGCATTATATGTGAAAACAGCTGGAGTGAGAGAAGAATTAGGCATCTGAACCTGAAGCCTCAAAATTTTCTCAGCTGCCATGTAACTCTACGATGACCTAGATCAGGAGGAAGATTGTGTCAACAGATTTGAGGTATGTTACATTCTAGATAACCACAAAAGTTGCCTGCTTTTGGTAGGCGTAAATATCATTTGGGGTTAAACACTGCAGGAGTCCACAAAATTGCCTGTTTTATGAGACCAGTTC
This sequence comes from Platysteira castanea, assembly GCA_013397175.1. NCBI lineage: Eukaryota > Metazoa > Chordata > Aves > Passeriformes > Platysteira > Platysteira castanea. The sequence goes on from VYXC01005506.1 coordinate 523,090, forward strand.
AGTCTAATGAATGTTTTCTGGATGCTTCCACTGTAGTGAGCTCTCAGTCAGAGTCTTGGCAACTGCCTTGTTTTCAAACCCAGATGCAGAGGAGCTGGTGTTGCTGCCTTTGCCTACTGAAAAAACATTTAGAGTACATGTCCAGAACATGAGAACTGGAGATTTGGCACTTGTGCAGCAGGAGGTCAAATCTGTATATCTCATAATAAATGGCCTAATTATTTGGATAAAATGTTCAGTGAAATAGAGAGACTCTCTATTCCTGCTGTTACGTGCTTCTAAGTGTGAAAGATTTGAGCAGCCTGGGGTCCTTGTCCTGAGTCTTAATTAGCTCTTTCACTCAAGGCTTGATTCCTGTAAGGAAAACAGTCCCTGACAGAGGAATGGAAGTGCAGGCATGTGCCTCCTGGTAAAACGGTTGTGCTGGCTTGGGGCTGTTTCGTTCCTCATCAGCAAGCCTCAAGGTGCTCTGTGCAATGGGGTCACAGTCAGGAGCACAGAGGCAGTGGGAGAGCTAATGGCTTTCCCCCTATGGAATGGAAAAGCAACCTGGGTTTGCTGTCTCCCATGTCTGTGCTGTGCTCAGTGGGCTGATGGATAAAATACCAGAAAACTGAAAGAGGAAACAACCTTGTTTCAACTCAGTTTTCTTTTAAGGTGCCCTCCATCTAATAGAGTAGATCTCAGGCTATACCCAGGCATTACTCCTTGAAGATTATGTGTTCAGCTTTCAAAGGCTGACTGCAGTCCCAGATTAAAAGTCTGGGGAGGGATGAAGCCCTCTTCAAATACCGAGCAGGTGTGGGAAGAGATGGTGTAGAGTAGATCTTATGCTAGACCTTCACATATAACTTTATTTGGTAAAGGCAAAATGGTGGGCATTTCTCTTTCCTTTTCTCTTCCAGCTTTTAAGGCATAAAAGTCTCACAAACAGGGAGAAGCAGTGGGGTGCGGGGGTGTTTGGGTGCAGACGGCAGGGTGAGTAAAGCCAAAGGCATGGCAAGAGGTTGCAGGATGACTTGTGTGGTTCATGGAAACTGAGGCAGGCACCAAGTGTCCCGAGCAGTACACTTTTGGTCCGTGGCACAGGCTGGTATGGGGCTGTGGATGGATGATAGCAACACAGAAGTGTCAGTGGAATAGAAGAACACAGGTAACACCCAGAAACTTTGTTTTTTCAGGCTGCAGCTTGGTTAGATGCCCTTGGAAATCTCACTCTAAATTCGTGCTTACTGTATGGACTACAAGAACAACAAAAATGGTATTCATTAAAGACTTAAACTGAAACAACTTAGCTGGAATCTAATTCAATCCCTCAACTTGGTTTACCAGTATATTCTGTGCACTTCATCTGTATGTAGTATGATTGTAATTATGATATCTTTGTTAGTCTAACTCCCCAGAACAAAAAAGTGCTTAGACATTAGCTGGCTATCTTCCTGATTTTTAAAGCCAAATGTCTAATTAGAGCACTTCTGTTTCTTACATTTATTTTCAGTTCTAGAGAGTGAAAGACAAGAAATCTCAACACAGCTGTGGCTCTTTTATAAACTTCAGCTTATTAGAGCTTCTGGGTCAATTCTCTGGTGGTGCAGCTCCACAGACTTACTTTCTGCTGGTGTAACTTCAGATATAAATATAATTCTCTGTACATCTGTCCATATGTGTGTTCCTATGTATATACTAAACCCATAGCTGATATAAATCACTGTAGCTCTTTTGGCTTCTGTGAAACTATAGTGATTTCTTACCAGCTGGGTATCCGGTCCACAGCATCTGGTTTTCCTTTTCCCTCCCTTAATAGCACTGATGAATCCGAATTCCTAAAGGAGGATAATACTAAACATAATTAGACAGGATATGTTCAAGAAGAAAATTTAATTTGAAGAGGTTTGCACAGAATTTTTATTGGCCTCAGGTGGAATGCTGGGACTTTATCTTAATGAATCCTTTCTACAGATCCATTTCAAAAACTGCATTATGCTATTATGTGATGGAGTGTACTTTAATGGTGCATTGCACATGTGTTTATACAGTTGGATTTAAAAGTTCTTCTGTAAATTAGTATAATTATTTTGGGCTGTAAAAAAAAGGTGTAATAACATAAGCTGAAATTTTGAAATATTTACACACAGAAGTTTATTTAATCTTTTGCACCTACACACATTTTAGAAAGTTCTGTTAGTAACCCAAATATGAGACTGTGGATTGGAACTTTCTTCAGAATTGACTTGATGGTTAAGAAATGAACCTTATTTTTTCAATATTATTGTGTCCATCAATGACTCACAATTCAAATACTGATATTTTATTATCATGTAATATTTTTTACTTTTAAAATCATATCTGGTTGTTGTCTTTCTATTTTGATTGTGTAAGTATAATATATTTTGAGATTATTTAGCTACACTCCTTTAGATTTTGTAAATATGTTCAAGATACTGGGTGAAGTCATTACTTTTCCTGATTCCATACCCATTTACCTTGTATCTTGAGAAGCACTTGCTAATTTTTTTGTTAACAATAACAGGCAGTAAGTAGCTATCATTTACCATGATACACTTTTATTCTAATTCAGATGCCAGGTTTGCCAGAAACAGAGTATCAGTTAAAGGAAAAAAACACCAATTTTTTTGGTTGCTGTTGTTTTTTTCCCCCCCATGAAGGTTTGTAGGGGTTATCTTTGAGGTCAGCATCAAGGGGGGAAAGGCAAATAAAAGGCAGATTACTTCTGAGCTCAGAGAAGGGGGAAAAGAATTAGTGGAGCTGCTAGGTCTGTTTCTCTTCTTCTATAATTGTATTCAAAATGATGGAACCTTAACAAGGAAGTATTGGAGCTGTTGTACAAAAGCAAGCTACAAGCTCCCTCTGTCCTGGCGCTGCAAAATGAGATTTACAAGGTGATAAAGTCATATGGAAATGGAATGTCTTCCATGTCCCTGGTACTTTTTCACTGACTAATTACTGCTAGCAGAGGGGTCACTAGTTTGTTTTTTTTTTTGTCGTTTCCCTGTTAACATTTCTTAAATGAAATTGCAAATCTGCATTGTCTTCTCTATGAGCATAAGACATCCCATCTAGCAGGTGACTATGTTCTTGATGAATCTAGTATTGTAGTGAAAAATTACTTTGCAGCCACTACACATTCAGAACATGCAATCAGCAAAACATAACTATTCAAAACAGTTAATGAAACTTGCAGAGCCCTGCCGAACACTGCAGGCAAACAAAGCAGTAGCCTGTACTGCTGCACGTAGATTTACGGTTTGTTTAAAAAAAAAAAAAGGAAATAATAATGAGGTACTCTGTATTTTAGAAATAATTTTTTAATAAGCCTTCCAAGGAAGACTCAGGACAGGATTTGAAGTGCCAACAGATGATTGCTGCTGCCTCAGGATCAGGTGTTCAGAAAATATCTCCCGAGGTCCTGACATGGGAGTTAATCACTGGTTTGCAATAACTTTTATAAGTTTGGAGCACCTTTGTCCAGAGTCCAAGTGATGAATGAGTGCACCACATACTCTGACGCCATGTGTTCTCTTTAATTTAATTAACAATTGTTCTTCTAGCTTGGGTACAACCACAGTGCAATCTGATCACAGTGGCAAGAGAGGTTCTGTGCTTGTACGGACAGATCTAATGTTGTTACACAGCAAAGATAAATAGTTCACCCAGCAGATGTTGCTTCATGTTGCAAGCCCGTTCCTTAATTTACATACACGTGTAAATCTAATCTCTATTTGCCTCCTTTTCCAAATATTTTGTGCCTTTGTGGCCTTGGAAACATTCACATTTTAAAACCAGAAAGGGGCCTGAGCACCTGCTGTTTGGAAAGGAGTCTTAATTGGAGTGGGAAGAGAAGACTATCATGCCCAGAAACAGTGATTAGGTCCTTCTCACATAGCCTTTTCCCATCACTGTAAGCACTTCTTTAAGAGTTTGTGTCTGGCTTCAGTGACTAAGAGTCACTGCTAGACTGAATATCCTACCTTTTTGCTGTTTTTAGTATCCTTCAGGATGAGAGTGGAGGGAATTTGCTTCAATAAAATTGAAACAAAAACTCTGGCATGTGCTGTGGCAATAAATAAGTCCACATTTTTGCAATTAGATATCATATTTTGTAAAGGCGATAAATACACTGTCCCAAAACCAAGTTTCAGAGAGTTCTTAGTATTTCAGACAACATAATTTTCCTGTGTCTCTGCTACTTAAAAGCATCAACCCTGAAGATGGAAAGTAAGTAAAATGTAGACCGAAAGCTGACTTCTTGCTAGGCTGAAAAATTCCTACCTGTCCTTATTTTCTTTTGTACTGTTAGAATAGCAAATACCACAATGGTATTCAGTGTTTGGGAAAGCAGGGCTGAAAATTCTGGGCTGAAACTCCAGGGACAGTGCTGTGGATATTTGCAGCCTTGAACTGCAGGCATATAATACCAGCTAAAGTGACTGTACCTTGTGTGAGACTGTGGATTCTGGAGCAACTTTAATAATCGAGCTCTTTCCTGTGATTATAAGGGAGTCAGGAGATGGGGACTTGTGAGCATCTTCTGTCCCCAAACTGAGTTGTGTACATCTTCCTCTGGCTTTCCTCTTTCCTGCTCTTTCTGTAAAAAGTTGAAAGTTTCTTGTTACTAGCACCTTCTTTTTTTTTCTTTCCCACCACAGTCAAAATTATCTGATATTTTCATGGTGAAGGACCTCTGTCAGAAAGTGTGCAACATCTCCAGCAGCAGAATTTCATGCTAAGCTGAGGAATCTTGTCAATCCTTAAGGCTAATTGATCCAACACTACAGGACTTAAACCATTTTTAGGAAATCCATTTAAATCAAAAGTCATGGAGTAAAATAGACTCTGTTCTTACTACAGCTTCTGTCTAAAGAATTCCAGCCTTTCTTGGTTTGAGGAATGCCTGTTTACAAGGGGATTGTAACCAGAAATGTTAGAAATATAAAAAAGGCAGAATTTTATGGAAAGTAGAGGTGTTTGCGAAGTGTCCCTGAATGGGGCAGAATTCTTCCTCTTCCTCAAGAAATGATTTCTTCTCCAATTTTTAATTAGAGATTACATTTGATTAATAACATTCCTTTCACCTGAGTAGCAGGACTTGAATTTAGGAGGTATGTACAGACCCTGCAGTTTATGTAACAGCACTAATGTAGGATTAGTGGTTGTCATGAGTGTTTGAGATGATGGTTTATTTGTATTTCTTTTTCTTTTGAATTCATTTTTTGTTGACAAATCATAAAAAGATTTCAAAGTGGGTTTCCATTTAGTAGCCTGGACTACTCAAAACCTTGACTTTCATGCCTCTTAGAAGAGGCTGGTCTGGTTAGCTTATTAAAACAGAAATTGCTTAACAAAGCATTTACTGTTGTTTTTTGTTGTACTTGACTCCTGAAATAGTATTCTAAGTGATACACAAGTCTATCTATTAGGACAGTTAGGGTGGAGTTTTTGTCTTGTTTTGGAAGAGCAGGTCAGCTCCTAATGCTCTTATTTATTTATAGCCATCAGTGTGTCTACATTCATGGAACACCCCCTACACACATATTTCTGAGTGTATACTGTAAGTTCAGTTTTATAGCAAGTAACCTTGTAGTTTGAGCTGTAAGAGCCATGAAACCCGAAACAGAAAGCGTTAAGATGAAACTTTCCTTAGAAAATGACTGTCTACGATTGAAAATTACATCATAACCTCCTGGGGTTTATTATAAATTTTATCTGGAAAGTTCTGGATTTTGTCTGCTGGATAAGAGTCAGTTGCTCCACTAGAATCCTGTTTTTAGATTTGAATTTTTCAAGGGGAAAAGCCTCGTTTGCCAAGATGACTAGGTACATTTCTCCATCAGATTTGATTTTGATTATAAATTGATGTAGAAAATGCTTACTTCTTTATGATCGGGCTGCAGAAGGGAGATATTTTCTTCTACTCAGATTCCCTCCCAAAAGACTGGCCAGTCTATGTAGCGATGCAATATATGCACACAAGTATAGAGGAAAAGACAGACAACTTTCATAAGAATAGTTATTCCAAAATTATTTACGGCAAAAGCAAACCAATGGAGTGGCAATGACTATTTAGAAATGCTGTTTAGCTTAGAATCAAGCTAAGAACACAAAGGAAACACCCACACCAGGAAACTGATGTACTTAATTAGATCTCGAATTTGCATGCAGTTTAAGAATGGATTCAGCTAGCTGTTCTCCCTTTTGTGTGCCCTTTTGCAGAGGGTAATTGGCAGGGGCCAATTGAGTTATTTCATTTATTTTCCCAGAATTTGTGTCTGCTGCTACAGGCTGTCAGCTACCAGCAAACAAGCACTTCATTTAAAATACTGTTGAAAAGTTGGGTTCGGTCCTGTTGCATCTGGTATGCAGATGGGATGCTACTTTTTGTTCAAATAAACAGAAGAAGCAATTAAGCCCCTTTTGGAGTAAGATATCTGAAACAATAGGAGGCACCATCTGAAACACAAGCTCAATCAAATACTGAGCCATGTGGATAGCAGAGTTTTATAAAATGATGAATGCAAGCATAGATTGGATAAGTGGGGTTTGGGGCTTTTTATCTTTCCCCTTGTTTTTGGATTTATCTGGGTATGAACAAAGATATGACCAGGAGGAGGGGTGGCAGCAAGAGAGAAAAATGTCCTGAGGTCCCCAGTTTGTTATTCAGTTACCTGCACTACTCTGAAACACCAAAGACATGACAGCAGGCTTTGCCTTCCTCCCTGGTGCTGCTGTGTAGGACCCCACGGCCCCACAGACTGTCACTGCTGCAGAACCATTGCAGATGATTCCCTCTGCCTATGAAAAACCAACTGAAACACAAAGATTTCTTTTCAGATTCCTGTTTTCTGATTGCAAGCACCCCATTGACTTAGCCACAGAGAAGAATGTTAGCATCTCTAAGTGTCATTACTCTTCTTTTTACACTTGGTATTAGTTTCAAGGCAAAAGCAATCCTATACCTTTTTCTTTTCTTTGTTATTTTCTTTATGACTGTTGCTGACTGGTTTTGGCAGTATTAATTTTTTTGTCCAGTAGAAGAGACTGCTTAGGCACAGGAATATATGCACAGCACAGAAATATATACAAAATACTCTTAGGAAAAAAAATGTTTTTAAAGGATACATTGGTTGTCCTCAAGAATGCCATACCGGCATATGAAGCAGCAAACATATGTACACACAGTTTTGGAATTTGATGTATCTTGTTTTAAAATAACATTTTGCATGTGTCCCGTTAAGTTACATCTCAGTTAAATTAGTCTTCATCTTGCCTTTTCTTTTTTTAAGAGTGTGTGCTGTTTAACATGACAGCATAACTTCTCATGTTTTCCTGTGGAATGTGGAAGATTTTTCCCCAACAGCCCCACCTGCCTATCTTGGAAGAGCTGGGTACAAACAAAGATATGACCAGAAGTAGGGATGGCAACAAGAGAGGATAGAGAAAAAAGCCCTGAAGTTCCCAGTTTGTCAGGCAGTGTCCTGTACTACTGCTCTACTTAATGGAAGACAAGTTTTCCTGGCTGAGACATTACCACCCATCCTCCAAATTCTAAGCTCATGTCAATGGCAGTGCAAATGATTGACCACTACCTTTAAGGTTATGCAGAGGCAAAGAGCTGACCTTGAAACAAAATTGTTTTACTATTGTTAACATTATTACTTTCTTTTTATTAAAAAAAAAAAAAAAAAAACCAAACGTTCTTTCAGAAGGTGGAAATAGAAGAAATCTTCATAATATTTTTTGTGAAATGTATCAAAGTGTTTGACATCTACAACTGCTATGTACAAAAGCAAAGGTAGTAAGTGTAGGGGGCAGAAACTATTTACCTAATTCAGCTTCTGCCTGCAAGTAATTTTTGTAGTTCTACAATTGTGTTATAAATGCAGAAAAAAAATAAAATATCTGAAGCAAAGGGGTTTATTATGCTGTAAAATCCCTGTTACTAAACCAGATTACATACATGGCGGGGAAAAATAGGTGAGCTCTCTCCTCCAGCTGCTGCCTGAAACATGGTTTGAGAAAAATCCTGGGTGTATGTTAGCTATTCCATCAGTCTAATAATGAGGTACTATGTCTTTTCTTATAAACTTTGTCATGTACAATATAGTACACAGTTAAAATACATAAATAAAAATCTTTACATATAAAACTTGGTAAATAATAGAGAAAAAAGTTCAAGAAAATATTTGGATTAAAGTCAGAAAGAACAAGTATTTTTGAAGGGTTTTGAGTAAAATGAAAAATAAAAGTTTTCATTAAGTAAAATGCTACTTGAATAAAACAAAATGCTTTTCTTTCAGTTTTTAGTAACCTTTTGCTGTATTATATTTCTACAGGTCCTGTTAAAATGAATTACTCTTTTAGAGTGAAAAATCAAGTCTTTTGCAAACAAGTCATATTTCTGACATGAAACATTTTGCTTAAAATGTCAAAGAGAAATGTTCCAGCTCCGTTAATGGATGTTACCCTTATCTTTATTGGTAGGAGACACACTCCAAACTTGATGCATTTGTAAGTAAGATTTGCTTTCTCCATCAAGACTGTTTAGCAAAGTTGATATTAAGCTCCTCTCCCCTCAAAACCAGTTTTATTAGAGTTCAAACTGTGTAGGACTCCAGACTGCTAAATTATGCATAAAATTCAGTGGTTCTGACATGCTTGTGGATTTATATCTGTGCATATAATGACTTTGCACTACACTCTTGTCTATATATCAGTGCATTTATTTCTGCTTTTGTTAATCTTACGGTACGCTGTTGACAACTTCTGACCTCTGTGAGCTCTAGTGAAAATCCCTGTTGGAACAATATTTATCATTAAAAAATTTAATGAAGTCTGTGTTTTATTCTCCTTGATTCTGCCATCTTAAAATCTTGATGGTGCAGCTTTCAGGATGAAGAGAACAAAAAGACAAATGGACTCAACTGGAGCAATGTTTAGGCAAAAAACAGGTGTTATGCAATCTTGTTCAGAATCACTTCTACTGATAAATATTCTACTGCAAAAATGAAGACAGAGTTACATAAAGGTATAGGAACCCTTGAACTTCTTCAGTCCACCATGCTGTTGTTTACTTTATTGTTTTATTAAAACATTCCATGTTTTTAATGTAAATCAGAGCAGGTTCCTATAACAAGTACTCCCAAGCTTGCCTCACCTCTTGTGGTAGGTTTCCTGGGCTCAGCTAAATGTAATATGCTTCCAGATAACTCCTGTTCATCCAGCAGCAAGTCCGAGGTTTGTTTAAAACGCTATTGATACTCAGATCTGAGCAAACTGAAGCATAAGAGTCAAGTATGAACTTGGTATACTGTACTTTTCATGAACCTGTACAGCAACAACTTCTACATTTCAAAATGAATACACGTCAGCTAAGCCTAGGGCTATGAAGACTGACATCACCCCTCCACCCTCCCAAGCCCTGACATGTGCTTCTTTCCAGGCTGTTTTGAGGTAAGCCATCTCCCAGGCAACCTGTTTCCACCATCTCTCCCTTGCTCTTTTCCCTTCATAAATAACATTGCAGCTGAGCCTTGCTGATCTATTTAAGGGTGTCCAGTAGAATGCCCTTTGCAGGCGAGTGTCTAATATAAAATGCCTAATAAAAAAGAAAAAAAATTGAAACTGATGACTTGGCTTACTTCTTAACACTTGTAATTACCCTACCAAAGGTCTTGATCTAGGGGAGTGAAGGAATATGAAACGAATATTCCATATGAGCGTGAAACATTCCCATCGGTTGTTGATGTTTTTAATTTTAAATCATTGCTGTTGCTAACACCAGCTACTCTTTTACATGTTATATTCCACTGATTTACATAACAGACCACTCAATTAATTGCTGTTGTATAATATTTTGCTGTTGGAAAAGAATTAGCAAAAAACAGTTTGATCATAGCATGCTATGATTGATGTAGAACTAGTTACAACAGACCATAAATTAGAAAAGGATAGAAATGTTGTTTTTAGAATGCAGAATTGTATATCCCATGTAGAGTTTGGATTCATGGAACAAACTTCTATTTAAACTAGCCACAGAAAGCTAAACCCTCCCCTCAAAACCCCGAAAAGCAGTTTTGCAGTGTCCATAAACTTTTAGGTGGTTTTTTTTCCCCTTTTATGAAAAAAAAGTTGTTTTCCTAGCAGGAATTTTTGACAAAACAAGCAGCTATGAGATAATGTTTCAGAATGTTTGTAGGATGAGAGGTACATCTCAAGAATCTTTATTGATGATGGGGCAGTTCAAATCTTAGTAGCAGTTTACAAGAAAAGTGTGCCTGAATGACGTTGGGAAAAATTTGTTCATTATACAAACAGATAGCAAATAAATTTGTGTAGAGAATGATCTATATCATGGTTGCACTGACTTTCTTTTCTGCTTTATTTTAAGAGGTTGATTTTCTATCCTGTATTTTGTTTGAGGTTTTGTTCTATAATTGTGACTCTTACACCTATAGACTATCAAATAAATTGTGACAGAGAGACCTTGAGTAATTTTAGTAGGAATCTTCAAAATAGAGAAGAAATGTAACAAAGGAGTAGCAAAATAACCTGATCTACTGGTAATTTATGGTAAGATTTTAAAATAGAAGTATATAGGATAAAGTAAAAGAGATGAGTAAGTTGCCTTTTATATTCACTGCACTTAAACCTTCTGTTTCCATTAAAGTGAAGTGCACGTGACTAGAAAACCAGTTGTGTTAAGCAGGCAAACCCAGCTAGCTACAGAGAAGGAAGATTTCCCATCTCCCTGGGGTTTTTTTGATATGACAATCTAGCTTGACTGCATCAATGGACTGACTCATTAAGGAAATGTCTTTTGTGTTCCTTACATAAATACTTTCCCTTTAGTAAATCTACTTTTTCCTCTCACAGAGTACTGTGATTAGTTACCTGAAGAGAATGAATGGCAAACTCAAGCCTCAACTATTGTTGTGTATTTCTTAGCTGATGTCTATCTGTGATCATCATTTATTGTTGCCAGGAAGGGGTTCAGTGAGACAATGCCTCTCTTTCAAAACGAGATCAACTTTGTACTCTCTGTAAATGAGGTGCACTTGCATCAAGTGGGCACACCACAATGTTCCACGAGTGTTGGTTGGATTTCTCTCTGGTTAAAGAGTAGTTTGATTAATGATTCTAGATCACATGAGTTTGTTTGCTTTTATCAGATAAAAGAGCCATGAAAAATCCCAAAAGCAACTCACATTATCCCACTAGGTGGTACATACAAAGGATACCTCTCAGGCTAAATAACAAAAAACAAATGAAGAATATATGTAAGGAAAAACAGCAACAAACTTGAATATGATGAAATCAGAAATTTAGTTAGTTACTATTTAAACTTTTCATATCAGAATTCTGTCATTGCATGTCCAAGCTTTTTTAGCCTGTTGAGACACGATACTTCATCTTAAAGCTCTTAATTTTAATCTCAGCACTGCTCATCTGCTAACTACTAAATCAAGATTGATTTTTGAACTTATGTCTTATTGGACAAAGAGGAGACAAGTTAGAGATATTTAGGTGGAGTGAGGAGGGCTATTATGGCAAAGGGGAGGCAGTCACAAAATATATGCCTTGTCAAAATAGAGAAATAGCTCAGCTTTAGAGAGCACTTCTCCTTGACACCCATTCCAACGCTCACGTTCGCATTGTCAAATTAAATACCTGGAAATACTGGCCTTTCTAAAACAGAAGAAGCAAGAGAGATAACAATAAAAAAGTAAAATTTAAGTGAAATAATAAAAGGAATGGATGATTTTTTCCAGTGTAAGAGCACAATGAAGGCATTGCTGTTCATGAAGGCATTTCTGTTCCTCTTCAATGCCTGGAAAATAATTAGTGGGTACTTTTCCCTTTTTTAATGGAAAAGAAGTATTGTGAACTACTACATCACGCAGCCAACTTCTAGTCTAGTTTAAGCATGTCTCAGTATAGCATCTGAGTTCATGGATGTGTACCAGCTGGTATAAAACAAGTGGCTTTTTTACACTAAGGGCAGATAACCATCTTTATTAAAAGACTAATAAGTGTATCTGTCTTTATTTGCTTAGTTCCACTGATATGGTCAAATATAAAGGGATGACTGAGTTAGGTGAGGTTGATGCAACTTAGCTATGCTTCAGTGAGCAAGGTCAGATTTTCAGAAGTGAGATTATCATTGATTTCCTTCTAAGTTATCTACGCTCAAGCACTGAGTTATTAAAGTAGTTCTGGTTGGCTGATTTTTGGATATGGATTTTTTTCTTCTCCTAACAAAGAAGTAAAACATTTTCCACAGACATCTCTGCTTTTCCTTGATATATGAGAACAGTGCCTTCTAGATACCATACTGCAGTAAACAAAGACATCTTTCAACTGAGCAAATATTGAGCAAAAATGACTTTTCCTGTGAAGTAATAACTCTTAGCCTTGAGATCTATGTGCTCTTTTCATGGTAAGTACTGCCCACCGTAGGAGAATGTAAGATTCAAGACCATCTGTAAGGAACCTTACTGTGCACAAGTCCAGGGGACCTTGCAAGATAAATCCAGGGGTCTTGAGGGAAGTGGCAGATGAAGTTACTAAGCCATTCTATCATATTTGAAAAGTTGTTGCAGACTGGTGAAGTTCTGTCATGGTTTACCCACAGTTGGCAATTGAGCACCATGCAGCCAATTGCTCATTTTTCCCTGGTTTGGTGGGAGAGGGGACTGGAAGGGTAAAGGTGAGAAAACTCATGGATTGTGATAAAGCCAAACACACAAGCAGAGCAAAACAAGGAATTAATTCACCACTTCCCATGGGTGGAGGGCAGATGTTCAGTCATCTTCAGGAAACCAAGATTGCATCATGAATAATGGTTATGAGGTAAGTCAAAATGCCATCACTTCAAATGTCCTCCCCTTCCTTCTTCTTCACCTTGTTTCTTACTTCTGAGCAAGATGTTACAGGAAATATCCCTTTGGTCAGTTGGGGTCAGCTGTCCTGGTTGTGCCAACTCCCCACTTCTCATGCCCCCCAGCCTACTTGCTGGTGAGGTGTGTGAGGGGCAGAAGAGGCCTTGGCTCTGTGTAAGCACTGCTCAGCAAGAACAAAAGCATCTCTAGATTATCAACAAAGATTTAAGCCCAAATTCAAAACACAGCCTCATACAAGCCACTATGAAGATAATTAGCTCTATGCCAGCCAAAACCAAGGATAGAAGTTTCCCAGGAGTTGCAAAAAGGGGAATCATAACCCCTGGGTTTAAAAAGAGAAAAAGATTTGTGGCAAGCAGGTCAAGGGAGGTGATTCTCCCTTCTACTGCACTCATGTGAGACCACATCTGGAGGAGGTCCGTAAAGATGACCAGAGAACTGGAGCACCTCCTCTACGAGGACAGGCTAAGAGAGTTGGGATTGTTCAACCTGGAGATGTGAGGGCCCCAGGGTCACTTTATAGTAGCTTCCAATAGCTGAAGAGGGCCTACAAGACAGCTGGAGAGGGACTTTTTACAGGAGCTTGAAGTGATAGGACAAGGGGTAATGGTTTTAAGCTGAAAGAGGGTAGATTTAGATTAGATGTTAGGAAGAAATTCTTTACTGTGAGTGTGGCAAGGCACTGGAACACTCTTCCCTGATAAATTGTGGATGTCCCATCCCTGGAAGTGTTCAGTGCCAGGTTGGATGGGCCCTTGAACAAACTGGTCTAGTGGGACATGTCCCTGCCCATCTTTAGAACTGGATCTTTAAGATTCCTTCCAATCCAAACCTTTCTACAATTCATCTTAATAATGGAATAATGGGCTGTAATATGAAGTTTCATAAAGTTTTCTTTTCCTTTAAAGGAAAGAACTCAGGGCCACTTGAAATTACCTTGCTTTAAGTCAGTGGACTTTCATTAACTACCAATGGACATAATTTGCTACCTCATTAGTTTCTAAGCAATTTTGTCACGTTGCAATCCCTCCAGGAATATGCATCTTAAATGGGAGAACCAAGAGCTGAACAATGTACAAGCTGCAATTTTTTATTTAACTACAACAGCTGGAAGAGGATACTTCAATTTTTAAAATCTCATATAGATTTATAAAGGCAACAGTGAAAGTACTACTGGCTGTCAGTTCTGACAGCAGTCAAAATTTACTTAACAGCAGCGGCTTTACATAAATTATATTTGTACCTAAAATGAAGCATTTTCTCACTTTTGGTGTTTTCACAGAAATAATTTTTAATAAAGTCCATAATAAAATAATAATTTACTAATAAAATTTCACAGAAAATTTTAATAAAGTTATTTCTATTAATGTAAATTTTTGTGTGCATTTTAAAAATATATATATATGCATATTTAAACTGAATATTGTAATTAAGAGCTGCTCTCCCTCCCAAAATCTGAAGCCAATTAGGGAGCATCAGAAAGGTTCAGGAAGGATGGGATTTCTAACAGTTTCTCTGTAAGTGCAGCTGCAGCTGGAAGTGGCACTGCTGTGCTGCCCTTTGGACATGCACTGTTCCTTTGTGCTGCTCCAAGTGGGCAGATGTGTTTGTACCTGCTGGCTGTTTATTTTTGTCCTCGCTTTGGACAAGTCTTGGAGTTGCAGGGTTTCTGTGGAGAAGCTTTTAACACTCCAGGCTTGACAAGATGTTACACTGGGTCACAGCAAAGGTAAGATTTGAATGAAAAGACAGAACTTATCATTCCCAAATCCAAAGTAGTTTATACTGGCTTACTGAATTTTCTTCACATTCCGAAACAAAAAAACCCGATCAAACTATAGCCTGTAGAAACAAAACCAGACACAAGTGTAGTAACTATAACTTAATGAAACCAGCTCTAATAGTGACAGGGCAAACATCTTCTGTGGTGCTAGGGACCCAGCCCCAAGGCTGGCTGCACTGTGAGACAACCCATTCATGGGCAGGCACAATCTTAGGGAATTACTCAAATCTTGGACCAAAACTATTGTGTTTCCAAACCACAGATCAAGGTGCACAACGGAGACCGATACAGAACCAAAACCGTTTAATATCATCTCCTAAGGTCATTCCTTTGGGACACGGTCAAAGCTGAGTAGCTTTGTTTTAAGGAATTTCACAGATTGTGTGCCGATGCATTCATGTGTGGTTATATACCCTCGTCCTCTCAATCAACGTAGCTGACTCCCCACGGAACTGCTGGTCTTTGGCCACTTTACATGGCAGATAGGGACCTGGCTTTGCCCTCTGCACTTCTCTGCTGGAAACGTTTAGGGTTTCTTAGAGTGGGGTGATGTAGACAAAACTTATCAGGGTGGAAGATCACAGATTTTCTTCCAGACTAGTGCATCTGTGCACTTCATTCCACTTTACACCACTGTAAGGAAGAATGAAATGTAATCAGAAAATAATAAGTGCATACTTTGGCAGTTTGGTGCCCTGGTTTAGAAATGTCTACAGGCATTTCTTTGAAAGAGAAGAATCCTGATAGTGGTCACTGATTGCTTTCTGTTTTTTGTGGAGGTCTCAGTCCTTTGCAAAGGCCTAAACAACATCAGTGACTGGAAAAGGTTGTAGTCTAGAGTCCTTTCTTGAAATGCAACTCCAATTTCAAACCGCTCTCAAGGCACTGTCGAGTTAGCACACAACAGATGAGAAAAGTCTTTGAGTAATTAGATCTCAAACACAAATAAAGAAGGGTGTTTTTCTTCATGAATACACACTTTCACATTTTCCCTTCAGTTAAATTGGATATAAGTTTACATTTCAGCTATCAAAGTAAAAAAAATAAAAAACAATCCAAACTAAACTGTTAGGTTTAGATTGAAATTTAAAACTGCAGCACTGCCATCACTTTAGAAAGAGCTCCTCAGAGGCTTTGGTGCCCAAGTCAGGCAGCCAGCCAGAAAGTTGACAGGGGCTAGAGCTTCCATGTCTGCAAACACACTACAGACACAGGTAGACAGCAGAGTGAGAAACCTCTTGTAAACCACCCTTGTAAAAAGCACTCTCAGCATGCTCTGGTTTCAAGAAAATTAGGAGATTCAGCCTGGATGAGTAGGTCAGCAAGATGCCTTCATGTGATGGTAGGACCAGGATGCCCTGATTGCTCAGGTTATAAGCAGGAAGTGTTTAGTTAAAGCAAAGAAGTTATTTCTGCCTTCTTGGGTGAGGAAATTGAGGTGAGCATCAGGGGACACTGTTCTTTAAGTAAAACTCCTAAAACTTTTGAACTTTTTAGCTTTTAAAAGGAAGAGAAACCCAAGACCAGGTAACACCACATGGAAAATTTTATTCCACCCAGGGAAGGTTTTATAATATTTGTTAGTTGCCAGGTAACAGGGTTTTATAGTAGGAGATGCTACCCATTTATGCCTGGGGAACTCAGTTTGTTGTGTAGTGATGAACTGGTGCCTACTTTCAGATGGTCTCATTCCAAATGTAATATGAAGATTTTTTTTCCTTTGCTGCCTTCTTTTTTTTTTTTTCATTTCTGTTGGTTGGTTGATTGGTTGGTGGGTTGGTTGGGTTTTTTTGCTGCCAGACAGAAAACCAGCTTGCTAAGCTTGCTAAGAATTTCAGTTCATTCCTCCCCCACCTCCCATTCCAGAAGAACTCAGTGTGCACCAGTTGTTCTCAAACAGTAGCCTGAGGGCAACCCATAGCTGGCAAAGGGTAGGTGGATAGTAGTAGGAATTGTAAGGTCCTTTTCTGAAAACCTACCCAGACTAATACCGTGAAAAGAGAAGAATTTTATTGTTCACCCAAATACCTCAGAGTGCTTTCTGTGCACACATTTATTTACAAACTCTGTTTCCCAATGGCCCAGAATTGTTTTGCCTAGACCTGAGCAGGGTGATGATTGTAGGTGGCCCTCCCAGTCTGTGAAAAGAGAAGGAGGAAGCAGATTAAGAGAAGATGGGATCAACAAGTCTTTGGTAAAGGAGGCAGGTATGTGGAAGCAGGAGATCTCACAGAGTTTTAAGGCTTCTTTGAAAGGAAAGAAAAAGTTAATAACTGAAAAAGTGCTGGAGTTCCTAGAAAGGTAGACTTCTACAATTTCTCACCCATAAAGTAGGATGTTGTGCAGATAAAATATTGTATTTATTTTAATTTTGAAGCATTGCAACGATATCAAATAAGGTATGTACAGTTTCAGGATTTTTCTCATTTGTTGCTTTTGTGTGTGTGTGTTTCAAACGCTTACAAATAGAAGTTGTGCATATGAGAAAAGTCTTTTATTTCATTCTACATAGAAAACAGACTTTAGTGAGCAGTTATTCTAGTTATTAGAGAATTTATAAATTACTGTTATTTTGTTTGTTTATTAAAGCTGGATTTTTTTGTGTGTATGTCAAATACACTTGGAAAGCAGAGAAATAAAATGTGATTATCAGGAAAGAAACAAACATAATTATGGAAAACAATGCTAAAATCCTAGAAGGAATCATTCTGATTTACTTTTTTTGTATGTACTTCTGAAAAGGCTCTCTCCTCTTTCCCCCACCCTCATTGTGATCTGGAGCCTAAATTATTCAAATAATGACCCAAACACAGAAAAAAGAGTCAGTATTGATACCACGTCACATCTGGCAAAAGCCAATATTAAACAGAAAGTCATTTACCCCATGGTGGCACGAGGATATCAGGTTTAGATAGATTTAATTTATCAATAGGGTCAGGCTGCACTGAATATAAAATCAAATTACACTGAAGCAGATGCTGAAGTCCAAAAGGAGAAGGTGTAGATTGATTGGAGAAAGGCAGCCCATCAAAGGGGTCTTTGTCCGGGTTCGACTTGGTGAAGCAGCTGACAAGTGGCCATCAGATGCTGCAGCCAGGCAGCTGCATGACGGCAGTTTGACAGCTGACTTCATTAGGGCCCTTAGGACACATGCAGGGATGAATTTGTCCTTTAATTGAGCTGGGCCAGGAAATAGCACCGAGAGGGCAAACAGCAGTGAAAAGGACTGAAATGAACCCAGGGGCTAGATAGGTGAATTTAATGATCTTGTGATATTTGACATGTATGTTCTGTTTGTATGTATGACGCTTGTGTATTTATCACCAATCTTAAAAGCCTTCAGAAGTCAAAATATATATGCAGCATAGAAATCATCAGGAAAGCTTCTGCCCGGGTGTGGTGGAGGGTGAAAACATTGCATCGATCGGGGAGCCCCAGAGGCAATGACTCTGTATGAATAGGCTTCCATAGCCCAGCGTTCTGGGAATAAATCTTGCCTTTCTGTTTGCATTAATACCATCATTTCCTGCTTACTTAACAGATAACAAAGTCTGTAAAGCAAATTTTGAGACTTGTGTGCAGTTTTTCTGTTTATAACTCAGTGGTGTTTTCTCTGGTGTTGCATTTCAGGAACCATTGCAAAAACCTAGACTGAGTCAAAATGTTAATACAAACTCTACATTAGTCTGCCTTGCCTGGCTTTTTGTCTCATCTTGCCAAGAGTCTGGGTTGAGTTTTAAACATGAAGTGGAGGTGATGGAGGCTCTGTAAGTGGTGGAGGGAGAAAGTCCTTCAGTTCATCCTCAGGCAAAATGTTGACAGAAGGCAGGGCTCCCATGGAAAGAGACAGGAGTTTGGTTGTAATATAGAGTGTATGTAAGGATCCCTATCAAAATATCCTTATGCAATGCTCAAGCTAATTAATACACTGAAAGAACTGCGGTGCGAAGCTGTAACTGGTAATCTGAGTACTGTAGCATCAATGACACTCAGATATGTCTATCAAGTGGAGAATAGACTCCTTTATATTCTCTCACAGCATAAATATGTGATCAAAGAAGTAACATGCACTAGAGCTGCCCTTAAGCAATGACCCTAACCTTATGCCTCTCTTCCCATCGCCAGTATCCCCAAAGCACTCAACAGATGTCAGATATAGTTAAAGTGGAACATATCCACGCATCTAATTTGGAGGAAGAGTAATTGCTAGCAAAAGTTGCCAAATTCTAACATGCTTTTTCCAAAGCTCTCTCAATTTACACACCTCTGAGCAATAGAGTTTTACAAACTATTAGTGTTGGGTAATAATCAATAAAATTTGATTGGTGAGACATCAGTGACGAAATTAGGTACTAAGATGTGTAAAAACATCTCATTTCACTTAAAATGTGGGAACTATCTCAGCCCAGGAAATCTGCTGATGTTGTGTGCATACAACTCTTAATTTGATTGCCACCCCATAATCTACTGTTGTTCATGCAATGTATAGTAACTGCAAAATATTCAAAAATCTGCCATAAAATGAGGCGTGGTTGGAAAATACGTATCTGCCTTGTATAGCATACTTACGGTGTGTAACAAAAACAGTGCAAAGCAAAACAAAATACCACAAAAAAAAAAATCAAACTCAAAACAAAAAATCCCCCAAACAAACAAAAAACCCAACCAAGCAATACCACAAAAAAGCCCAAAAACCCAAACCAAACCACAAAAAAAAAAATCAAACTCAAAACAAAAAATCCCCCAAACAAACAAAAAACCCAAACAACTAAACAAAACCCAAACAAAACCAAAAGCAAAACCAAAACCAACCAACCAACCAAATAAACACACTCAAATCCCAAGATTGGTTATGTATTAATACTTTTGAGATTGCCCCAGTGACTTCATGGAGCTTTCTGTCTTCCAGTCAAGCAGTTTGCTTCTGCTGCTTGGGACAAGTAAACAAGTTCTCTATTTCATTTTGTTTCTGGTATGCTCCAGTAATCTTTTCTGTGAGCCTGGACAGGGCTGCCATTCAAAGGAATGGACCCCCCTGAATTAGACCAGGAGATACTTTATCTCCCTTAAGACACAAAAAGATATTTAGGCAGCCAGTGTCCATGGAAACTCTGCAGGAGCTGGAGACAGTTCCAGAAATTCTCTCCTTGTTTTATAATCTGCTCAGAAAGAGAATGAGGATGGGAGGAGGAGACAGTGAGAAGGTCATAACTTTTTGATCGTAGAGGTTGTTTTTTTTATCCTGGTGGGGTGGAGGTCTCAGTTCCCAGAGGCTTAAGAGCCCATTTGAAAGCATATATGATCTTATACTCCTTTTCTAGTGTCATTTTTAGCTTATGCTATGAGAACAGGCACTGAAAAATCTCCTCCATGCTGAAACCTGTTGTTATCCAGGGAGTTCTCCCTGGCACGCTGGTCATGCATTCAACAAATTAATGACTAACTTTTAGCCAAAGACCTAGAGTAACCTCCAAAAATTGTGGGCCAGGAAATTTTGTTCCAGTTCTGATCTCTGTGATGATTAAGTAAGGTTCCCTCCATGAGTCTGTTCAGGTCCAAACTTTTATATAAATTGTTTTGCGATCTGGTTAGGCCTGGTGCCAGCCACACTTCCCCATGTGAAGCATGTTTACAGCTGGAGTAGGACGTGGAGAAGGGAAGGGGGATGATTTCTCTAAAATCTGGTTTGATGCCTGGAAAATAGGCATATTATGTATAAAGAAAATTACATTCACTTAGATTGCTCCAAAGTGCTTTACTTTCTTATCGCCTTATCTAGAGAAACTCTGAGTCAGGATACAAAAACATCTGAGAAGAATTTGGGGAATATGCATTCTCTTTGTCTTAGAACAGGAAGCCTTGCCCCATGTATAAAAGACTTGGGGATGAAACTGAGAGGCGAATCCACAGGACAGCAAAAATTGACAAACCTTAAAGATGCCAAGGGCTTTTTGAACAGGGGCTAGCATTTCTCTTTAACATACACATCAGCATTTCTTTAACCTATGCTGTGAGGGGATTTCATCCAGCAAGCACAGTTGTGCCTTGCAGAGCTGATCTCAGCTTGAGCCTCTGTGACTGGCCCTAGGCAGCCTCTCTTTGGTGGAGCCCCCTTCTCCAGCTGGTGCAACTGGGGTATCACAGACCAGGATGGCCTCGTGCATGGCTGCCCTCTGCTTGTGGGGAATTTGCTGCTGTAGTTTGCCTGTTAGTGGCTTCGCTATAGTAAATGTGGTCTCTGAGAAGTGACTATAATCTGTTTCTGTTATTTTCCCAGAAATGGGCAAATGGGGTGTGAGCTCTGACTAATAGATTATTCTAACTTTGGAATAATTGCTAATATTAATTTTTTTCTAGTTTTTTCTCCTGCTCCATGCTCTCTTTTCCTGTCTTTTCCTTCTGTGTGTCATGCACTTTTTCTACTTTTTGCAATATTTCCACCTTGGATTACTACACTTTTATGTATGACAGCCAGAAACAAGGAGTTATAGAACATTTCATGAAGAAGAGTGGGTTTATTGTATTTCATATTTTCACTTCTGGCAAATAAATATGAATGCTGCCACAAAGTGGTGAGCAAAATCTCAGTTTGAGCTTCTCCTCACATTAATGATGGTGTATTTTGCTGTGGTTCAGCATAAGCTCCACCTGAGCTGAAAGCACATTCAGGCCTTTCAACTTCTGTAAGAGGTGGAAAATTCATGCTTGCCTTGATATGTCTCCTCGATAATTACTTTAAAGACCCTTTTTTTTTTTTTTTGTAGTATTTTGTAGGTTTCTTAATGAGGTCTGTACATTTTTATGTACAAGCAAATGACTGAGTTTGATACAGAAGATTTTAGAAAGTAATAAGATACACTTTTTAAAAAGCTAACCTGTGCCTGGGTCTGGTGCAAGTGGTGAGACAACTGGTGCACTGATTAATAAAGTCACTGTTAAAGCCTAATATAATAAACATTTTCTCAATATTGTCTGATTCAGTAATCCTTCGTAATGGCATAGAGCAAGTCAATATTTCCCAAGTAATGGCATTATTATACAACAGATTCATGGTGTATAGACATCTAGTAAACTCACAGCAAAATCAATCGCTATGTTGTATTTTGTCAGAGTGAATGAACCCAAAATCTGTGAAAGAAACTAAAGGGAGGTAAACCAGGACTGTGGATCTCCTAGGCTGGGTTTAAACTGCAATGCTAAGATGCAGGTATGTTGGATTTAAACAGTGCAAAACCTCTGAGTCTGCTCTCCCTAGTGCTGGTACTAAAAACAATGATCAGCTAAGTGACTAGGACACAGTTACTTTTTTTGTTACCCAGGATCTTTGTGGGGAAACTCAAGCTGTCTATCTCCAAAACAAAAGGTTGAGAAAATTGGATTCTAATTGCATTTTAGAAACAGATATAGCATCCAGAAAATGATATCAGTGAGGCAAATTAATTCCTACTGTAATTACATTGACGTCAGTGCACTTAATCCAGGGATAAATTTGGCCCAATGTCTTCAAGTATTGTTTGCACATAGGAGTCTGAACAACAACAAACCTCTTGTGCTCAATCAGAAAGACACCATGTTTGTTGGAGTTCTTTCTGCTGAAATGACCAAAAAAAAAAAAAAAAAAAAGATGGGGGAAAACTTCACAATTTTTTTTTTTGAGGGGAAAGAATAGTTACCAAATTTTTTTTGCTGAACTTTTAAATT
>VYXC01005506.1:557149-621975 GCA_013397175.1 Platysteira castanea
AAAAAGGGAGGAAAAAGCACAACCACCCCAGAAAACTCAATTCATTACAGACTAAAGCAGCAACAGAAGCATGAAGTGACAAGGTATTGCTCTGTACTACCTGGGAAGAGGAGAAGATATTTGTGTCTCCACATTGTGAAGAAAGGAACTGCCTGGAAGATGTGAACTCCTTTGTGGAAATTTGCTGTGGGGTGATGGGAAAAAGCATCCCTGAGGCAGTCAGAGGCTGGCATCAGAGCTCAAAATGATCACAAAGCCCTGGTGATACCTTTCTTTCTGACTCACTCAGACTGATCACTGGTAAAATAGAGAATAATTTATAACACGGCTAGATTAAGAGAGAGAAAGATTGTGATCCTTTTGACTGCAGATAATTAAAATGTTTCTCTAAAACCCAGGGGTATTTCTTGCACAATTTTTACACTAGTTTTGGAGCAGCACTGTAGGTCACAGCAGCATACATCACTGCCAGATGTACCAAAATGGCTAAGAGTCTGGAAGGTGGAGCTGATATGGTAATTCTAAGTGACATGGGCAGGAATTTCTCTCAGCCATTAGCAGAAGTAGGAACTTGCTCTTAAAAGAAAAACTCATGTCAAATGACATTTCTAAAATGTCATCTGGTTTCCAGTGGAATATCCACTCTTTTTTCTAAAATGCACTGTTTGTGCAATTGATGTTTAATTCAGGAATGACTTAGTATTGACACAGAAAGGGTGACCCTTTCTCCACTGACCCCAAGGAATTGCCATTGCCTGCAGAGAGCAGTAGAAATTTTGACCTAATTTATCATGCCTACTCATTGCTGTCAGGATGTTTTTCATATCTGTGAAAGAGTAATCACTGACTTATATTTTGAACACATATTTACACAGTGATTTGGATCAGGACACAGAAGTCTCTACCTTTTCCAGTACTCATATCATGATAACATCAAATTTTTTGCAGTTCAAGTAAATATGCCTCACTTATTTTCTTTTATCGTTTTCCCTTGGACTGAAGCAGGGCCCTTCATTTCTGGTGACACAATGTCTCTTAGAATGCATCAGAGGATTTTGCTTCCTCTCTAGTTCTCTGTAGCTGCTGTCAGGTCTCCTGCTCCTGCTTGCTGAAAGCTTTCCTCTAGACCAGAATATGGAGTCTAATTCAGATAACTCACAAGTAGAAAAATCATTCTTTTGCACACATGAAGTGTGGAATTTTGGTCACTGTGGTGTACTTTCAATGTGTTGCACAGAAATACAACCAATACATGAAATTTTGTTGTCTTGTTTTGCTCATGATGCTGTTAATATCTCACTGCTTAGGAAAATGAACCGAAAGTGGCTTGAAGAAAGGATCAGTTTTATCCAGCAGAGTAGTGAAATTAATTATAACATCACTGAGTAATGTTTATGGTAAAGGAAAGAAAGTGTTCAGTTGCTGGAGGAATGAAATGTTCATGTATGAATGCATAAAGACAGTCTGGCAGAGTCTGGTGTAGTGAGTTTTGTTTAACTCACACAAAATGTTTTTTATCCACTAGAAACATTTTCCAACATGAAATGAAGCTGAACTTTCTTTGCTTAAATATCAAAGTGATTGACAACTATCAGAATAGGTAGCTCAGGCCAGCAATCTGCTACTCCTTTTGATTTTCGGGCCCCTAAATATAGAGGTACAGATCTTGCCTAAGTAACTTTAGCCAAATGACATGGGACTTGCCCTCCTCTTTGGGTTTGACAAACCTCTTAGAAGCACCTTAAGGAATGTTACAAGTCCCCAGAGCAGTTTCTGGTTTAGCCCCTTGTCCCCAGCACGGAGCTTTCAGGCACCATGCTGCTTGTGACACCTCCTGACGTTACTCTTGGCCATGTCATACCAACCAGAGAGGGCACACTGTGGTGTTGCTCCCATCACATTACTTGCTTCAGAGTTTTCTGGGTTTGGGATTTTTCACCTTGGAGCCAATAATTGCTGGTAGCTGCTGGCTAAGGTACTTTTGAGTGCTCAGTAGGAAGCAACAGGGTTTTTTTGGTTCAGCTGGAGTTTCTGAAAACAAAAATAAGATGGGGATTTCAGCTTGACCAAAAAAAAAAAAAATTCTTTCTGAGGTGTTAACAATATTTGATAACTAAGATTAGCAAATAATTGTAGATTGGCAAATCAAAACCTTAAGTTTAGAAAATGCCCAAAATATTCTGATTATTTCAACAATCATTTAAATTATGAAGCCAGGTTAATTTGCTGAAATTTACAAGAGTTTGCAAAACATCTTAGTTGACTAAAATCTTTATCTCTTAAATAATGCATTTCAGCCAGAAAAGTTTACTTAGTTGCAAGTACTTGATCATATAAACAAGCAGAAGGATCTTTTTGTCAAATCTCAGATTTGAGAATGGTCTTAGGACAGTCTTGGCATTGCACACAGAGGTGATTTCTGGTCTCCAGAAATAGCATGGTGGAAAATATATTCTGCTTTCCTAAGCATAAAGCTGCAAACAAAGAGTAAGTGAGAATGATGCTTCCTTGAGATGGGGCTCAGCATCCTATCACTGCAGCAGTCATGCAGCTATTGATTTCATATCTTCTGAAGAGGTTCAGAGAGCAGGACACAGGCCTCACAGAGAGGCAGATGGGAAACTCAGATCTATTCCTCACTGGCTCAGTTTTGAAGCCACTGCCTTGGAGACCGCACACAAGCTATCTCTGAGAAGATACAGCCATAGGTGGGTTTTTGAGGACCTAAGATCTTGATAACAAATGACAAAAACTAAATGTGATCTTCACCTATGTTAATTATCAGCCCACTGGTATGCTCTGAAATGCATTTGGGAGCAAGTACAGAATGGATTTAAAATTCACAGAAAAAGTAATTCCAGTTTTCTGTAGTTCGAACAAAAGCAGGTTTTACTTTTATTTCTTTTTTTTATCTCCCATCTTTTTAATCTTTAAATTATTATAACACCAAGTGAACATTGAGATAAACTGCTGTTCAGATAATTCACTGTCAAAAATACTGAGCATACTTTAGTCGGATGGCAGCAGTAATGGTCTTTTCAAGTGCCGCTGCACAAAAGCTGAGCCTATCAAGATTTTTTGGCAGGCGCTGCGTTTAACTTGTCATGTTATATATTGCAGCCATGCAGTTGAGGATCAGTATAAATCAACTTACAAGTCTGGGGGAAATGGGGGAATGTGCTTCTGCAGCCCATTGGCAGCACAAGCGCCCATCAGAAGGTGGCAGCATTTCAACATCCTTCAGTCCAGCGCGGGGGGGTGGAAATGAACTCTATCTACATGTCCAGGAACCTGAAAGCTCTTTACACTCAGACAGGATGCACACACTGCTGTCTTGAATTTATGGGTTAGATGAATTTATGTGGTTATGGACTGGCAGGAAGGTGAAGTTTTGATAACTCTTCAGTCTTCTTAATGCAAATGTGAGAAACAGGCTAAGTAGGTGCTGGAAGGAGGGGAAGTGAAAAATGAATGGGAAAATATGGCTGCCCAAAGGGTCAGAAAAATCCCACCCCCAACTAGAGGGGAGTTTTGTGATAGCTGCATAAGAAATATTGAGCAAGAAAATATGTAGTCCCTTATAAATTTTTGGGATTTGATCTCATACCAGTGTGACAGGGAATAACTCTTTTTTCACAGCTATCACACCCTGTAATGTCAGCTATCATGATCTCATCACAGGCTTTGTGGCATTTATTGCTTTTTTTCAAAAGCTCCAGCCTTTGAAACTGGGCAACAGCGTAGGAACCTCAGCTTTCACTTAACCACCACTATCACCAAAAATAGCATGACTTGAACCCTTGTGGTTACTGGGAAAGTCAAAAAACATGTGTTAAATGCTCTCACAATGTTCAAAAACCAGAAGGCAGAGTGGAAAAAATAACAGAATTTAAAGTAGAAAAAATAAAAAATGACATCTCATAAGGTTAGCAAAAAGTCACACATCAGAGTTCACTGATTGACAATACCGTGTTGCTGATGGGAAGCCTGGACCCAGCACAGAAAGGCAGGCATGTCAGTGTGTACTCTGATAGGGGTGGAATTAAGTGCCTGGCTTAGTGTGTAGCCATGAGCACAAAATGGTGTTGTTCACTTCAGTGAGATTATTTGCTGATTTACAGCTCAAGTCATTCCTGAACTGAGCTCTTAACTTGCTTAAGAATTAATCCAGTGCCCACTGCAGTTTGATGGCAAAAATCTCAAAATGGGGTTATCAGTGTCCTTGTACAATGTTTTGGGTTTTTTCAAACATGGAACTGCCTCAGCTAGCACTTGATTCACCCTGTAAGGGTATGGAGTACAATAAGAAATATTGTACTACTGGCCACCGCAAGGACTCCATGTGTTGCCAGAAATTAACACCCTAATACTCAGAGAACCATGGCATGTTATTTTCAGTCTTTCTATTTGTGGTGGGTTGATCCTAGCTGGACAGCAGGTGCCCACGATTGCTTTGTCACTCCCCTCTTCAATGGGCAGGAGACAGAAAATAATATGAAAGCTTGTGGGTTGAAATAAGGTCCAGGGGAGATCGCTCACCAATTACTGTCATAGGCAAAGCACACTTGACCTGGGGAAACTTAATTTAATTTATTACCAATCAAATCAGAGTAGGATTAGGGTAACTAAAACCAAATCTGGAAAGGCCTTTCCCACACCCCTTCCTTCTTCCCAAGCACAACTTCACTCCCAAATTTTCTACCTCATCTGGCAGCCAGTTCATCACATTGTCTCTGCTGCTCATTCCCTCTCAGGGGAGGACTCCTCACATTCTTCCCTTGCTCCAGCATGGGGTCTCTCTCACAGGAAACACTCCTCCACAAACTTCTCAAACGCGAGTCCTTCCCAAAGGCTGCAGTTCTTCATCAACTGCTCCAGTGTGGGTCCCTTCTACAGGGTGCAATCCCCCCAGAACAGGCTGCTCCAGTGTGAGTTCCCCACAGGGGCACAAGGGGAACTTCCAGTAGCTTCTCACAAAAGCCACCCCTGTAGCACCCCTCCTGCTACCAAAACCTTGCCACAAAACCCAGTTACTTGGCTCCAAAGAGTTTGTCTCTGAAACCGAGTCAAAAGTGGCAAAACATCTCTGTGCAGCTTAAAATGGAGCAGCTTTAATTTCCAGGTTTTACGTGTGAAAGAGAAATGCCAATTTTGAAGGTACCTCCCACTGTATTCACCTTGGATGCACATCTGCAGTGCAACTGAAGCAGTGGTCAGGTTAGCAGTTATGTGTAGGGGACTCCATCTTCAGAGGGGATATGAAACCTTGCAGAAACTGAGATTTTGAGGGCTTAGCACAGGTAACTCTGGGCCCAGGCACAGTCACATGGTCAAAAATGGCATCAGATATTGAGCCCCAGAAAGACTGAATGCCTCTCTGGACATCCCAGTGAGGTGGTAGCAGAATTAGGGGTAGGATTGTGGCACCTTCCATTCTTAGATCCAGGGAGAATTTTGTCATTAAACACTTTTACATCTCATACTGAACACTCAGCTACTGTACATGGTAGACTCAGCCAAATGCACACAGGTCAGGAACAGAGCTGGCAGGCAGAGCATACTGATTTAATTTTGTTTGGCTTTTTGATGTGCCTTCCTGGAGTTGCTATTTGCTATGTTGTGGGTTAAATACTTAAACAGGAAATCAGCTCAGAGGACCGGCTGACCATTTCAACCTTGTGGAAACATTTGTCCTTGCCTGCTTCCCAGAGCAATTCAAAGAATGCCTCGTTTCTGATACACATAGCCAAAGTAAAAAATCTGTGAAGAATAATTTATGGACAGAATGATTCAGTAGGGTGACAGCACTCACTCAAAGACCTTGGAGTAAAGATCAATACAGATAGCTGCACACCTAAAGACAGGAAGTTCTGCTTAGTTTTTATTTTGTGCTGTAAACAGTCCTGTGAGTGAGTATTGTTCCTGAATCGTTACATGAATTTATTAGCTAATCATCCATTAGAGTGATTCTCTCAGGATTAATCTAGCCAAAATTTGACATAAGTGATCTAGAATGACAACAATTATAAAAATCACTTTACAAAAGAATGACCTTTAACAGAAGAAAGAGCAAATTTAGGCTAAATTGATTCAAATGAAACACAGCCTATCAAGGAGGAATATTTTTCTTCTTGTTGCAATAAAATTTTTGCAATGCCATAGTTCTGTCAGGCTTGCAAATGCTATGTTTCATATTTTTGCCAAGGTTTTTTATTATTTCTTCTGCTACTCCATGCATGAGGAATAAAACTTCATGCATGACTTCTAATATTATTCTTAAGATCTTTATTAAAGTTCATTCCATCATAGCAGATGCATTTTAATTGCCACTTCTTTTAGTTCAGCTGTGCAGCACTGTTTATATTGCTTTAAATTAAACTCCTTCCTGCTAATGGCAAGATCTGTCAGTCCTCTAAAAGGCAATGCATGAAAAGTATCAGGATTTGTAGATTAGATGGAAACAAAACAGAACTTAATGAAGGCAAAAGTATTTCATCAGGCCTTGAAGAGGTCATTGATTTTATGCCACCTGTATTTGAAAAGTCAAACAATTTTAGTTAAAAATTCTAATGATTTCAGTATAGACATTTATGTGAGAAAGGACTGTGTGGACTCTTCATGATTTGTCTTACATGAAAATAATTGCCTCAATGAGTGATAGGTATATCCCTCCAAATTTTCTTAGCAGGGACCTGACCTGTACTGAGTTAAATCTGCATTTTGGTTGCTTGTAGGCATCAATCGCTGTAGCTGTACATGTGCTTGATCACGGCACAGGAGGACAACCAATAGCTGGGGCAACCCTTGTTTCAAAGAGAAATAAATTCATCCCATGGACATCATGGTCCTCTGTGTGTTTTCTGAAAGCCTTGCAAAATTTCTATCAAGTGCCTATGGCTAATGCCAAGGAAAACCTCTGTAGGGAAAAAGGCCTCCTGGAATTCCTGCTCATGGGTCTACAGTTAATCTGAATCTTTTCTTTTCCGTTTATTTTCCAAATACTTGATGCTTTCCCCAGGAGCTCTGAGGACTTCACTTATTATCCTAGCTTTTGCACTTCCCTTGGCAGGCGATTTGAGTTTCATAATCCAGATCATTTTAAATGAGGTGTGACTTGGGTAGACTTTCCTGACAGAATACACAAAGAGCCATTTCTCTGTCACTGGGGGAAAAGAACTAAAACATCACCCTCCTCTTTGAGCACTGGCCTTTTAGCTCCCATGTACTCTGTTGACACAAGACAGGCAAATTGTTGCATTTTGCTTCTTTATGACTTGATTTATTTAGCTTTAAATTAAAAGCAAATATTTAAAAGTTACAGGCCTATTTTGAAAAATGGAGCTCCTCAGACTTGCACACAAAGCTGGGGTGTGAAGATCATAGTTTTACAGCCTGAAGGAGGTAAAAGCACAGGCAGTGCATGTTAGTGTGAGCAGAGCCATCCCATCTGTTAATCAGACTCATACTCAGTGTATGGACAATGCTGCAGCAAGTGCAAACATTTTTGACAATTTCAG
Source organism: Platysteira castanea (assembly GCA_013397175.1). Taxonomy (NCBI): domain Eukaryota; kingdom Metazoa; phylum Chordata; class Aves; order Passeriformes; genus Platysteira; species Platysteira castanea. The sequence continues at coordinate 564,667 of VYXC01005506.1, forward strand.
TACATATTTTTGAAAATTTGATTCTAAAGTTTGTCAAATATTGCAAAGGTCATCGCTAGTCAGTGGCAGGGAAAAAGAAGAGATGTTTATCAAGAGGTACAGGGAATAAAGAGTCTCAAAGGAGTGCTTCCCAAGCCTGTGTGGGTTTTGTTTGGTTTTTAATGCATGCATTGTGTGCCCATGGATTTATCACAGGATGTGTGCTCTTGGATTTAAATCCATGGTGGTTGTTAGAGGGCCCCTGCAAAAGCACTGGTGCATGATCCTACTTAATGAGCACCATAAAACTCGTTTAGAGCCATAAAGGTGGAACTCAGCATCCCCAAAGGCCATGGCAGAACATTCTGGACAGAGTGGAAGAGAAAGACTTGAATGTAAATGCTGATCAGTTGCATTATCTGTGTTCTTTGGTGATGCACTGAAATGAAAGCAAGCCTGGGCCTCCTCCAGGGTGCCCTGTTGGGCAGCTTTGAGGGAGCTGGCTTTGCACAATCTTCCTCAGCTCCCGTCATAGCTTCTGCACATGAGAGGTTTATTTTTTTACTTCACTTGGGGTTTTGAAAGAGGGCTTCTGCACACTCTGAAATGTAGCCAGAAATGGCAGCATGGTGCATCTTTCCTCAAGAGATTGGCCTGCCCTCAAAAGGGGCCGTGGTGCCAGGAGCAGGTTTATTGACAGCTGTGACACTGGGCTGCAGGAGAGATTGCTTGAAGGCTCATATCCAATATCATTGCAGGTTGTAACTTTGACAAAGTCCTTAATTTTGAATCAATGTATACAACAGTGACCTTCATTATCCTTCATCTCTGGATAGAAATGTGACTAACATCCACCAGGACAACTTATTGCCAAAATGCTGTTCTTGTTCTCCAAGTATTTATTGACAAATCTAATTTTGAAGCTATTTTCTGCGTGCTTAATCTTATAAGTATATTAATATTCTGCCTAATGTGTTGTTTATAAGCAAACAAATCATTTTACTCAGAAGGGCATGAGAGTGGTAAATCTATAAACTGAAGATGACTTTTTAACCTGGGCAGTAATACTTCTAAAAACTCCCCAAAAGTTTCTTTGCTACTGCACCTGGTTTTCACTTGTATAAAGCTATTTTTGGCAGAGCTGTGGCTAGTATTTGTGACAACAAGTAACATGCAGTGAACACTTACGCTGTGCTCCTGGACAGAATTGATAAGCAGTAAGACTTTGGAAAGAAATAAGTAAATTTAACTTTCCTAGGCTGCATGCCTTAGCATAAGAAGTACAGGAGGGACACAGGATAGCTTCATTCTACACCCAGCTTTGCCACACTTGGGTTGGCCCTTGGCTAGTGATATCCAAGAGTTGTGCCTCCGCCCTACCTCAGCAACTGATAGGAGAGCAAACCTCCCTATTTCCATGGCAAAGTGCTGCTGAATGACAAACTTACCTTAAGCCAGGTGAGTTCCCCACATCCCAGCCCCATCCGCACTGCAAAGGTGTAATGATACACCACACAGGTTTCAGGTAGGAGCAGGGTTTTGGTAGGTCTGTGTATTCTCTGATTGAAAGTGGCTGGGTAGGGCTGCTGGCAAATTTGCAAGGCTTTCTGCCTGCGGTGTCAGGAGAAGTCAGGGGCCATTCACAGCCAAAGAGCAGCTCCCCACAAAGGGCAGTGTAATCTTCAGCACATAATTTTGTTTGCATACATTGAGACAGCTGGCAGTTTGCTATAGCATGGGAGGCATCACTGTAAGCGTAGTGCTTCCCACCCGCTGGGAGAATGATCATGAAATATGGGGGACTGAAAAGCCAGCAGTTTCTTTACAGAAGTTGGAGTCTGTCTGTAGCAACACCAGTGGGATTTGCTCAAATTTATTTTTAGACATTCATGTTCAATCAGCTCAATACTTCCACTAGGAGAACACAAAGCAGTGTAAATCTGAATTTTTTCTCTCTTTTGGCAATGGATCCATACACTCATTATGATTTAGTAGGCAGGTTTTTATTTCCCGTATAGATGAGTGGACTACTCACCCCTCTTTTCCCAATTCTTTTTTTGCTGTGTTTTTTGCTAGATTCTGTGAGCTGAGAAGACACCAGCAATAACTCAGTGAAGTAGGCAGCAGAAATGTGGTTAGATACACAGATATTCCCCTTCCTTGGGGGTAAAAAGTCTTTCCTGATCTGTCTGAGATACAGAAGAACCAAGTGTCTGTAAGGAAAGGTAAACTATAAGGAAAGGTGATATATACATATACTATGTGTATATACTTCATATACACAGAGTGCTATATTAAGTGTGTATGTGTATATCTATATTAATTGAGGCAACAGAGCAAAGCCAGGACTCTCGAGTGGTTTCTGTCTTGCAAGAAGTTAGCTATAACAAAACATCAGTGCACAGCCCAGTGCTTTACAAAAGTCCCAAGCTGGATCAGACAAACCTCAACTAAACGGCTCTTTATGAATGATCCTGTGGAACTCTCTGCAGAAGTACAAAAATACCTGGTGACAGACTCAGATAAGGGGTTTGGTTGTCCCATCACAGCTGGCCACTTAAGTGTGCTGCAAGAGACAGTGAGGCATGTGTTTCTCCCAGAGCAAAGGCACATGAGGAGTGGCTCAGCACCATGCTCCAAAATTGCCTAGATTTTATTTGAGCAGGGATATTTTGTGGATGAATGAAACTGCTGGTGTGGGGAATACAGCATCCTGTAAGGGGAGAAAAAGGAGCTTTATTATCGCTTAAGTAGCAGTGGTTTCAGGGTGCCTGGGGAAATCTGGATGATAGGCTTCAGACTGAGCTTGAGAGAGCACTGCAGATGTAAACTTGCAAACAAAGCAGTGGGTAACCATAATGATGTTGCTGTCATCAATTCATGGATGGAATAACTTCCAGAACCAATGTTTGGGTTAGGCACTTTGGCCAGGAGAGGTTACGTGTCAGTTCTGGTCCTCTTGAAGGAGGCCAGAATAGTTGGAGAAGTAGGGCATAAAGCCCAGGAAACTGTTGTCTCTTCATGACCGAGGCACAAAGTACAACATACTGACAGTGCTCTCTGCCTCTGGGCCCTAGTTCTGCCTTCCCTGAGCCACTCGTGGGGCTGTATATATTTCTTGTAAGTCATCTTTGTCCTTGGAACATGTCTTAGAAATGTTGTTTCTATCATCTGGAAAGGCTCAATGCAAGATTTCTGGATGACAGCTCGCTTGCAAGAATTATATTTTATTTACAACCACTCCCAAGAGTCGGAATGGTTTTAAGCAGACTACCTATCCCACAACAAACACAAGCTCGTTATGTTTTAATAGCAACAAATCAATGTCCTAAGAATAAGCTTTCAAGGAGTTCCTTGAAGAAGACATTAGCAGCTGTCAGAAAGCAGTTTAACCTTTAGAAATTTAAGATGCAGCTTAAAGCCTGTCCCAGGAGTAGAGAAAGGATTTGCGGAGGGGAAACACCAAATCATTACATGAAATGTTTTCCTAAATGAAGGTCTGGGTTTTGTGGACTTTCAGACCTCACAATGTCATTGTAAAGGTCAAAAGGTCTGAGCACTTGTGTTTTATGTTCAGTTCCCTTCACACATGCAGATGAGCCTGGGGGAAAGGGAAAACTGGCCAAACCCAGCCTAAGACCACAAGACAGTAACTTTCATCCAACAGGTTAAGGTTTCCACTCGCACCTGCCCTCCTGCGCATTTTATTAATTCAACATGAAGGGCTGTATCTTCAGGATGCCTAAAGCACAGTACATTTGAACACATGACTAGATGTTAAGGTGCCTCATCACTGGCATTCAGAGTAAGAAAACTAGTGTCTAAAGGGATTAAAACTATTCCTATTGATTTTTTTCCTGAGTGAACTTTGGAAACATGTTCTTATAAGATATTTGCCCCTGAATAGCTCAGAATTTACACACTGGAAATGCCAACACAAATGTTAGAAATGGTGTTTCTGCTCATTTTACCACCCTCCCCACAATCTCTGATTCCATAGGGCTCCATACTGCCCCTCTGGCCTGTTGTACTTCCTCTGTTTACAAAGCCACATGACGCTGCTTGTTGTGGGCATCGCACACTGAGCAGCAGCAATGTTGATCCCATGGCATGACTGGCTTTAGTTTAGTCTCCTTGTGGTCCTGCTGTGTACATTCCTATTCATGTGCTCTTTCTCTGTCAGACTATATTCTTCATGGTAGTCTCCAAGCCTCCAAGCAAGCAGATATTGCACAGGTCTGATATCAGCAGCACAGGCTAAATAAGATTTTTCTTTTTAATTCAGTTGTCTGTCTCTTCATCAGCAGTAACAGCAGGCTATTCTTTTCTAAATTGTTGTTGCATACCTGACAGTTTCTTTCCCCTTAATTAACTGGAGCAAATGTCTCGAGTTACTGTGGAATAAACAATTACCATTTGTCATCAGGGCTGTTGTAATGGGTCCTGTATGTCATGATGACTTAACCTGAGGCATTTTACCTTGCAACAGGGGCAGATTAACTGTATGGGCTGGACAATTTTACCAGGTCTGTTGACAGACTAAACTTTGTTAAGGTGCCGCAACTCTGTCATGTGGCAGAGTCCTCAACTCCAGTGCGAGTGTCCAGAGATGTGTGGTTAGTAGCAGACAACTCTGTTCAAGGAAAGGATCTTTTTGTATGTGTGTGTGGATGCTGTAGTTCTTCCCACAAAGTTAGCATAGAAAGAAGGGGGTTGAATTTTATTATTATTATTATTATTATTATTATTATTATTATTATTATTATTAACCAGATTGGGGAGAGGGTGAAGACTGACAGTAAGGAAGGAAAGTAACAAAAGTAGAAGCAGTAAAATAATTATACACCTGCCAATTTTTTTCTTTCTTGTTAAAGACTCACCCATCTTTTTGTCTGTGAAAAGTTCATTTAAATCTGTCTTTCCCATGCAGTAGGAAAAAACCAGTTCATTCAGCAGTATAATACAAATCCCAGAATGTTTTCAAATTTCCCTCTTTTGTGTGTTTTAAGATTGGCAACTATGTAATTAAGCATAACAAAGAGAAAAAGGATTTAAGAAGATTTAGCACAACTTGGGCAACTTGGGGCAGTAGAGGGAAGGAAAGTCAAGGGCAGATGCTAAATGAATCTGTGGGGTCACTCATAAGAGGTGTGCAGACTCGGTTTGAAGCACTATTTTAAGAAAGGAAATGGTCACAGCTGTATGAACAAAGCATGGCCAGCAATCAGGTGCTGCTGACAAGGTCCAAGAAGTGATAGTGAGTGGAGGAGTAAGCCTGGTGATCCTCATTTGCAGAGATGTGTGCAACCCCTCTTCCTGCAACTGTAGCAGAAAGCTCCAAAGGGTGCTTCCAGGGGCATTTCAGCAGTGGCTTCTCCATCTTTGTCTTTCCTAATCCACAGGGATGTGTGGAGATACATCAGAAACATATTCTGCTGCATTATAGTCTGGCCTGTGTTCTACACTATGCTTTCCATCCTTGGTGTACAGAATGTACTCATCCCGTTAGGTCATATCAAGGTCCAGCTCCAGATAAATCCAGTGGAAAACCTACCTCATGAACTTTGCTTTAGCGAAGAAAGCAAAAATAAAGAGAAGCTCTGTGTCTCCAATTAAGTCACTTGTCTTCCTGTGGCTTTTTCATTCCCTTCAGAGCCTGAAGCAGGTGATTAAACAAATCTGGGACATTTTCAGAAGTTCTTCCACTTGTCTGAAAATAAAATGTGTAGGGATTTTTGGCCAAAAAAATATAAATAAGTAAATAAGAATAACATTTTTAATTATTAGGAAACAACCTTCATGTTTTCTAACTAGATTAAGTATTCAGTTCCAAAGGTGTTCTGTCTGTTCAGTGTTTATTTAAATAGAAGAGTTGTGAGCCCAAATAAAAGTGTCATTCCTGCTTCTTTGTGGGAACTTTCGAACTGTTATTTTGCTATCTCAAAGTCCCATTGAGCTAATAGATGTAGTTAAATCCTGTCTAGACAAATTTCCATTGCTTTAAATTCCATTTGAGCTTAATTCAGTTTCTAATGATGTTGAAATACAATAGGAAAAGCACAGATGAAAACACATGGCATATCTTTACCTCTGTGAAAACATCTGAAGCCTACAAGAAAGCTGAAATGCTGAGTTTTTATCTGGGTGTCCATGGACATTGTCCAGAGTAAGCAATTTTTGTTTCTTATCTCATTTTCATTGTCAGACACTGATTGCAGCTTAGAGTAATTTCTTTTAAGTTCAGAGGGAAAGAGGACCTGAAGAGCAGTGTGGTATTTTCCTTATTCCTATCTCATTCCTTTCACATCGCTGCCCTGCTAACTTTATACCATTATAGCTTGCGATGTCCTTCCTAAGTACCTCAGAGTCAGACACCTATTTAATCCTCCTTACAACTGCTGCTATAAAAATTCCTGTGCGTGGAACAGATGCACGTGTGCTGCCAGGATGAATGGGCTGTAGACACAGAATTGTCATCCCATGTCGTCCATGGGAGCTCTCTGTGTGCTGTGACAGCATGGCTTCTTGCCAGTGCTCAGCCAGTGTTATGAAGCAGGTTGCTCCTTCTCTCTCTCTCTTTAGGATATTTTACTCTCACCATTTTTGCCATTCTTCCTGGGACTTAAATAATGATGGGACAGATCTTTTCCCTCATGGTTCCACTGCTCTGAGGCTGCAGCTGCTTTGGTCTTTGGTAAGAGAAAGCAGCTGTGCCTGTGGCATATCTTCATTCCTCACCTACCAAAGGCACTGCAGTGAAATGACTGGAGGAGAAGCTGGCTCCACTGGCTTTGCACCAGGAATGCTGAATCCAAGCAGCTGCAAATGGATTTGAGACCTTTTTCTACAATGGTTCTGTTACTGTGCCTGTTACATATAAATGATGTAGGCAGACATCTCCAGGAGCTACTTGGCTTTATCATTTAGCTTGATTATGACATTCTGAAATTAGCATTTTGCAACTATGCTTATTAAGATCATTATATCCCATAGCATGCCAAACGCTCCATAAAAAAAAACAACAAACCTTTTAAAATGACCTAATGAATTCCTCAACATAATTAATGTTTCAGTTGAGGCTAGCCCAAAGTATTTCCAGTACTTAACATTTCCATTTGTCAAAAAAAAGGAAAAAGAAAAAAAAAAAAAAGACACAAGAAAATTGATCCCTGTAGCCACAGCTGCCAAGCATTGGACTTATCAGTTCTATCTACAAGGTTCTTAACTGGAAGACATCCTTTGGCCATGCTTAGTGAAGAAATAGAGATTGGGAAACTTATAGAATTTCCACTAGGAAAGCCTCACTTATGGTGGTTAAATGTCAACCTCGTTGCTTTTTCAGTAAGACTTTGGCTGCAAAGTTGGCACATTTGATAAAGTTGTTATGACCTATTCTTCAGAACCCCAGAAATTATTTCTTTAGGAGGAAAAGAAGTGATACTGGAACAAGATGTTGGTTACCTCTGCTAAAGCTGTATACTTTATATACTTTGAAATGCCAGATTTGCTCTAAATTAAATGCGTATTAGTTTGTTTGGTTCCAGCTATGAGCTGTAGTCCAGCTGCTTGAGTAATCCAAAATATCATTATTTTATACACAGCTATATTGCTGCAAAGGAATGCACCACAGCTGCCAGGTCTGACTGCTGGCGATTATATCTGAAATGGTAGAATTGAGCCTCAGTCATAGCTGATAATTGATATCACAGTCAGCTCCTTAATCAAACAGCATGTCTACACAAAATTATTGTTGACCCTCAACAAATCCACATTATTTTCCTAAAATTCAAACACTTCTCTGTATCAGTCACTAGAATTACAGTTTTATCATCTTTGTGGGGAAATGGGTAGCTATGTCTTTGGCAGAGCAGAGGAAACATAATCTGTGGGTTTACAGACTGTGTGTACCACGTGCAGTAGTGTTTGAATGCTGTAGAAAGCTCTAGAATCTAAGAACAAGTCACGAAGAGCACCAGTACAAACCTAATAATTGCAGAAGGAAGAATCTTCAGTCTCAGTAGCAGATAGCATGTTCTTTGATGCCAGTAAAACTATCTGTTTGCTGCAGTATTTGAGCCTCAGCAGAAACTGTGGTCTTGAGAGGAGGCAGTGTCCTGAGAGGGCCTGGACAATGCCCTACAAGTTGAAGAAAAATGGGCTTGTCAAGGACATTGAACTATGAGGAGCTTTTAAACATGCTACCACCATGCCAGTAGTGCTGTGATATATAATAAAAAGAAACACAGACAAAACAAACCAAGCAAAGTAAAAAATAAATTTTAAAACTCCATACTTGCACACACACAATGACCAGTGTCCAAGCTGGTAGGCCAAACACTCCTCATGGCAAAACATTCATTTTATTGTAACTAAATTTTCTAATTTTTACTTTGTGGCCTGAAAATGTCTATGTTCATTTCTATGGATCCAAAAATCTATTATTATCACTCCTTAGGATTATTGTTCTAATAAAATGCTCAGGCATTTCCTAGAACAGAGCTAGGGTAAAATTTTGTTGTCTGCTTTACCCATGTGTTCCTTTTAACAATTTTTATTGTATGGAGCAGGAGGTAATCTGCCTTTCCATACCTCCATGTAAGGCCATCATGAAACCCAATATGTCTTTGGAAATTTAGTGGGTAAAACTGAAACAGGCTTTTCTGGGTATTTCCTGCAAATTAATTTTGTTGAAATTTTGCCCCACACCAATTATAGTCCAGTGGTAGCTGTGGGTCACTGGCATTTATCTCGTGACCATAGTGCTACAATGTGCTAGAAATGCTAGAATGGGCAGAAGCTGGGAGGTGGGGCAAGGGGAAGGTCTAGCAAGAAAGAATAACTACAATTTGCACCTGTGGGTTTAGGTCTCCTGGGAAAAGGAGTGGGCACTTAGCCAGAGGCTAAAGGTGTCTGATAGGAGATGCAGAAGATCTGAGAGGGTCTTGCACTATGAAGAATAAAAAGTATTCAAAGAAGCAAAGTGAGGAGAGGAGAAGGCAAAAGATACCATAAATTTTGAGAGGAAGAAGAGTAGAGCTAGGACTGAAAAGGATAGAGCCTGTAGGGTTGGAGAAATTGTGCCAAAAATGGGAGATAAAAAGGAAAGAAAAGCAACCTGGTGAGCAAGGATCATGAGACTGGGATGTCTGAAGACCAGACTATTTTCCTGACCATGTCCCAGAGGAGTGGAACAGACAATAGAAGGCAGAGAGTGGGAAAACCATTACGAAGACAGAGAGAGAGCAGGAAAGACTGCTCTCTCCTGTGGGAGGGTAGGACTCTAATATCTGAGTGGGAATTGGTGGGGGCCAGAGGAGGAAAGGACTGTCTGGAAGGGTCTGTGATGCTGTAACATTCTTTCCTTCACAGCCCTTGAGGTTAGGAAGTAAACGCAGCATTTTTCATTCATGTAGCTTTGTTTTTTCCCAGATAGAAGCAATGTATGTATGTATATGTATATGTACACATACTTGCCTCTCAGAAAATGGAATTTCTGAAATGTTGTAGTCATCTGGTGTTTCACCTACTCACCTGGCAGGGAATTTAAATCTGGAATTTCCAAGATCAACTTGACTCTGGCATTTCCCAAACTGCAGCCTGATGTACTTCCGTGTTGGTTTCATGCAGGTATGCATGTGTGTGTACATGTGTTTTTCCTAGTTACCAGCTCAAATACACCTCGAGCTCTTTATCAGTTCTGTAAGGCCATGCCTCAGCAAAATCATACTTATTTTTACCTATGTATGATTTCTACATGAATTCACATCAGAATGAAGTAAAGTCTAGGAATTTTTTTTAATGGACATAATCTACAGGACACAAGATTTTTTTGTAAAGAGTGGTAGGTTTGTCATGGTGTGGATACTATACTTAGCTCCTTATATTGTCATCTCTTTCTGAATCACTCATCTCCAAATAGACTGAACTATCTTTTCTTGGCAACGATCAGATTTGTTATAAGTCTGTAAAAATACTATTTAAAATTGAGAAAGTCTAGTAATTATAGTTTCATAAATGGAGAGATGGATTCCTGTATTTGAGAAATCAGTGTTTTAGCAGCAACTAACGGCCTTTTAAAATACATGCTTATACTATAGCAGTTCTTATAACAACACCAGAAACAAAAGTCTTTCCTTAGCCACTGTGGTTAATAAATTGCATGTGATTATGGGAAGGGTGAGGTTTATTACTGTTTCTGCATCCAAAATCCTGATTAGAATTGTATCATCTAGGTTATTGCTTTCTTGATATTCCTGTAGCTCTTTTACCCAGGATTGTGGCCAACATAGTAGGTCAGACATTAGTTGTCCATTCTCCAGCATCCTTGGCTTCAGCAAGATTTATTTCAGCAGGAGCTTCACTACCATTTTCTTTTCAGCTTTGGAAACATCCCCCTCCCAGCAGAAACTTAACCACATTTTATGGTGAAAAGATGAAATTCCAAAGGGAAATTTGTTGGGCAAGAATCCACGGGACAGGTGGTGGGATGAAACTGGGTAATGAACTTGGACATTGCTAAATCTGAAACTGAATTGAATGGTGCTGCCTTAGGAAAAGGAAAAATTTATTATGTCTTAGCCTGGTAACGGCCTGTATGAGCAACGTAATATATTTAAAGGAGGTGTAATGCAACTCTGCTGGAACAGCACTACCCATGTTCCCTGCCTTCCTAAGTCCTACTTAACACTGGTGCTTTAGCAGGGTGTTATCTAACAGCCACATGAAGGATGGGGGGAGTCAACATTTAAGTGAGACTTGTTGCCTCCCCATGGCTTCCTTGCTATATTGCCTGGCAGTGCAGATTGTGTTTGCAGTGTTGTTTTTGCGAGACCGTTCCTGTAAAGCTGAGCTAAACTCTTTCCATAGATGCCTGTGAATAGCCATCAGGCATTGCATAGTAGGGCCCATTTTTGAACAACGTGTATTGAAAGTAATAACTAAAATTTAACATAATGTCTGGTTAGCAGTCATGCCTCAGCTGTTAAATGTATTTTGCATCTTTCTGTTTTTACTAATAATTTGTGAAAATATCAGTGTTCTTATATTTATTTGAAATCATTTTCAGTAAGAACAGATATCTGTGAATCACATTCTTTTTCTGAATATTTGAATTTGAAATACTAATTCCCAGGCCTAGGGATGATTCAGTGTACAAGCTTGTTCCTGAACAGAAGAAATGCTATTCCTATATCCAAACCATATGGTACAAATTCTCATGAGAACAAATACAGAATTGGATTTCTTTGACCAGTTTGCCAATATTTGTTTAAAATGAATCATGTTCATGAACTTTCTTGCCACAAAACACATTCACTGCAACAAGGGTGTATGGCCTGGGATTGATCTATCTTCCCCCTTTACAGCATCAGGCTTTCTATAATATGCAGCAGATTGGGAACCACTGTACTAGAATATTAGTGGAAAATAAACACAAGCTAAGTGAATTCATTAAAAACATTAAATAAATATTTACACAAAATCTTCTGCAGTGTTTGCCTACCTCTTATTCAAATCACTGACCTAGAAGAAAATGCTCAAAGCCAAATGGGACTTGAAACCATTTGCATCATTGTTCTTGTACTAATAACCTTGTGGATTTATTACTTTTGTAGCATTTTATTGTTTGCGCACTACCTGGGGCTTTTCGAACTTATTATGGTTGCTATTATTCTATATTCCTATATGAGAAATTCTCATCTGCTTTTCCAAGTAATCTTGCAACATTTCTTATAATATTTCCCTATATTCTATATTCCATAGTTTTTATTAGAAATGAATGATACAAATAATAAGCAGTAAACCTTATTGTCATTCATTTGTGCGAATAATAACTATTCTGCATTTGGAAATGCACAAAAAAGTGCTAATAATCACTTGTACAAGCCAGACATTGGGTGCTGTTAGTCTCCTTTGTCACAAAAGACATCCTCATTTGCATTTGTATCTTCCTTCTTTGCTGCCTGCACAAAGAGAAGTGCAGACCCTGTGATTACCACAACTTGCAGTCCTACTGGAGGCCTGGAGGCTTCTGAGAGCCCCTTGTGTCAAATGGTTTTGAAGCCAAAGGGGCACTCTGGGCTCACATGGAGCTGATACCCTCTGGTTAGCACAGTGCTCTTCAGCTTTGCCTTCTTTTTAGGCTGTGGTGCCATCCTCGGGCATGACTTGAGCACAATGCCAGCAGCTTGCAGAGCGAAATAGCTGAAGGAGAAGCATCTTTCCAGGCAGTGCTGGGCTGTGCTTAGGCCAACCTGAAAGCATTACAGGGCCAAGTACCAAGCCCTCTATTGAGGCAGTCTGGCTGGCAGACCCACAGTTGCACGCTTTGGGACAGATCATCTATTTATGAGAGCAGAGAGGGAATAAAGGGACAGATTTTCCTCATTCTTTTATGTAAGAAATACTCCTGAACCAGCCTTATTCTGCTGTATAAGGGTAGAAGTACCCACAACTGAAGTGTCTGCTAAGACACCACATGAGGGAACCAGCACTTTACACAATCATTTAGCAGCAATTTCTTTGGAGAAATCAACCTGCATTACCATGCTATAGGTAGATATGAAAGTATAAGAAAGGAGCAAGGAGAGAGAGATCAACCTCTACTGTAGCAGAGCCTTTTGCACACTTTCAGCGGAGATATTATTGACATGGATTTTTTTGTTTTTCCCCTTCATAGAAAATGTGAAGACATTGCTGAGGGAATATTTTATTTCTAGAAAACATTCATTTAAGGGCCGCTTACTTTCTACAGACTTGCATAAAGCTTTCCATAATGGGCATAAGTTGATACTTACCGTGGGACACATTAGACACTTTCTGCTGGCTGATATTTGGCCCCATTAAGTGAATAAGAAAGCAATGGTATTTGCAGTAGGAAGAATTAAAAAGAGAATGTCTTTTACATAAGAAGGAAATTACTTTTCAGACAGATTCAGTCTTGGACATCCTGCCTCTGGCCTGAGACTGGAAATATTCTGCAATTGTTTCTTTTTCCTTAGCACAGATTTGCTAACATCATTGGCTATAAAGCATGCTGACTTTAGCATTGAAGGATAGTTGGTAAAGATAGCCAAGCTGTTAAGTATCTTGCAAAAATCCACGTATAGGACATCAACTTCCTTTGACAGCTACTTCAAGAGATGATGAAGAAAAAACTTGTACACTTACGGAATTTTCCTTGTACTCCAATAGTCTTATGGAAAGACAAGCTGGCTTAGCATTGTTGTCCTTATTTCAAATGACAGAAGGTCACAGAACAGCTGTAGAAGAAAAAGACCTCTGGGTGTCATTCAGTCTAACATTGCTGCACTCAGCAAGGTCAAATACAGCAGGTTTCTCAGTGCCACATCAAGTTGGGCTTTGAATTTCTGCGAGGATGAAGACTCCACAGACTCTCCAGGGTACCTCTTCCAGTATTTGACCATCCTTACAGCAAAAAAAGTTTTATTTTACATTTAAGTGGACTTTGCATTTCAGTTTGTGTCCACCTCCTCTTGTCCTATAAATGGGCACCACTTAAAGTCTCCTTTACTGGCCACCCTCCCCTCCAGATATTTATACACTTTAATAAAATCCCCTCTTGAGACTTTATTCTTGAGAATAAAATCTCTTCTCCAGTCAGGACAGTCCCAGCTCTGTCACCCTCCTCTTGTTGATGTAAGATGCTTCAACCCCTTAATTATCTTTGTGGTTTTTTGCTGGACCCACTCTAGTATGTCCAGGTCTCTCTTCATGCCTAGAACTAGACCTAGCACTAGCACTAGAGGTATATCTCAGCAGGGCTGAGCAGAGGGGCAGGATCTACTCCCTCGACCTATTGGCTATGCTTTTCCTAAAGCAGGCTCAGGTGCTTTTGATGGTGTGTACTTAAAAGCTGTGGAGAGCAATGTACAATCTCCTCATATCAGTGCTATTTAATAGAATTTGGGCACCCATCTCTGGGCTGTGCTTAATTCCTCCTGCACTGCCTGCTCATTCCTCCTTTTCTAGTACGGTCCCGTAAGTACCATTGCTCCGATGGTAGTTAACCTCACTGAGGGTTAAGAGTCTGTTCCTGGGGAATAACTGAGCAAGTAGCTTATAGGCAGGAATGCTGGAGCAGCTCAGGAGCTAAGGTGTCCATGTGACACTTTGTGGTGGACACTCTGGAATATGCCAGAGCAGAGGATACCCAGTGGCATCTTTCACAGCAAAAGGAAAGCATCTTTCACCTTCTGTCTGTGTGTCTGCACATGTGCTAGCATGCTGTGGGAAGGCTCAGTAACTACTCCATGGGGGAATTCTCCAGAAAGTTACTTTCCCACTCATCTCTGGTGGGTTTTTCTCGGTGTGTGTACTACAATGCTATTGTCTGGCAAAGCCTAAACTCTCATCAGCTGTCTCCATGACTCCAGGCCTGCATGCAGCCTGCGTGATCTCCTCAGCAAGGCACCCTGCTGCTTGTCAGGGCAAAACCCACTGCCAAAATTCCTTCCACCAAGTCTCATACCCTTCATGTCCCTCTTTTTTTCCCTTTTGTGCCCTGTCCCAAAATCTGACTTGTATTAACAGCTGGAAGAGTTCATCTTCTAGAGTAGGATCTGTGTCTTTCCACCAGCAGTTTAATTTACTGTGCTGGCAAGCTGAGAGCACTTGCACACAAGGGCTTAGGAAGAACAGGCATATTCTCCTACAGTCTGCCACAAATGAATTCATAGAGCAGACAAACACACCAAGTAATGCAGCGTGACGAACCATCAGCCAACCTGTTGAAATCCAGACTGGGGCAGGCTTAATCCAGAAGCAGGACTTTGCTCTAAGGCCTGCTTTACCTGCCCCAGATAACTGTCAATTAACTATAAAATTAAAATATACTTTCAGGTAATGCTGTGGAATCAGTCCTGGGGACTGGAATCTGCTCTGAGGACTTGGGTTGGCTGTGGTCAAGTATGTTACCCTCTTCAGCAAAATTCAACCTGTTCCTGGATCCTCCCTATCCTGTTTTTTCTGCCTGTCTTATGGATGAGATGTCAGCAGTCTCTGCTGGGTTGTTCTGCCATCGTTTCCAGCAAGACTGTCCCTTCATTGGTAGGAGTAGTGGAGGGCAGTCAGAAACTAAGTGTATTCTGCCAACCTCCTCCTTGCTGGGTGTTTGGCTTCCAGACTACAGTACAGCAGAAGCCTTTAGCCTGTACTGCCAGTCCTGCAAGCAAGTGAACAATAAAGTATGTGCTTAGAGTGCTGTGATAAAATTATGTTTAGGAGAACAGTCCAAAAAGTGCATCTTGTTCAGCTTTAGTGACGTTTGGATAATGCCAGCTTTTCTTCCCCTAATATAAAAAATATGCAAAGTTTATATTAACATATAACATTAAAGTATATGGCTGTTAGGCCACATGGCACAGCCACACACATGTATAGACTCACAAAATTATTTGGCCTTTGTGAACCCCGATTAGCAGCTTCTCACATGGACATATTTGCAAATATTGTGGTGAATGAAAATTAAGGACTAAGGTCAGTCCTCAGAGTACTATGGCACCACTGATACAGGTTTATAAACATGAAAGCAACAAATGTTCCCAAACAGCTTTTGTGTATTTGCTAGTCAGGATTGCTTCAGACAACCTGGATGGGCTTTAAAAGTCTCTTGATAGCAGATGTGCTGTGAATGAAGAGTGGAATACCAGTGAAAGACCAACAAACTGTCTCTCTCAATAGCTCTGAGCTGGCAGGTCTTTGAGATCTTCTTAAATTCGTTTTCAATTAAGTGATTTTTTTCCCTTAGAAAATAATGAAAACCTCTTATTCTTTATCTGTCTGAAGCAGGTACAGTGAAGGGTAAGACTGATGATTACTCTGGGCTGGCTCTGCCCCAGACACAACCACCAGGAACATCTGAGCTGTGCTGGGACAACCGTCTCACTTCTGACCTCCCATTTTCATTCCTTGCCTGCCTGTGGTGGGATGTGGGGCAGGTGGAATAGAATAAAGTTCCATTGAGGAGGGATTTTCAGCTGTAACTTTAAGCAAACCAGCCTTATCGTGGCTGAGGATCAGTCCCAACCATTTTATCTCCTGGGTCAGCTGAGTAGAATGCAGTTTACAGGATGTGGCTTGTTAGAGATTTAAAATTGGACATCCTGTTTGCTTTGCATGGATGTCAGTCTGTGGTAGCACTTAAAAGCAGAGCTTTCTCAAGGGTCCCTGGCCAAACTGTTGTCTTTCCCCTGTGCCCGTGCACTTTCATTGCTTTGGGTGGCACAATGCCAGATTACATCAGCTGAGAATCAGGCCCAGGCTTTCCAGTGAGGAAAAAGAAGTTAAAATGGCAGTCAGTCCTGCTCAGGAGAAGTTAAATATAAATTCAGGCTTTTTCTCTCTCACACGCAGAGAAATGCTGAAATTGCACACAAGAAGCTTTTTTTCATACCATCTGTTAGAGAATAAAAAGCACCTGGCCCCATTCACTGCCTCTGTTACATCCCCTTGCTTGGTTTAGCAGACCAAGCATGTCCATTTACCCTTCTGCCACGTGTGCCTGGCAAACAAATATGACTGGAGACTTGCAGCACTGTGGAACTCCTGTGTCACTGTTTTGTACCTGTCCCTTTACATGGTTCTTCAGTTTTGGGAAGGTCATGTGCTCTGGATGGCTGTCAGGTAACTTCTAACTAGCAGAAACCTTAAGAAATTGTAGGCACACTTGGTTGGCATTATCCCTCAGTAGGCAAAATAAAAACAAAAAAAGATCTTCAAATGCCAGTGACACTGTCAGAAAACCTGTTTTTCAGTGATATCCTGAAAATCTGAATTGAGGGGAGTGTAGGGAGACTATTTTTGTCTAGAAAACCATCTCACTGAATGAAAAACTCATCTGTATGCTTCAGAGGTGCAGTATCATGGGTGGCATTTTGTGCAAACATACTGGTGGCTCACACTAGCACTGACTGTTCATACTAGTTTGTCAGTGGGATCTGTGACTCAGACAATAAAAGATCATTAAACAGACTTGCTAAAAATCCATGAGGTATTTTGCATGGTACCATGTCTGCCTGCTGTCCAAAGGTGCTTACCAACTGTAGTGTCATTTTTGAGTGCTAAATGTCAGTAATACCATACACTTTGTCCCCACAGAGAGGCTTTCAAAACCCAGGCCACAAAACTAGCATCTGTTTCTCTTTTTGGCTCTCATCCATACCCTGTTTTCTTCTTTTCCCCTTTTCCCCATATTTTCTTTTCTTTTTTCTGACCACTTATGCTTTCCATTCAAACCACATCTTCATGTTTCACTCTGTCTTGTGCAGCAAAGTTTCTCTTTAGCCTCCACACAGAGCTGGCAAGGGGACAGACTAATGCAATGAGCTGTTTTGGGTAGAAAATGTCTGCTTGCAAGGATCAAAGTTCTTCTTCAAAGAGACAGAAAGTCAAAGTTGTGTAATGTCTGAGTTCCTGGCGATCTCCTTGGCAGAGATTTGGGAAGAAGGACAAGCTCATGATTATGAGCTGGGGATTTGGTGACCTGGTTCAAGTGCCCTCTCTACTGCACACTTCCTCTCAACAACTCTGTTACAACCTTCTGTATTTTAGGACATGCGTGCAGATGGGGGACTTCTCACAAGTGGATGATGAGTTATGAAAATCTGGCAAGGAATCATCTGCCCTGTTTAGCACCAAAATGCTCTTCAACTGGTGGATGTTTTCTTCTCTCAGTGCCTCTATTCCTTTCTGAAAAACAGTGATTTCTTGCCTTGTAGATGAGATAAAAACATTATTGGTGTTGGAGCTGTGCAGACAGTGCTGCACTATATGGGTGCCATAAGAGGGGAGAATGTTTTGCTATATTTGGCTCTAGGGCATGGAGACACTCATGCATAACTTATTTAAGACCTAGTCTCATGAGCCCCCTCTGAAATAAATAAATGGCCCTTGTATGTGAAAAATTAGCATTATGTAGATTTGTTTAAAATGAATGGATTCTTTTTTGGTGATGAGAAAAGAATATATATTAAAATACCCAGGCACAAGCACTTTTTAATATTTTTTTTGGCACCAGTGGGTTCTTTTTTTAGTTGATTTTGTCAGCCACATTTCCTTTCTGAACAGAGGTTACATACAACAATTGGATGAACAATTGTTGAAAACTCTCAGGGGGGCATTCTTGAAGACAAGCCTGCATGAGATCATGTTATGAGTGTGGCTTGGCTGTGCTTTTATTCAGTAGGTGATCTCATTCATTTAGAGTACTAATCATTTTAACAGGGAATAACTGCAGCTATCCAAAGGTACAGCAAAAAAGTGATGTTGCAAGACTTCCTGTGAGTTTTGCACAGAAATATCCATTTCTTTGCTAGTTGATTTGACACAAGCTGGGTATTGCTGGTCAAATGATAAAAGTAAGTTTAATATGAGCAAATAAGATTATTCACTACTGTGACAGCTTTACCAGGTTTATTGTTTTTCTCTAAATATACTTTTTATAGGCTTCTTTTAGCTTTCGGGAAAGAGACCATGTAAACATCTGCATTTCTAAAATTTCTATCTCACTGGGGGTCATGGTGGGGCCTCTGGATGCTGTCATGATAAAAATATTAAATATGATCTAACAGATTAAGTATCCTGGGACAGGTTAGCTTATGATTACCCCTGAAATGCCTACAGAGCATTTTATCCAATGTTCCTCAATAATGAAGAAATCCCTGACTGGACCAATTATTTTCAAGTTCAAGAAGCAGTACAGGCTCCTGGCTAGAAAACTTAGTTGGGCACAATCAGCTAAAAACTTTGAACTCTCTCACAGAGTAAAAAAAATTAAAATGTTTACAGCCAGAAATAACAAGGCTGGGAAGTTAAATTAGAAACAGGGACCAAGAAAGGCTTTGGCTAATTCTGGTTTCAATCAGTGACTGCAACAGTCATCAGGAGCAGGCACTGCTGTGGGTTTGAAAATAATGACTTTATTTTAAGTAGACAGAAGTTGTTGGCTTGACCCAGTTGCTGACAACCAGTCTCCCCTAAACACCCTACATGGGGCCAGATCCTGAAGTCCTCCTGTGGTTTTTATCCAAGCCCATTCTCACTACAATCAAAACTTGAGCAGACACACTCAGTATTTGGCCTACAGCTATTGCAGACTCTTTTTGGTCTCTTAAAACCATCATAGAAAAATAAATCCCAGTGCCCAGTTTTCATTTTCAAGTCTCAAAACTCTTCTGCACTGTTGGCCTGTTTTTATTGCAGTGAGTTGAGAGTGGGATATAAATTACAAGTCTCTCCACTGTTAGCTTCTTGCACCTCCTGCGCTCAAATTTCAACAAAATAATAGATTACCAGCCTTGACCTCATGCAGCAGGAGCAGCACACTGTACATGAATTGCCAGGGGTGGAGCAGCTTGGGAATATGCAAGGTCTCCTCCACTGAAAGCTATGAAACTAGATGTTACTCAGCTTCTTGGAAGAGGCGACCACGTTGCCTTCCCTTGGGCAATCTTCCCAGCCTGGCTTTCCCAGTGCCTAGGACCAAGGCCTGCAGACAACCAGCACAATGTCAGCATTGAAATATATGATTTAAAATACCAACCAGGAGGTGAGCATCTGAAAAGGGAAGCAGCCTCAGAGGAGAGAGGCTAACAAATCTGTGCACACACCCATCACAGTACAAAAGACAAAAAAACAACACAAGGAAAGTTGAAGTTGCTGCTCGACATCAAGAGGAAAGGTTGTATAATCTCTATGATTCAGCCTGAGTTTCTAGTCATAGCATGGAGGAGAGTCAATCTTGTGATTTAGGGCACTAGACTGGAATTTTGGAAAGTTTGAGTTAATCAGCTTTTGTTTAATGGCTTTCTAGCTTTTTGTCCTCTGTTAGGACATCTCATCTCAAGGTGCCTCAAGTTTGCCTTTGTTTAGATGTAGCCATAGGGAGGCTATTTCCTACTAGAGAAGCTGGCTGTCCTAGATGCCAGTGAAATGTGAATAATCTCTGTCATGTGGTGTTTAATGTCTCCAAGTAGCTCGGTGGAAATGAATGATGGTTTTTTTCTATAATAATGACTTCTTCGCAAACACAGAATGAATCTGAATTTTCAATTCCCACCTGAATGCTCTATTTTATTTCAATAATTTGCATCTGAGCTTCATTAGGTATCACAGTGTGATATCTCTCCTAAACAGCAGTCAAGAAAATATTAGGTTTGTACAGTAAGTAGAAGTATTTTCAGACAAACTTTAATTTGAACCGATTTGGCTTCTCTTTCCACTGGATTGAACTAGCTCATTTAGAGAAAGTAATAATCTGTTGTTATGCACAGATTTATCCTTGTGAAACTTCCTCACTGCTCTGAAAGTGACCTTCCACAATGGTAATACATCTGCCTGTCCAGACACAAGGAAAATCTTTGTGAAATCTTTAAAAAAATCCAGTGTTTAATCTTCTTTGCCTGAGTGCCCCCACAGATGATGTCTGCAACATATTCAGGTGTATGCCTCTAAAATACTTCCATGGATTTAGGAGCCTGGGTGTAATGGAACTGTATTGGGCTGTAGGTGAAGGAGTTTAAAAGGAAAATAGACTGAGCTGTTGGAACAAGTATTAGAGGATCTTTTATAGACAGAGGTATTACTGCCAGCTTGATTCCAAACTACTGCAGCCTGAGTCCCTATGCACATTCCTTTTCAAAGGAGTAATAATTAAAGCTGGTTTTGGCTTGTTCACCCACCCCCATCTGTTCCTCTTTGTAAATGGAAGTATCATAGGGCAAATTTATTTGCTTTCCACAGCAGTACCCTGAACAGCTTTATTTCACCTCCACCGCTCTCTTTGTACCAAACTGACCTCCACCTGAGGCTGTGGTGGAAGCGGCCTGGCCCCGTTCAGTACAATTGGCTTTTATGATCACCAGCAGCACGAGAATGTGCTGTTATCCCAGAGCTGCCAACAGCTCCAGGGCTCTGCAGGTGGCACCACCACCTCCTCCCTGGCTTGCTCAGCACCGCACCAGACATCCTTGGAAAGCCAGGTCTGGAGGTCTGACTGTGCTCATAAGCTCCTTTTTTGGCAGCAGGAGAAGTCAGAGCGCTGCTGTTCTGGCGCAAGTTCTGGGTGCCTCCAAAAACGTCCCAAATAGGAGAGATCAAGAGAGAAGCTCTGCTGCTTTTAAGTTTTGCTTTGGAAATGTGACCCTGGGTAATTCCTGCCACTGTCATCCTCAGAGGATAATGTGTAATCTTTTCACCTCTATACCACAAAATGAAAGACATCAATCGAGCTTGGCAATTGCATTTAAAGCACGTTGGTAAATCAAGGGAAATGGGCAAATAAAGCAGATGTCTGCACGCTCTGAGTACTGCTCAGTCTGTTCACGCAGCTTCTCTGAATGCCTTCTGAAGTCTTACTACCAAGGAAAGAAGAATAATTAAATAAGCTATTAATAACTCAGGGAGACTCCTTGTCTCAAATGTACTTTTATCTTATAAATGGAAGGTCAATCTTAAGAGTGAAAATACATTAAAAATTAATGCTACAGAGAACCTCTGTCCCTTGCCACTACTCCAGCTGTGTTTGAAAGGTAGCACTTATTTTCTTTAATAACAGAGCTTCAAAAGAAGCATAATTAAATGAAAAGCTATGGAAATACATGGAATATTAGGGTCTAATGAACAATTACCATTACTTTCAGTGAGATTTCCATCATGCCAAAGGTGATTCTCATAAAATAAACATTTGCATTATTTTAGAAAGAGAAAAATTCTGATTCCACTAGCAGGGTCTTTAATCATCCTCCCAATATTAAAAAAATATTATTTTTGAAACTTCAAGTGTCCTTTTGAGGATGTCATACAAAGCAGAGAAGCAAAGAAACAAGAACTGATTTTCTCTGACCATTATGTTAAATGTTTTAGCTTGAAAGAATTTTATAAATGATTTTTCTTTAGCCTTTTAAAATATTATTTTTATTTATTCCTCTCTGTGGGTTTGAACTGACCTTTGGAGTCTAGAAAGAAAAGCTGACTGTACTACTGATTTGTTGTCCTTTTACTTTTCATTCACAAGCCCTCTATTCAATCTTCCTGCTTGAATAAGTTTGGAATCAACTCAACCAATGCCACATGTATAGTTAAGGCAACTAAATTCAGATTATGGCTGGTCCACATGCCTTCTACTGCCAGTTGACACAGACAAGCACTTTCTGAGGGTGATCTCAAGCCACTTAAATACTTAAATGCCCTTTGGAGATATCCTGTCTCTCTGTCTTGACAACAGAGGGTACCTAAAGTGACATTCTGCATAAACTCTGTGTCTCACTTATGTACCTTAAATTAGATAGAATTAATCTAGACCTAAGGGGCTTTAGAGTTTAATTTGCTATTCCATAGTGTATTGATTGTTGGCAAGGAAATATTTTCCTTTATTTTCTTAAAAACAAAACAAAACAGAACAAAACAAAAAACCTCAAAAAACAAAAAATCAAACAAAAATATAAAAAAACAACAACAAAACCAACAAAAATTAAAAAAAAAAAAACCAAGAGCATATGAGAAGCGTATATGTATTTATATACCTAATATACAACTGCAGAAATAGAGTTGAAAGGGCATGCATCCCCCTGAAACTGCCTGCCTCAGTGAAGCAGAATAACCAGAGAGTCTGCTGATATCCCTCTTGACAGTGCAGCCTGCTGTCCTCTTCCTCCACTAATGTCTTTTTGCCCTATAGCATCTTCTCACCTTCAGCCACTTGTATTTCAAGTGCAAAGGATTAAGCATCTGCCAACTACACAAATTAATAATAATAAAAAACCCCTAGTTCTCATTTATTTCATTTTCTAACACAAAAATTGCTGAAAAAATCCATTAAAATCCTAGACTGGAGAATTTTTGTAGCAGTAATAGTAGTAGTAGCTTAAACTCCTGCAGGAGTTCATGTGCTATCCTTCACTTCATGGTTTTAAATCACTTACCAAGAAAAAGTCAATTTATTGACTATCTTATATTCATTTCCATGCAGAGAAAGTATGGATTAGCTACTCAAGTCTGCCTCTGCACTCTCAGTGATATTGGCACAGCTGCTGAAGAGATGTTGCTGTTAAGGCATCCCAGCTCTGGGTAGTTCACATTCCCTGTGGCTCTGGCTTTGGCAGAACACACTCACTCTGGCCATGAGAAAGAGGCAGAAATGGACTTTGAAGAGGAAGGTCTCATCTCCACCACGATGCCAGTGCTCTGTGTCTCCCTGGAGTCCTGCTCCTTGGTTACATGCACTTCCACCTGGGTTGCCTTCTTCAGCACCCAGATCGCGAGGTCCTGGTGCAAAACCCAGATTCACTGATAGCAGCACAAACTATGGTTGCGCCGAGCATCTGACCACAGAAATGACTGGGTCTGATAAAGGTAGTCAAAGACAGAGATGATGGATGATGCTAATGTTAGCTAGCATGGACAGAGTAGCTGGTCACTTAAACAGCAACAGGAATGCCCCTGAATTTCCCCTGAAATTTTCTTAGGAGAAAAATACAGCTGTTTCCATATGGAAATGTTGGAGATCAGTGCAATAATTTAATGGCAAGAGTTCTCCCTAGCGCCTGTATTACTGGTTTTGAGCTTCTGTAAAGTGTACATCTTCTGTATAGCAAATTTAAAACTACTAGAAATAGGTCTTCTTTTCTTGGCTACCTTTCCCTAACCCTTAGAAGTGGCCCCTCCAAAGGTAGAAAACTACTGGCCTAGGTACATGGAAAAGTAAGTTTCTTAAAATTTTACTTAAACCTTTTAATGTATTGTAGTATATTATCACTGGGATGAAATCAGAACTGAAATCTAGATAGATTATATTGGATAGCTAAACACTTTCAAAAATAATAATTTGCTTTATTTGGTAATGAACAGTTAATAAATACTTCATACTGACCACAGAATTTTCAAATGTGATTATATAGTTTGGATTTCAAAATCATATGTTTAGACTTAGATTTGGCAGTTAGGAGCTTAAATATAGTTTAAACATGATGGCATTTATTTCCCTCATGTCTGTGTCACCTTGCAATCTGAATGCACTCTATATACTTTACATCATCTTGGATTATGACACTCTGTTTTAACCATAATGGGTGCAGAATTAGGATTTCAGAAAGTAAGCCTCTCCAGGGCTGGGAAACTGCATGATCTGAAAGAAAACAAGCTGTATAGCTCAGATTCCTTTCCAGCAGTGTCATGTGTACGTCACCATGGGGATTTTGTATAGTCTCATCACTGACTCTGTTCCTGCTGATGCATAATCTTTCTTAGAGGAGTTTTCAGGATTCCAATCTTCAATTTGTCTTACCATACATCCAACATGCTGGGAAGGTCATTTTTGACAGTATTTTAGTATTGTTCAGGGTCTGCAGGAATGAGTAGAAAAGTTTGCAAGCATTCTCCAAAGTGATGTGTTACACTCTGCTACAGGCTGGTAGGGGAACCCTGGCATGATAAATATCAGGTATATGCACACCTACACAATTTTGGCAGTGCTGCTTTGCTGTCATGGTCCCAGGGGCACCACCAGTGTTGGCAATCTCTACCCAGCCCCCTGGGAGTGTTCCCACCCTGTCCATGGCTCAGAACCCCATTCCAAACCTCTAGGTCCATCAGTCCCTGATGAAGTGGTGCTGCAACAATGGCAGTTTCCATCTCCCCACAGCCTTGCCTGGCCACAGGTTTCACTGAGAGAGGCCCAGCCATGGTCCCAGTTCATCCCTATCCCCAGGGATGTGACTCATGGTCTGGATTCTCGGCTGAACTTGACTGCAGTCTCTGGGTCTGTCCCTCTCCTTTGCTGGAGGACTGTGGGGCTGCGCCCTCGCAATCAGGTTGGGATAGCCTCCAAATTAACAATGAGCACTTAACTTTCTGCACTTAGTACAGGCTCAGCACCTACATGTGATGCATCAGTTGGTGTTTGCCTTCTGTATTTCTCTTCTGTTTTAATCAAAATGCTCATTGACGAAGAAAGGTTTAACATCTTTCATGATTAACCAGCTTGTTAAGGCTTAAGTTGTTTGAAGTAGGCTCTTTTCTGTTTATTATTCTCTTTAGATATTTAGTGCAACTCACAACATATTAGGCTATGGTTTTGGAAAAATTAAACCACCAGCTAAACTAAAGTTCATCTGATGGACTGGATGAGTAGGTTAAAAAAATCCCTGGTGTATTTGTTACCTTCTTTAGAGTAACATTAAAATGGAATTTGACCCACAGAGACAATTTTCCTGCATTTGCAGTAGCAATAATGTCTTCTTAGTAAATCAATAATGAAAATATATGCTACTTATGCATGAGTTATCTCCATGGAGGCATTTGTCACGTAAGTCTTTACATGAAGATGTCTTAGAAATGTAGTCCATATCAATAATTTATTCTTCACTATATAAGCCAGGCCATCAGGCCATTTTATTCCAACACATTTTTGCATTATCAAAATACTCTGTGGAAGATGTCCTTGTTGACAACTGAGACTATTCCCTGGCCTCCTTATTGTATCAAGGCTTATCAGCACAGCATTGCCAAGAAGTATTTTTTGACCCTAGTGCAAATCAGGGCTTCACTGGGGACAGAACTACTCAGAAGTGAGTCCCTGAAGTGTGGAGTTTCTCTGTGTCAGACAAATTTATTTAACACAGGAGTTAGTATGGAATAAATAATGACACATTTTGAGTTTTAGAAATGTAAGGAGCTTTTACAGCATGATGAAGAGTAGCTCCGCTGGTGTTCACAGGTATGTATGCCTTATGTTACCAGTAGGAGCCAAAATCAGTAGGTACCAATATTGCTAGCTACTGATGCATATAGATATTGAAGCCAGCACTGAAACCAGCAAGTGTGGATGTCTAACAATGCCTACTGATATGGATAGGTGTCAATATCTATTGATATCTGTCCCTATCATTACCAACTGATAGGTATCAAAACTGATAGGTGTTGATTGTCTGTTGATGACTATTAATGTCAAAATATATTGATATTGGTAGGCATTGATGCTTATTGATATCAAAATTAATATCAAAAATTATAGGTATTAGAACAGTTATGCCTATCAATACAGGTAGGTATTGATGAAAAAAGCTGTCAGTAATGGCTGGCATAGATGACTATCAACAAGATATTGATAGGTACTGATAGGTAGCCATACCCACTGGTACTGCTACCTGTTGATAGATATCTAAATTCAAGGGTATTGATACTTATTCATTGTTTACAATACCAGAAGGTACCAATGAGTAGCAATGGCTACAAATATGAATAGATACTGTCACTACTGAAATTGATAAACTTCAATAGCTCACTGTTTTGAATCTTCTTGATAAATAATATCAAAGGGTATTGCTCTTCATATTTAATAGTGCATATTGAGATCCAAATCAATATCCAAAAACAGTAGACATAGATACCCATCACTATAGATAGATATCAAATTTAACAGGTATTGATGCCTATCAACAGGCATGGATATTTGGAGGTATAAGTTTGTATCAATACCTCCTCATATTAGTACCCACCAGTAGGTATCCAAACCAATAAATACCAAGGCCTATCATATTGATCTAAAAAGGGATCTATGTTGGCAGGTATCAATGCCTATTCACAGAAAAATGTACCAATGTTTATTGAGAGGTATTAATATTACCAGTGACTTATGATAGGTATTAATAGTGTAGATATAAATATTAATAGATATTGATAGATATCCATTGATATAGGTATTTGTATAGGTATAGCCCATTGATATAGGTATATGTTAAGTACTGAGGCCTTAATATTGCCAACAGGTATTGATGTCAACTCCTATCAACAGATATCAATTCCTATCAATAGATATTCAAATCTGGAGGCTGTGCTAGTTATCAAGTCGACAGGCATTCATGCCTATTGATATCAATATCCTGACCAAAAAGGATCAGTACCTATCAAAATCTGTCTGTATCAATAGATACTGACATCTATAAATACAGATTGATAGTGATACCTATTGTGAGCTCTTAAGATACAGCTACAGATGCTTATTTCTATTGATATATATACATATATTTTTATATCTATAAAAACATATATAAACATGTATCAATACAGACATCAATATTGATAGGTATAGGTACAGATCACTGTATATTTACATAGACATATAGATGCATATACAGAGAAGACAATACTTCCTCTTAATTGCTTTAGTTAGAGTTGACACTGGGGAAAGAAGGAGGGGGTTCCTCTTTGCAATAACCAACATATGAGTTGCATAAAAAAGCTGTGTGTGGCCTCCAAGCAAGCAAAAAAGATATTACTTTTTTTCAGCTTCTGTGGCATTAAATTCCTGATAGTATATCTTATACTTCCTATCTGTGGGAAAAATCGTAAGCATTTATATTTTTGAGAGCCATCATGGATTGTTGGAAGGAAACACAAAATCAAGGACAAAAGACCAAATTTTTCTTTGTCCTTCCTCAAAAATATAATGCAATGGGGACTCCACTGTCAAGTGATAAATCATTCTATATGACAAATGCAAACTCAGTCAAGAACTTCCATGGTATCTAGGTTATAGAAAATATTTTAATTTTGTAGTTGCAGGAGACAAGTAAGTTGACCAGATCGTCAAAACTGTATGATTTCTAAGTTTATAAAATGAAATAATGCTTAAAAAGTAAAGAATTTCTTGCACCCTGTTATCTCAAGGAAATCAGATAGATCAGCAAGCACATGACACTCACAAATGCTAACTTAAAAAATAGACCTGAGAAATTTGCTGTTTTGACATGAGTCTGGGGGCGGGAGGGGAGTGGAGGGTGTGGAATGAAGCGGGGAAAAGTGATCTAGATAATTGTGTACATATAAAAGGCCAAATCCTTAGGCCATAAACCAGGCACACACCCAATGATGTCAATGTGTTTGGCTTACAGGGGAAATAAAGCAACATTTTATTACATGCTAAGTGAGAATCTTTGCTTGACCAGAATGAGGGAAAAGTGCAAACAGGTGCTGGCTCAGCAGGAATGGAAACTCAAGAATAATAGCAGCTTTTCCTCAGGCTCATAAGCATCCTGAAAGACTACATTTCTGTCAGTACCTTAATAAAGAATTATCTACTACCCAATCCTCCTATGTCTGGGTTTGAGGCTATCTGCAGAAGCTTTTGATTGTGAAGCTGCTTAACATTATTTCTCCATCCCTGCCTTTGCTTGTGCACAAGCTGTTGCAAAAGCAACCCCCTTCAGTCAAGGAAGCTGGGGCCCCACTCTCCTCCAGTTTGTGGGGAAAGAAAGGAGTCATTATTGACACATGCAAGTGATTTGAGAAGAGACTGTCTACCCCGATAGAAAAAGACTTAGCTGTCTGGTGAATCAGGAAATGTCAGACTTTCTGAAAGGTTAATGGGAGGTTTTAGAAACACATTAAATCTAATCTTACAGCATGAATGCTGATGACTTTATGTTGAGATCCTAGAAACAAGAAAGGGCAAGAAAGAATATTTTAGGTGAAATTAAGTTTTGACTGGGGAGCCAGAAGAGAGCTTTATTGCAACATATTGCTGAATTTCTCCTTCCATATAGGCCTGGCAATCTGCCTGGTATCATATGCTAAAAAAAAGATATAATACAAGACCATTTGAACTGAAAGCAAATTTTCTTATACTTGCTGAAGTTTAATTAAATGAATGACCTGGTCAACTCTAGAAGTGAATGAAATTAATTTCTTTCAGAATTATCTACGCTAAATGGGCTGTGTAGAACTTCAGTCACTGCAGGGACTGGTGGGGGACTGCATAATGCTGTTAGCATAACCTTTCCAGTTCAGTCAGAATCATCTGTGCCTCTTCTGGTTTAGCTGAAGAATCATTAAATGTGGAATTCATAAATAAACACACTTTGCATGCAACCTTTCCCCCTGCATTTTACAATCTCATGGGCATTAACAGAAATAGAAGCATAGGACATGAGGGAACAAAAAATGGAAGTTGTTAGTTGGATTTAGTTGCATAATTCACGCAGTTTTCTGCCATTAGCTTTTTAAGCAATATTTTCTGTAGTATCTTCAGGTTTGAATTTTACTTTTAGGTCATTAGTCTTTTGTTTGTGACTTTCTTTCATTGCCTGGTTGCTTTTGGGGAGTTTGCCTTTGCTAGTTGTTAGCAGGTTTTTACAACGTGGGCACAATTGGTTAATCCCATAATAGAAACCTGCTGTGTGGAGAGTGCTATTTTTACTGTACATACTGAATCTCATAGCACAAGGCAGTTTTAGAAGGCGATACAGCTGCCATTAAATCTATACATCTCAAGGAGGGCCATGAATAGCTGCTCCCTGTGTAAGGACGTGTCCTGCGGTTCTATTATCCCAGCCCAGGCTCTGAGTAACACTGTTCTTTAGCAAATCAATATCCTTACCTCTCCCTTTTTGAGTCTTTTTGCTTCCCTCACTACGTCCATTGTTCCTCAAAAGAAATAGAGCCTGAGTCTCTGCTGACCTGTAGGTACATGTGCCAAACCTAAATGCCAGCAGGAACACTGTGGGGCTCGCATCTTTCCAGGGAGGCCAGGGTGCCAAGGGAAGAGGTAAGGTGCAGGGCAGAGGTCCATGCTGCTGCAAAAATGGTGTCTGAACAACCTCCAGGCTAAAATTAGCCACTGTGACTTAGGGGTTTTACTGCTGTCAGAGTAAGCAGCCAAACATCCTGGATGAGCCTGCACACTGTGGCCGAGCCTCATGCGGCACAGGTTGCCCGGCGGCATGTCTGTGCCACAGCCTCTCCCTTCACAGCCCAGAGACAGATGTGTTCCGGTTCTCCCCCATCCCTTTTCAGTAGCTCCTGCTGGAAGGGGCGCGTTGGGAACACGCTGTGTGCACAAGTGTGCGTGAAGCATGTGGGGTGGCGGGGCAGCAACACGTGCTCATCAGGTTGCTCTTTCGGTGTAAAATCTGTCCATGCAGTTCTGCCAAATGCAAGGGTTTCTACCTCACATTTTCGGAGCCACTCAGATCTTAGCCCCGCTGAGGTGCTAGGTTTAGCTCCTACTGTTCTTCTCCCAACACAGCATAATTTCAATCAGATTAAACAAAACATGAGAAAGTGTGCCTATGGACTAGATTTATAAATGTCTGGTCTGTTCCCACGTCAGTTTGACGAATGTTAGGCTTTAGTCCATGTGTTACTTTTAAGATTAAAGAGGCAAAAGCATACAATAGCGGTCTTAAGCAAGAGCTATATTTGTTAATATATCCTGAAAAATGTACTTTTTTTAGAGACTGGACATCTATATCAAAGTATAATCTCTTGGCAGCAAACATTCAAGTATCATTCACCTACAAAAACCTTGGCACATGCGTGCATTTATCAAGTCATAAAAAAATCCTTAAGGGGGCTGTCATGTTTCCCATGAATCATCCCAACCTGCACGCACCTCAATCTGAACCCTCTGGGAGAAGGCTAAGGCGACTACTGCTGATTTATGGAGGCAGACAGCTTGGAGTCCCTGCCAGGGAGTAAGTAAATTGTGGTGACTGTGTGATAAAAGGGATAAAGCGCAGTCATTTTCAAATGCTCATTCATGCAACTCCTCTAGAAGAGATCTGCAGAAAGTAATGAGGAAGTTTATATGTATTCCTACTGACCTACACTTCTATTGGAAAAAGTTCCAAGGTTCCCAAGTATATGAAGACTGAAAACACCTTCAGCTCCAGCTGGGTCATGGGGATGTGCCCAGAAGTTTTCCGTGTAAGTGCCACGAGGAAGACCAAAAGGTTTCTATACTCATACACATACAGAAGAGTTACTTCATTAGGATTAAAAACTAGAAACCAGGAAAATTTAAATGAACCCAAAACTAGTGGCATGCACTGAAAATTTATTTCACTTTTGAAGATTTGTCCCTGGGTGCTGCGCCCTTTGGTGGTGTGTTGCTGCTCCCAGGTGTGGCAAGGCAGCAAATTTAATAATTAATTAATAATTAATACAATATTAATACAAAATTACCACCCAGCTGTATCCACTGGGACCACTAGCAATTCTGTTTCATGCATTACTGACTCAATGTATGTCGGTATATTTTGTTCAGCATTCTCTGTAGTAACAATTATTTCTTCTTTTGAGTCAGGGTCATGAGATCATACTCAAAACTATCTACAGAAGAGATTGTAATCAAATTCAGAGATGTAATTGGATCCAATGTGTTGTATGCCCACTAACTAATGCCACCACCTCCCCACTCCAAGGATATATGTGTAAGTATATTTAAGTATGTGTCCCTCATGTGCCTCTCTAGACATGTATGTGTGTGTTTGCTTGTGCATGGCAATTACTGTATATGCACTAAGCCTTCTTTGGTAATTATAAGTCAGAGTTCAATATGACATCTGTGATCGTAAAAACTGCAGTCAGTAGATGAAGTCATGAACATCTTATAATAATGTCAACTTTCCAAAGATAGCCTAACAAACTAGAAAAGTAGAGGATTGAAAGCATGAAAATTCTCAGTTATAGTGGGGACTCCCTCTGCCTAATTTAAACCCCATTATTTTGACCTAAAATCATGGTTTTGGTAAGGCTCTTTTAAAATCTGATTCTTTAAAAACAATAATTATGCAATAAAAACTGAGGAAGTTTTCAACACTAGAATTATGTCTGCATTTTTTATATTGATGTATGTGGGGGTTTTCCCAGAAAGAAATGTGTTTGCCAGCTGAGTTGTCTCAAATCTCTCCATGTGTAATCTGTGGCCTTGAAATATTTGTTCAAGTAGTTGGAGGATAGCAAATATAATAATTTAAAAATATAAAAGAAGTCAGTTAGCAAGCAGACCTGGGTCTGTTCCTGCACTCTGAGCTAAGCCACTGTCACTGTACTTTTTTCTCTGTACATTGTGAATCCTGTTTCCGAATTGTCCTATCACTTAGTCATTATTTATATGTTAAGGTCTAGTCAGACAGTATCCCTACTCTAAGTCTTCATTAGAGTCGTAAAGGAAGATGAGGTGACAGTATTTCATAGTGGATCAAGTTGGCTTTTTTATGTCACCAATGGATTTTGATTTCACCTCTCCTAACATTAAAATAAAGGTTTAGTTTCATTTTGGAGGGATGGGGAGATACTCAGTAGGGTGGTGATGTGTGAGCAGATTTTCCCTCCCTCTTTTTATTCTGTTATTACTTTCCAGTATCTCCAGGCTGCACAATATTCCTTGAAAGCAAACACTTTATGCAAAGCAGCTGTCTAAGGAAGTTACTTTTACTTTTCCTTGCAGGGTGGCCTATTGAACATGATTAACTTGACTCTGATGGAAAGAGAAAAATAACCTGGAAACATCTGGCAAATTGCAAAGCAATGCCTAACATTTTCTTCCCTGTAGGATTTAATTCAGAAACATACTTAATGGGTCCCCATTTATGCAAAGCACTAAAGGTTTTGATGCAAGGGTTTGGGGATTTGGGTTTGGTTTCTCTCACCCCACTAGCTGTAGCTCTGTAATATTTTATTTCATACCCCTGAATCCATTGGAAAAAAATGTGTGATTACAAGGTAGGCATGGTGCTGAAAAGGTGTTTACTGTTCAAGGCTGGTTTGTTGTGCTTTGTATGCACGTTTGAGTCTTGAAATACATGAAAATTAATTTCCTGTGTTCCATGGCTAAACCGGCTAAAATGAGAGTTGAAACGTAATTTAAGGAAGCAGACAAATAAAAATTGTCAAATGAATTTTAAAAAGTTAAAGGAACTTTAGTAAAATTTTTAGAAGATTTCATTCAATTCACTGGGTAAAAAATAATTTTTTTTTGGTGAAGTGTCATGTGCGAAGTCATTCTTTCTTTATTTTTTTTTACATTTTTGAAACATTGTTCTTCAAAAAAAAAACCAGAGAGAAAATCATTGTGTCTCTTTAGTAAGTGTATTTTTTTTTTCAGACATTTTATCATATAATCCATGGAAAGAATGTACTCCACAGAATTAAGTATTTCGTATTCACTGTCTCTTACATATAATTTCTCAAGTGGTGTTGTTTTGTGGAAAAAGAACAGACAAAATGGGAGCAATGTGAAACCACTACAAACAAGTTTCAGCTTTGTCTTCTCTACCAGGACTTTTTCAAAATTTCATACAGGACTAAAAAAAAGTTTCTAAAAAGCAAATTAAAAGTCTTTCACAACTGTGTGAAAAATACATTATTTCTCAGTGGTCAAAAATTCAATCCCTGCCAAATTAGGTTGATCTGATGTGAAACATTTTTGTTCTGGCTTATCTAACTTATAAATTTTAGATTTTAAAAAAAGACCTCACATTCAAAATGTTAAACATTTTAAAATGAAAGTTCACTGTGATCTGAATATCTAATAACAAAACAGTTCACATTAGCCAAATTTCATTCCATGATACAATATCTGTTCTAATTTAGCAAGCAGCAAAATAAGCCCATATGTGGATGTCTTTGGCAAAAATTTGTGAAAACAAAGGTTTCAGCTCTGATTCCATTAACAGTCCCTGAAGGAGAAGAAATGTGTAGCTTTCTGGGTTGCTATGATCTACAGAGGTTCTACAGGCAACATGTTTTTAAGGCATGTTTCTTCTCCTCCACCAACAGGTTAAAGGTAGCAGCCAGAAACATGTCCATGGATTTGTGGCCCTTGTGATATGCACAAACTTCTCTTCTATAGCTGGAGCTGCAGGGTTAAAATTGCCTGATATTTTCGTATTTTAAACACAGAGTTTTACTAGAATTTACAAAAAAAAAAATCTTTGCCCGTCTACTGGCTTTCCTCCAGGAGCTTCATTTGTGTTCTTCTGAATGCCTTGGAGGGCTAAAGGGTATGTGACCACTTCTTCAACAACATGTGCCACAACTCCAATTTGCAGTGCTCTGAGCCATTTGCAGGAAGTCCATTTTAACCCTCTCCTTCTCCATTTTCAGGCATTGCATGAATTATTAGCAAGATTACAGGCATGTGATCTCCAGATGCACTCTGTGGTTCCTCACACTCTGTACAGAACAGAAGCAAGAATATCAGCAGCACAAAATATTGGTGAATTTGTGTCAGTTTCTGGTAAGATATCAGACTGAAGTGAGGGTTGAACTGACAGTGCAGAGTTACTTCCATCATTTAGCCCAAAGTGGCTGAATGGCTTTCTCTAAGCTTCTAACCCAACAAAACTGTTGATTTCAACAACATTTTTTGCTTTCTGGTCTCACTTTTCCTCTTGATTGAAGTAACAAGTAGGCCTTTCCAGATCAAGAATCCTAATTGTAGCATTCCTTCCCTAGGGGTATCTGTAATACTGATTTTATGGCTGCATTGAATGAGGGGCCTTCCTGTCCACATCTGTGACTTCTCTCTCTTTAACCCCTTCTTAGCATCCTTTTTTTAGTTTGGCTTAGGATTTTTGTTTGCTAGTATCCTCATTTCACTAGTTTATTTGTTTGTTTTTGGTTTTTTTTCTTTATTTTACAAGGAATCCAAACATTTTTAATGGCAGATGCTTTTTGGAGAATTTACATAACTCGAGCAAATACATGCTATCCTCTGCTCTTGAGTTCTCTGAATTTTATCTGTCCTTCAAGCAGTAAACAGCTTAGAGATAAAAATGTGATCCCTTCCTATGTTTGTCAACTTGTGTCTATTATTAAATAAGGTAGTTATAGGTAGCTAGGAAAAGAAATTATGGAATTTGTGATGCATGGGACATGTGAATTACATTTGAGAAAAGCTGCATGAGGAATTTCTGACACGATACATTAGATAACAGTCCATTTTGAAATAGTCAGGTCAAGTGACCAATGACTGCTAGGAGATGTAGTCGGAATGGAAACATTTTGAATCCCAATCTCTCTGCTCTTTAAGTGCTGACATCTAGCTTGGTGCTACAGAGAAGATCCTAGCCTCAAGCAACAGATACCCTGGAATTAGGCCAAAAGGGTCTACACAATTCATATCAAATTACTAAGGCTGTCTCACAGTATAGATCAGAAATAACTTTTATATGTAGCCAGTTGTTTATATGTTTGTCTAGTGTAAGAAAATGGAGAGCACAGCCAGCAGCCAGCAGCGGCCATGAGAACAGAGATGGGGTAAAAGTCTGTGTGAAGGAGTACTTCTGCCCTGAGCTTCACTCACTGTTTAGGAAGGAGGAAAAATTTAGTCCAGTGCCTGTGTCTACATCGCAGTAAAGGTAGAGGACATGTGCAGCATCACTGTATCAGAACCACATGAACCCTAGCAGCATTTTCCAGATTTCCTAGAGGCATAACCCAGACCTAGGGGCACACCTTTGCCTTGGCAAGGTGTAACTACAGATTTCAGCCTTTCTTGCATGAACTGGATATGTAGTGCTGAGTATGCTCACTTTTGCTCATATACAGAAACTAAAAATAATTTTGTTTGGGCTTTAAAGTAGTTTTAAGAATAAAATTAAATGTTTGCAGCACTGACTTGATAGTCTTTTTAAACACTCTGCTTATTTGAAATCTTTACTAGTGTGCAAAGCGTAAGCAACACTTCTTTCCCAATGTTTTCCCTGTCTCAAATGGCATTGCAATTTAGACAATAACATGTGTAGCACATGATTAATGAAGCTGTGCACTGAGGACAGGACATCTGTGGGATCACAAAGAGCTGCTTTGTGTATATGTTGCTGCATGTTCAAGAAACTCCACAAATTGATAATTTGTTAAAGTAATTGACTTTCTCTGTGTAATGTTAATGTAACCTTCAGTTTGAAAAGTGCACAGATTTTTAGCACGGAAAACAGGCAGGTAGTCAAATCCCTAGAGGGTTGCTTAGGTTTGCAGCTCACCACTTTGTCCTTTACCAAGGATATTAATATTTCTCAGGAGTTCTTAAACAAAACTCATCTTGAAAAAAAAATTCAATTCTTTAGGCCATTTACAACTAAGCATAATACAGAAAATGTCTAGCATAAGTGTCACAGCAAGAATGATATCTGTTCTGTAAGGAGATACACATAAATTGGGAACAGTCCAGGCAAGAGTGTTTTCTCTGATACAGTCACTGAGAGGCACAGAAAAAAAATTAGAATCATTCTTAATTCAGTGATTTCTGAAGAAAATTCAAATTTATCTTTGCTAGTATCTTTGAGCCACTGAACTAGAATTAGAAAAGTTGTAGTAGACTTGAGCATACCTGGCTGGATTTTGACCCTTAGTACAAACTAAAAAGGGAGTGGAGAACCTGTCCTAAAAGAGGGGTAAAGAACTTTTTACATACAAGATAAGTCAAGTAAGATAAGGCTGACAAGTTGCCATGACTGCAGAGGTGTTGCCCTTTTTACACCGAAGGGAAGGAATTATCTTGCAGAGTGAGAAGAGGAGGATCTCTCTAATAAGGAAAAACAGGGAGACTATTATTCCAAGTTGAGACAGAAGGGAAGGTAGTGCACCTGACTAGTGACTAACCTGACTTAGTCTTCTCTTCCAAAACTCTAAAGGGTCAGAGCTCTTACCTTTTTGTCACCACATCTAAATTGAAGCTTTAAGTTAGTGCATATACACTGGCTTAAAGCCACATTAAATAGGAAAGTGTGCTTTTCTATTTGAATCAGGGGAAATTATGGCATTCAGCAGTTCCAGTGACTGCTCATATTTGATAAGTGGGACTCTGGTGAGATATATATATATAGATANATTCCTGAGAAGAAGAAAATAACAGACTGGTGGTTTAGTGTAGATTGCACAAGCTTTCAAGCTTTCTTTGCTTGAGGCATGGGGATGGAGTCAGAATTACAGCATTAGGACTCAGACTCGTTTGGCTCTGAGTAGCTCAGAGCACTTCTGGTACTGCATAATGATGGCTACCTAACTCTCTTTTTCATTCATTTGGTCAGGAAGATACTTAATTGCACTTTAATGTTTTAGTTATCATAACTAATTAATGTAACAGTAGAATTTAGGAGAATGAGGATTATTATCTGTTGCTTTTAAAGGATGATACATGCTAGTTACTCACGAGGGGAAGAATCAATGAGAAACAATTTTCCTTGCAGTAGATGCAATCCTCTTCTTGCATGCACTCAAAATCCAAAGATTAACCCCTGCTTCAATCCATCAGTGCCACAGGCATGTCATTAGCTCTCTCTGTGAAACTGGTTATGGGTGTGGAGAAATCGCAGTGGGTAGAAGCTATTAATTTTGTATTTGCCTATTTAAAAAGAGTAAATTAAAAATTGTAGCATCTTCTGGTTTACAGCCCGGGATGGGCTCCACTTGGGAGGAATTTCTTTAATACATGACCAAGACTGAGTTTTAATGGATGTCATCAACACACTTTAACTTTTCAAACACGGTAGATGCATGAAAATGTTACAAGTCTTGGAGAACTGATGAAAAAAACATTCAAGCCTCATTCCATTTCAGCAAGGCCTGACTTCAGGGCATGTAGTTAGGATCATGTTTGACCTTGACACTTCATCTCTGCAACCACTGCAGGCCCGCAGATCACAATCCTACACAGAGCCATACAAAGCCATCAGAAAACACATCTGGTTTCCCTAAGAATCTCAATATTCAGTATATTCTTACATTGCATACTGAAACATATGTATGATATACACAAAATCTGGAAACTGCTACAGTGGGAGAATCATGAGGCCACACTGATACACTGAAAAAAAAAGTGTGTTACCTAATGAAAATGTGCACTTCACACAAAAAACCAGCAGGATATACTGAAATATTTATAAAGCTGCCACATATTTGGTGTATTATATTCTGGAATCCACTGTGTACCTGATTATGAAATGTCTTTGTCAAAA
Organism: Platysteira castanea; assembly: GCA_013397175.1. Lineage (NCBI taxonomy): Eukaryota > Metazoa > Chordata > Aves > Passeriformes > Platysteira > Platysteira castanea. Next base: position 602,400 of record VYXC01005506.1, read on the forward strand.
CAGCTCGATATACAAGGAATACAATGCAATAAAACTTCCTTTACTGTGAGATTAAGCTTGTATGTGATGGAGTTGTAACACTCAGCAGTCAATTATCATTCCAAACCTCTCTTCCACTTTTCCTCCTGTGCTGAGACATTGCAAGTTACTTGACAACTTTTCAGGGTACTTCTGTTTTCCATCTAAGTCTGTTGGTAACACTTTAAGAATTAAAATTTACTGTAAATAGAAACAAAATAGAGGTAATTATTTGTTACTGTTGCACAGTTATGAAAACATTTCCTTCACCTCTGAAAGAGTTTCACAGATTTTAATACACTGAAAACAAAGCTAGAACTTTCATTCTAAAACCAGAGCCAAGCAGATGAAACTAAAGAAATAAAAATCCCGTAAGGTCAGCAGTTTTTAAAATAACTGGGGTAATTTGACAGCTAAACTAAGTTACCAAGAGGACTGATGGCTAGATTGTGCCCAAATTAGATCCTACTAAATTGAGTAGCTAGGGTGAATAACCACTTCTGAACATCTTGGTCAAACCTCTTGTGGTCAAATCAGAAAACACTAGGACAAAACTGCAATTGTCCATGACTCAACTAACATAATGAGAAACGACTGAAGTGAGTGCATTTTACATTTTACTGATGTTGAAACAGTTTCCCAAATTGTTTTGGAAAGAGTAAACACATTTTTTAAAGCGATTTGATAACAACTTCTGCACTAGCAATGTAATGACAGCAATTGCAGGGGAGAACAAGTAAAAAAACAAAAGAAGAAATTTCCCTGGAAAATAAACACTCATTGAAAATCTATCATGGCATCAATTCGTGGAGACCGAATTCACCACCAAAGATAGAATTCATATGGAATGTGCATGTTCAGATAATATGTGATAGAATTCTAGAATTCCTGCATCCTTTTTATCTTTCTCCTGTAAAAATTAATTAATTTTATAAAGATTTTTAGATATGCTGAGGACCTGTCTCTTTTCTCACTTAAACAAGGACCTTATATTATGGTGTTTTTATCTACAAAAGACCCACTTCTCTTTTTATTCAGTGAGATAACTAAGCATTTTTTTTGCATAAATTATAAAGAGGATTCTTTTCAGTTAGCTATAATGTGGTGGCTAAGAGCTATTTAAACATTTTGTCTTGGTTTGATATGCTTTCATTGTTAACTAGGACAATTAGGTTTTTTAGTGAACTGAATGGAAGAGAAAAGGGAAATCTTCATTGCTTGTCAGGAAAGCTGAACAGCAAGCATTACTGTCAAAAAAAAAGCACTTTTGAAAAGATTTGTTTGTGCGTGGTAGAAGAAGTACATTTCAGAGACAGGCATAGAATGAACTTTGTTTCTCAGAGGTTTTTCTTAGAGATGAGCTCATGATTTGGGGAAACTGGGCAAAGCGTAGAAAAGCTGGGATGGGCTTAAGCTCAAATGAGAGTGACAGACCATGGATGACATAAGTAAGATGAGTGATACAGCACATTTTAGTGGAAGCTGGTAAACTTCCAGATGTAATGAGTGCATTTAAGTATGTCATATGCTACAGAATACAATGCAGAGAGTTCAGGGAAATATTATTAATTTTTCAGTGCACATCTTTTTATATGAAATATACATCTTGTCTATGCAAAGTACATTTTCAGGAGCTCGCAGAATTCTAAGACTAAGATATAAGTGTCTCAGCATTAAGCCTGAATATTTCATTACATCATAAATATAATATGTTTCAGTATATAATGGAAGACAGATAACTAAATATTTGATTTTATGCCAGTCATAGTGAACCTTCGTATGAAGAGCTGTTTTCATCATTGTGACCCAGTTGCAAGTGCCATAAAACATTTGACAATAATGTCAAGATTCAGTAAGGGGTGGCTATGTTAGTGTTGGATATTGTAGCAATGTGGCAATATCTCTGTTGTAGTCTACATCCAACCTTTATTATCATCAAAAATGCCCTGCTGCTTCCAAAGTAACAGACTGTGGTTTTCTGAAAGCTTTCCAGGCTGAAGTTTACTGAGTATGTCAAGGCCCCTTTCCACCTCCGATTACCGAACTGGCTGTTCTGTGCATTGCTAGCTCTCAGTTTCATTCATTCCCTCACTTTAAATGGAAAATACCCTGTCTTCCCCTAGCAATCAGCTACATAAGTCACCAGGTGTCTTGAGACCACTTGGTATTCATAGGCTAGTACTTGTTCCAGCTCAAAACACAGCTAGCTTTGTATTTATGGCACTCCAGCAAATGCAACCTTTAAAATAAGAAGTAGCTTTGAAATGCAAAGTTCATGTGGCTACTCATATTTTCTTCAGATGGAGAGGTATTTATGCACAGGGCACTAGTTCAGCTACAGTAGAAATAAAGACAATGGTTTGGTTTATTTACACTGTGTGTCTACAGTGATTTCATCAGTATTGCATTATTTGATTCTATCTCTTCCTCATTCTTTGATTACAGTGCAAGGTTACACCAGTGAAACTATTTCACACATTTTGTTTGTGGCTATTTGGCATCTGCTGCAAGTCTCAAGCTGCTGCAGGGGAAGGAAGAGACAAAACATTTCTACCTAAATCTCTGTGGAACAGCCACTCGTGCCTTGATGATGCAAAAACATAAAGCCACAACTATTTTGTGATGTATCTTTAGATATCTTCTTTCAGAAAAAAACTAGGGCAAAAGCAATGCAAATCAAAATAAGATTGGACCAGAAGTATAGTAGACAGTGGAGTAAGACAGCAGCTTGCCTGCTCATAGGTCCTCAACATTTAGGACTGGCAGAGAACAACCTTTCTTCAGGAGCTTGGGTCATTGTTCTACCTAATGTCTTTATGCAAGCGCAAGGAAGCCAAGTTTCAGTTTTGCAGTGTCTATGCCTATCCTTCTGGTTCCCTTTCTCCTTTTCTCTTCCTTTGTCTTCACCCATTCTTCCTTTCTCCTTGATCACAATCATCCTCCCCTGATTGCTGTGTACATTTGCAACTGCAGTCTTGTTAAACCTGCAGTCTTGTTTCTTTTCCAGCACCTTAGAGCTTTAAAGTGAGAAAGAATACTCTAAGTTATTTGACAGGGCACTAACCCTTTAGAGAAGAAAATCATTAAAGTACAGGAGTGGAACTCCCATTTAGCAGACCAATGCATGCTTCAGCCCAGGCTTTGCAGAAGAATGTCCCATGGGAAAGTCCTATCCCACAGTGGAGGGAACCCTGCCATGCCTGATTTTCAGGTCCTGATCTCAGGGAAGTGTCTGCAAGTTCTTTGTGAAAACTGATGTTAGGCGAAAATGTTGAACTGTTAGATAATGCCAAATGCTTACAGCCAAAGGCAAACCACAGAAAACCCACCAAACTGCAGAATATATGCTTCATGCAAGTCCAGAGGATACCTGATAGGATGTAATCTCTTGGCTAAGCAGTACAAGATTACTATGAATCTAGGATCATAAATCAGGCTGCTTTACTTGTCCTCCAAGCTAGAAATGGTGTGGGAAAAGAGCTTCCGTGGGTCAGGATTTCCTCTTGTGTGTTAGTTTTTATATCTACAGGAGCCACAGATGAAAAATAGTGATAAAATTTGAGAAGTTTTAAGCGTCCTTCCTGAGTGAGAGCAGCTTTCCTGAATAAACAGGCATAGGCAGGGACACTAATGTGCCCGCACACCTACACATTGTGAGTCTGATATGATGAGTGTTCATGGAGTTCAGTTTTTGTACTTCCCTTGCATCTGTGGAAAGCTGAATTATTTGCAGTATGGTTTAGAGCCATTGTGTTCAATCCTCGCCCAGGAAGGTTAGGTAAGTAGTTTTGCTGGAGGAGATGAATCTATCAGTGCTCGAATCTATCTCCTCAGAAGTTACAGCCAAGGTGATATCATGCTCTGTGCACACTTCAGTGAGAACACAGCTCGTCTGTACTGCTCTGCTGTTCTCCATGAAGCTCTGTACCTGGGGAAAATTAAAGATAGGCTTAGGTAGATGCAGGTGGTTTTGTCTAGTGATACTTTAGACCTGAAAAGCATGAGACAGTAAATACATGATAAACACAGGAACACAATAACAAAAGAAACTGTACAAAGTATAATTAAACATCAGTCCACAAAGGTGGGATGAAAGAAAGACAAGGGCCTTAAGAGCAGCCCCCAGTAAATCCCACATTTACAGGGAGCAAATGCTCAGCATTGGTTCTATCTTATGTCTTTCTTAGACAAGAAACAAACAGAGAAAATAGGAGTAGCTGCACTCAAATAACTTTTTAAAATAAATTGTGTTCTGTTCACAAGGGTTTGAAAGCACAGTCAGGTCCCTTGACATTTTGGACGTGGTTGTTTCAGGAGGATTAGCAGAATGTAATTTTGTGCTAAGTGGCCTTGGCTAAATTGGGCTTGCCATTACTTTGGTCTTTCCGTACCAGCTACATGTGCCAATTACAAAAGTGTGGCTCCCAGCAATGTATTGTAGACAATTAAAACACTAAGCAGAAATTTGTGGGTTTGTAATTTTCCTGTGAAAGCTGCTGTTAAAGGAAATGTAGCCAGCCAGACTTTCAACATAGACATATAGAATCACAGAATAATAGAACAATTTAGGATGGAAAGGACCTTTGAAATCATCAAGTCCAACAATTAACCCAACACTGCCAAGTCCACCACTAAACCATGTCCCTAACTGACACACCAACCGGTCTTTCAAATACCTCCAGGGATAGTGACTCAACCATGGGCAGCCTGTTCCAGTATTTGACAACCCTGCTGGTGAAGACATTTTTCCTAAAATTTTAACCTTTCCTGGCACAACTTGTGGCCATTTCTTCTTGTTCTATTTCTTGGCTTTTGGGAAAAGAGATCGACCCCCTCCTGGCTACACTCTCCTTTCAGGTAATTGTGAAGAACAGTGAGGTCTCCCTCGAGTCTCCTTTTCTCCAGGCTAAACACCCCCAGCTCCCTCAGCCATTCCTCATCAGACTTGTGCTCCAGACCCTTCCCCAGCTCCATTGCCCTGCTCTGGACATGCTCCAGCTCCTCAATGTCTTTCTTGTAATGAAGGTCCCAAAATTGGACACAGCACTTGAGGTGTGGCCTCACCAGTGCTGAGTACAGGGGGACAATCACTGCCCTGCTCCTGCTGGCCACACTATGTCCTGATACAGACCTGGATGCCATTGGCCTTCTTGGCCACCTGGGCACACACTGGCTCATATTCAGCTGCTTTCTACCAACATCCTCAGATCTTTTTCCACTGAGCAGCTTTCCAGGCACTCTGCCCCCAGCCTGTAATATCTCTTGGGGTTGTTGTAAACCTAGTGCAGGACATGGCACTTGGCCTTGTTGAACCTCATGCAACTGGCCTCAGACTATTGATTCAGTCTATCCACATTCTTTCCTCCGTCAGGTCAACACCCCTGCCCAGTTTGGTGCTGTCTGTGAACTGAGGGTGTCCGTGTGTGGCCTGTTAACTACTGTTCTCTCATGCTGGTTACACATAACAAACACTCTCTAGGTTTGCACTTCAAGGACACCTTGATTTTCCCAGGCCCCAAAATGTTTAAACTGAAGCCTTGAGAAGAGGAGCAAACTTGGGGTAATTACATCACTACCTGAAATTATAAGTGGAGAATTAACCCTGATATGCAAATATACCAAACTTATAAAAGAGTGAAGAACCTGTGACCCAGCATCCATCTTGGTGGAGGCCCTCAGAGGCTTTACACTCCCAAGGAGTACCTTTGAAGGCCTTTCAAATAAATACCTGCTTTTATTCTCTTATTCTTGTCTGGCCTCTGTTTTCAAGTGGCCATGTCAAGGCATCAAAGATGCCCTTGATCCCCTCATCCAGGTCAACAATGAAGATATTAAGCAGGACTGGCTTCAGTACTGAGCCTTGGGAAACACCACTTGTGACCAGCCACCAGCTGGATTTAACTCCATTCCCCACTACTCTCTGGGCCTGGCCATCCAGCCATTTTTTCCACACAGTAAAGGAAAACCCATCCACACCATAGGAAGCCAGTTTCTCCAGTAGAACACTGTGGGAGACAATGCCACAGGCTTTACTGAATTCTAGGTAGACAAAATCCACAGTCTTTTTCTCACCCACTAAGCCATAGAAGGAGATCAAGTCACAGAAGTAGGTTAGGTGAGTGTCATGGTTTAACCCCAGCCAGCAGCCAAGCCCCACAGATCTGCTCACTCACTCTCCCACCAGAGGAACCGGGTAGAGAATTGGAAGGGTAAAGGCAATGAAACTCGTGGGTTGAGATAAAGACAGTTTAATAGGAAAAGCAAAAGCCTTGCACACTGGAAAAGAAAACCAAAGAATTCATTCACTATTTCCCATGGGCAGGTAGGTGTTCAGCCATCCTTAGGAAAGCAGGACCCCATCACACATAATGGTCACTTGGGATGACAGGTGCCATCACTACAAGTGTCCTCCCTTTCCTCCTTATTCTCCCCACTTTATGACCATGATGTCCTGTGGTCTGGAATATCCCTCTGGTCAGTTGGGGTCACCTGTCCTGGCTGTGTCTCCTCCCAACCTTCCAAGCACCCCTACATTCCTTGTCAGCGTGGCAGTATGGAAAGCAAAAAAGTCCTCGTCTCTGTGCAAGTCCTGCTCAGCAATAACAAAAACATCAATAATATAATCAACAATATTATCAATCAATTTGTTCAGTACAAATCCAAAACACAATCCCATACCAGCTGCAGTGAAAAAAATGAACCTTACCCTAGCCTAAACAAGCACATCTGGTCAAGCAGGACCTGCCTCTCATAAACCCATGCTGGCTGGGCTTCATCCCTTGGCTGTCATGTAAGTGCTGTGTGATGGCACTCAAGAAGATCCGCTCCATGACCTTCCCTGGCATCAAGGTCAGGGCTATAGCTCTCTGGATCCTCCTTAGGGCCTTTCATGTAGATAGCAGGTCTGTTGATAAATGATGGAAAGTGAGCACTTCTGCCAGCTCCCTCAGTACCCTTGGGTAATTCCCATCTGGCCACATAGATTTGAATATATCTAAGTGGTGTAGCAGGTCACTGACCATTTACCATTGGATTTGGGGTCTTCCTTCTACTCCTTCTTCCTGTGTTCCAGCTCAGGGGACTGGTTACCCAGAGAATAACTGGTCTCTATATTAAAGTCTGAGGCAAAGAAGGCATTAAGTGCCTTGGTCTTTTCCTCATCCCTGTTTTTCTTTGCATCCAGTAAAGGAAGAAGATTCTCCTTAGCCCTCTTTTTGTTGCTGAGGTATTTATAGAAACATATTTTATAGTCTTTTATGACAGTAGTGAGATTAAGTTCTAGTTGGGCTTTAGTCCTCTTAATTTTCTCCCTTCATAACCTCACAACATCCTCATAGTCCTCCTGAGTGGCCTGCCCTTTCTTCCAAAAGTCATATCTTTCCTTTTTTCTACTGAGTTTCAGACAAGGCTCTCTGTTCTGGTCTTTTTCCCCTCTGGCTCAACTTTTGGCCTATGGGGACAGATTGCTCCTGTGCCTTTAGGGTTTCCTTCTTGAAGAATGTCCAACCTTCCTGGACTCCTTTGCCCTGCCTCCCAAGGGACTCTCTCAACCAGTCTCCTAAACAGGCCAAAGTCTGCCCTCTGGACATCAAAGCAGACTGAAGTTTTTCACCTTTATCCATGAACAGATCCACAGGCTCTAGCCTGGACTGGCACTTCACTCCTCTGCAGGACGAGAGAAACACAGGCTCCACTCCCTGGGACATCAGTCAACCCTGTCACAGAAAAGGATGAGCACGAGTTTCTCTCTCATCCACATTTGGGCGGCTGACTGTGGCCTGAAATGATGAGGTCAGGTTAAACAAGCAGAGCTAACAGAGGCTTAGCACAATTTCCCAAAGCACTATATATTTATTTGTGTCTGAGTATGAATACACAAGGCTAACTTTAGTTCCTGTTTTTGAAAATGTTGGCCCTAATCTACATAGACAATCATTTATTCCCTGCCCTGCCCCCTCCACTCCCTCTCGTTTTTTAACAGATGGAAATTTCATTTTCCAGAGCTAGTTTTTTCCAGGTGGAATGCCTCCAAGCTATAAAAGTGAATTTCTCACAGTCATCTATGGACAGAATTAAAAACAGGACTTTAAATGAATTGCAATTTGCTGTCAGAAAATTCCAGTAATGTGCATTTCCCTTTTTTGTTGTTGTTCAGAAAGCTCAGCAAAAAAAATATGGAGAAACAGTGGCCCTACTCCAGCTTTGCCCCTCCTGCACGAGAAGTTAATCTTTAATTATAGCACAGGGCACAGGCTGCACCTCCAAAAGTTCAGATACCCATTCTAATAACTTTCAAGCCGAAATACTGTTCAGAAAAATAGTTGTTTAGGCACAGCCCTGTAATTCATCCTGCTGGGTACAGACACCTGCAGAGTCACCAGAAGATTACTCCTAATGCAAATAATCCAGCCCGTGGCATGGAGTACATCACAGAGATTTAGTTACCACCGTCGGTGGGGAAACCAGAGATCTGTGGCCAGCAATATCACACAGATGGGCCTGTTTGAAAATCCGCTGCATCCTGGGCTTTCAAACCTTAAAAACAGATGAAGTGATTCCAGCATGACCCCTGCTGTGATATAATGGATCCTGTCTGTGCATGCAGTGTTTGTCATGATTTACCTCTTGCAATTCCTGGCTTGTGAAACAGACGGCAATTCTGAAAATGAATTACTATTGATTAGACATCCTGCGCTATTGAGTTCTAGGCAATTTTATGAATTTATTTATTTGAATAAAAGCTTTTAATGACCCCACTAATTTCAAATGGCTCTAGCAAAACGGCAATTCTTCTTTCCCTTTTTTCTGTTTGCCAGTGGCAGATACATAGTTTTTGGCCCTGTTTATGCCAGCTATGACTTGTCACCCTTACACAGACAGAACTACCTGATTAAAATGACAGCGTGGGTTTCAGGGGAAGCAGGAGAGATCCTCTCTGGAGGACACAGTCTGTACTCGGAGCGCAGGGGGAGCTCTTGCCTTTCTGTGGCAGGTGGAAGGGGGGTCGAGCCCCAGTCCCAGAGCATTGCTGGGGCAGAGCATCCCTCAGGCAGAGCATCCCTCCTTCTGCTGAGCACAGCAGCAGCAGGCTGCAAATAAAGGACTGCCAACAATACAGCTGGGGGCTGGGCCCCTTAATTACCCCTCACACCCTCCTGCCAAAAAAAATGTTCTGCTGAGAAAGGAGGGGATTAGGTGCTGCTCCACTAAAGATAGGACTGTACAGAAATGGGTGAAGATCCTAAATAGGTGGCCTAGGATTTGGAGTGGGCTGTGATTTAAAGTCTAAATCTTTCCAATGTCTTATTAGCCATATCTGCTTACTGTAGAAATAAACACTGTGGCAAGATGTAATCTGGCACTGATTTCTGCTTTGATGGAAACAAATGACAAAACGCTCCGAGGAATCAGGCTCTCCATGCTGTCTTTAAAAGCCTAGGAGATTTCTGCAAAGGTGTTTCCAGAGCATGTATATTAATGGTCTTTTAATAGGGATTTTTACTGAATAACCTAGTGCGTGCGAATAGCATGTACATTTCAAAAATCAACAGCCCACTTCCTCCCATCAGAGGAAATGGATTAAGCAGTTTTTTTGGTAGTACAATGGACTTGAATGAAGCAATAACATAGCTTTTGATATATGATAGTTTCAGGAGACTGACACAAAAATAGGCCAAAGAAAGTCTTCTAAGGCACCTATGCAGAACAGGCTTGGAAAAAGCTTGTATACAGAACACTCTCCTTTCATTCAGGCAAAAAGAATGTGCTTACATGGCAGAAAGGACAAGGAGTGGGAGTTACGCATGACTTCCTGAGATTATTTTCAACCCTAATCAATGCAGTACTAATGTAGCAAGGTATCAGTACTGCAAACAGCCTTGAGTATGCTGGCTATGGAATGATAAAATTTTAAAAAGAGGGAGAGAGAATGAGAGAGGCAGAAAAGGAGGAAGTAAAGGAGCTCACGAAGGGCTGCTCTATAACAAGCAGAAAAACAGGTTTCTGTAAGATGGATCTGGGCTCAGGCAGGCACTTAAAGCCTTTAAACAAGCTCTGCAGGGAATTAAATTCTCTACCTTACTCTAAAAACATGCAGCAATAAAACGGGCTGTTTATGACACAGAATGTCTACGATTTTAATTGAAATTTGTCAAAAATATGTATCTCCATGAATGGATGCTGAATTTAACTGCTTCAAATGAAAAAAAAAATAAAAGCAAACCAGAGGGTACAATGCAGTCAGTCTCCCAGAAGTCTGTGAAAATGCAGTTTTTTCATTTACTTATTAGGTAAGTATTTAATACCCTAAAGGCAGATCATTTCCACAAGAATCAGAGTAAGTTTTGACTGTAAGGATGGATTTGAATATGGACTCCTGCAGTAACTCCCTTAATTCCTGAATGAGCACAAATAAGGCAAGTGGGAAACCAGTGGCTTTTCTGGTACCTTAGCAAGCTGTTTTTCTCTCCATGATGGTGGGTGCTGTCACCACCACAAGGTGATGGTCCAGTCCCTCCTACTTCCTTCCCTCCTCTCCCCACTGTCTTTCCCCCTCCTTTCCCCAGCATTGAGAGTCAAGCATTCAAATCAAAGGTTTGCTTTGAAGTTATAACCTAAAATGGGAAGCTGATAACTGTTTTCCTCCCAGTGCTTTAGTGATGATGAATTGCTGATCGCGAAGAGGAAATGACTTCTTTTTTTTTTTTTTCCTTCTTTTTTTTCATTTACATTCAAGCAGTAAAAGTCAAGGCTTGGCACTGCAAATATGTGCAAATTCATCCACCGGCTGTGTGTGCTACAGCAAATCCTATGGAGATAAGGAGCTAAAGCAGCAGGGGTGCAGCAACATAAGCTTCAAAGCTAGACATGCAATTTACTAGGCAACAAACTTAACAAAGGGCAAAGGGATATTTAACAGGGAGGTGAAATATTCCAACCATTAAACACAGCAAATCGTAGTGATGGTCAGAGCACGCTGCACCTCAATATAAAATGTGTATGTGGGAAGAAATATAGAGTTTTACCCAGGATTTAGCTTAGCTAATGATTTTTTTTTTTCCAAGCAAAGGGATATTCTGAGGGATTGAAAATATTCCTGTTGTTATGAACAGAATTAAATAAAATAATATTTAGAGAGTGTGAGCTGGGGTAAGAAAAGGTTTAGTAATTGGTGCTGAACGCTTAAGGTAATCATCCTGTTCATCACAAATTATTGTGTTTAACCATAAGCAAATTAGACCACGTCAATCTTTTAGGAGGCAATTAAAGCAATAGATTTTCTGTGGCCTGTTTTCACACACATGAGGCCTGATCCAACTCCCACTGCCTCTCTTGGGCATAAGCATATCTCTTGTATTCACACAGCTATGGCTGACTTTTACCACTGTCAGTGGTAACTGGGTCAAACCCATATTACAGGGCAGAAATGCTCTTCAAAAAGAAAAAAAAAACACAAACGCTCTTCTGAAAAATTATCAAAAACCAGCTTGTTAAAAAAACCACCTTACTGAAAAAACAGCTCCAGTAAAGAATTGATTCTGATCCAGATTCTTCACACTTAATGATGGAAATTCTGGAAGGCATTTAGGTTTGCTGAGCACTTGCAGTAATAGCAGTTGATTGGCCTTTTTTCCGCAGCCACCTGGGTCTTCAGTTAGACATATTAAAGGACTGCACCTACATTGCAAACTGGCCTTTTTCCTTCATTTTCTGCAGTTCATTTGTGTCCAATCAGGTTGCATCAGGATTCATTGCATTTAATGGGAAATGCGCTCTTCTGGATCAGATACCTGTTTTCAATTTGGAGAGTATCTGATTCCAATGGCAGAGGTGACAGGAATAAAGAGGAAAGGAGAAGTAAGTGCCTATAGTATAGATTTCTGCCACACTAACAGAGCTGCCAGTTTCTGAATCACTCAGACCTTAGAATTTACTTATATTTTTCCAAATTGCAATGGTGAAACAAGTGAGAAATTAACTATGTCTTTATTTGAGCATATTTGAAAATTAGCTATTGTCTTTCTGTAGGTGTAACTGGGTTTTGACATAAAAGTTCCCTTACCACAGTGTTTCCCCAGAGCCACAGCTGTCCAGGGAGACTGCTACTCTGCAGTGATAGTCTGCAGAAGTATTCCTGACATACTGCCTAAGTCAGCATCAGGCTCACTCCTGGTTAGAGTGGGATGCAGTTTAGCCTCCCTATAACCTGCTGTTATCTTCCAAGCGTCAGCTTGAGGGTTCAACAGGGAATGATGAACAATGTTGCTGTGTGGACTTCTTTTTTAATTATAAAACGTCTGCCTCAAAAAAAAAAAAAAATCCAAAATAATGGAGACAGCATCTTTTCTGTACCAAGCTTTGATGTAATGCATATTAGAAAGAACACCTGGGCCAATTTATCAATGACAGCAACGTCAGTGTACTTTTTTCCTAACAAGAAGAAGGAAAAATTTTGTGGCATTACAACATTAATACTGTAGGTCCCTGCTTCAGTTCAAAAACAGTCTGCTGAGATTTACTTAATCAACCTGAATTATGGAGAGGCTAGATCTGTGCAAATTACCATTTTCAGCTTGCTTACAGGCATTTGGAAGATGTTCCTATACAGAAAGAAAACAATAAGGTAAATTTGGGATCAGCTTTGGCTCATTTGCATCTCATCATTGCATGCAGCCCATGCTGAAGGTCTAGTAGAAGTCACAGTTGGAGGAGAGAACCAGGAGGGCAGGAAGGAAAGTGTTAAGATAAATGTGAAAGAATAAGCCAAGAGAGGCTTCTCGTTGACCTCTAAAGAAAATGTCAAATCCTGCCCCAGATTTCTGAACACCCTGAAAAAATACTTCATCTGACTTGGATGACCATGGCATGTAACCAAGCTGAATTCTAGGCAAGGGCCACTTATACTTTGCCAATAAGATCATGCATATTCAGGGAGATTTCCAAGCGGTATAAACCAGCTCCTTCCCACTCAGCAGTGAACAGCCCACCTATGCTGGTTGAATTCAGTACTTTCATCCAGCTCATTTAGTAACAGACACCCTCAAGGAGCCACAACATGAGCCCCGAGAAGTGGCCTACGCCCCTCCTCAGCCTGGGAAAGAAAATGCTCAACAGCTGGTGCCACTCCTGAGGGCAGCTGCCTGTGCAACACTCAAACAGAAAGGCCTCCTCTTTCTGACCATCTGTTAGTCCAGTGCTGAGGAAATCTACATTGTAGACCTCATTTCTGGCCAGCTGGCATCCAGCCTTATAGCTCCGAGTTTATCCAGAAGTTAGCAAAAGCCAGCGTCAGGTCTGATGGAGGTAGCATCACAGAAGTTGTTGGGCCAAAAGAGAGGTGGATGGATATTTTAAAAATAAAGTTATATTGCGTTAGAGAAATAAATAACTATATAACTAAACCTGATATATTCTATGAAAAGAGAACAAGCTTGGCCAAACTTTGTGTGAATGGTCAGTAGGCTTGCAAGGAGCTACCCTTGATGGGGTGCATTTGATTCTAAAGAGTCCATGATTCCAGCCCTACCTAAATGTGTTTCCTAAACTCTGTCACCTAAAAGCCAGAGGCATTATCTGGATCCCATTGGCTCCAGAGTATGGACATCCCAGATTCCATGAGTGAGGCTGTAAGCACTAAAGGGCTGCGGCTGCTTCTGAGCTTCATGGCCCTACAGCCGTACTTCCATCTGAGAGATGGTAGAGCAACCACTCTTGATGCGCTAGAATGTCCTCAGTTTGCTTGGATGACAGGAAAAGGCTGGAGCCAGGGGGGTTGGGAGAAAGGCCATAGCCTGGGCAGGGGTTCTACTGGCAGCAACGTCACCACGGCCATGCTGCCCACTCTGTCTGTGCCACACCTGTGGGGAGTCAAAGCTGCTGCCAGAGAGTGAGGTCAGCAATTGCTCTCTGTTCCCCTGACACCTCCCCCTGAGGAGACATGCCAGCCTTCTGAGGCCTCCCTTGCATCTGCTTTCCAACTCTGCCCTCCCCGCCTTCCTTTCCCACACCTGAAGCAGCCCAGCTCTGACAACGCCGCTCCAGCAGAGAAACACAAAATTTTGCATGTGCTGCCAAGAGGGTTTGAGTCAGCCCTGCCCACAACAGGCTCCCCGGGAGAAAAGAGACTACCATAACCTCACCACCATGGCTGGCAGGGCAAGGTGCACTTTCACCTGCCTCCTCAGACACAAATACCTGGCAGCACATGCATTTGCAAAAATCATACTGAAACAGCACTCCTTCCCTGGGGAGACAAGGAAGCTACAAAGAGCCTGTGACAGATGTTAGCTGTGTTGCTCAGGGCTTTACTAAATGGCACTTGCAAAACAGGGGATTGTCACAGTATGAAAACCTACATAAAAGAGAAGAATTAGCCACTTCACTAGAAAATGCAAAAAAACCACCCACCCAAACAAACAAACAAACAAAATAACTAAGGCAGCAAATGGAGTTACAGTCTATTGTCTCAACATGTCCAGTTTAGAGCATTTTTAAGCTGCCGTAGCTGAGACAAGTGAGGGAGAAAGGCGTTCTTGTTAAGACACTGGAATCAGAGACTAAGGAGATGTAGATCTGAAGTACAGCTCAAATGGGCCTTCCTGACTCTGCCTCAAGTTTCTTACATTTCCTTAGGCAAGCATTTAATCTCTGTAGTGGATTCCACATTTGCAAAATAAGGGTAATGCTTCCTTCCTCCCTCTTGTGTAATTAGTCAACCAGAGCCAAAGCCATAAAAGAAATTAGCTACCTGAAGTGAAATTTACATGATGGAATTAAAATATAGGTCCTTAGCATGTTCTCACATCTTCTGCCTAGAGCTGGAGACATCTGAAATCTGTATACAGTAAGAAATGGAACGTACTCCCGTGCTTCCACCGTGGCTGTAGAATATTAATCTTTGGGCACCTGAATTTCCTTGCACATTTAGCCCTCACCCCTTTGAAGTTATTGTTTGAGGATTTATTGTAGTGACCATCATAACTGTGATCGCTTTGGAGACAAAAATACCCAACTTCCAAAAAACACACAGTGGAGTTGAAAACTTATCTTTTTTTGAGGAGCAGTCATTACATCTGATAGAAAGAGATGTCAAAGAGGTAGGGCTTAGTGTAATTTCGTGCTGAATGAAAGATGCTATGTGATCACCAAGGCTTTGAAAGAGCAGGAGCATGCTTATCCTGTTTGACAGCATTACCCACAATGTGTCATTATTGATATTGATGATTATATAGCCATAATTAAACTGTTGTGCTTAAATAGCTAAATGTAGATAGACGTGTCAGATCATTAACACAAGTTTAAGTTTAATCATGTCTGGTTACAGAGCCGAGACAAATATTTAAGGTTCCTTGCTAAAAGAGGAGTTACTATGTCTAATCATCAAAGCAGAGCTGCTTGCCAAGAGCATAAAAATCTAATGGGTTTTGCAAGAAAATTATGTCACCTTCAAATTAACATTCATAATACAGATGGCATTTATAAAAGGTAAAGTCATTCATATTGACACAGTCTATCTCCAGTGACTGTCATAAGAGATTATGAACCCTCTGTCCAGAAAGACATTTTGCCAAAGCAGGGTTTTGTTAGAATAAGACAGGCTGGCAAATCTGGGTGACTTTATCTTCTTCTTGACAATTTCTTCATTTGGACTTAAACAGCGACATATGGATGCCTTGTTCTGTGCAAATAATCAGGATCATTCAGGCATCTACTGCTGCCATACACATGATTTTTTTTGTGGTGCTCAATGGCACAGCACTGACTCCAGGCATGAATGCAGGAAAGGACTTCATAAAACTTGCAGGGAAAAACAGTTTCTTTTCAACATAACATTTGCTATGAAGGATGAAAAAAAGTCTAGGAAAACATCATTCCCTCCAAGCTTACAAGTCTAGATGACAGTATGGCTTAGAATAATAATAGAATTACCTAATAATGCTGTTACCTACATATCAACTACTCTTGAAATACACGTGTGATAGGAGAACGTTCAAAAACCTTGAGCAGAATGGTAGATATAACAATTATTTTAAAAAATAAAATTAAGAGGGATCCTTGAAAATGCTTCACATCTCTAAAAAAAAAAAAAAGAAATTAAAAAAAAAATCAGGTTAACTATAGAACTTTCATTGCCTTATTTGGATGTGCTTACAATTGTCTGAATTCTTCACAATGTACTTCCTGAAATCTTCTTCTAAAACCTGAGATGCACAAGGAAGTGTAGCACATACCAAAAGTTGTAAAAGACAACAGTAAAGTGTAATGATGAATAATGAAGTAGGGAGTTACTAACATCCTGCATTAGACCACTAGACATAGAGAAAGACCTTGTCCATGAAAATTATGTGATGAGATTGCTATTACAAATATGCATTACTTCATACTGGGAAATCTAGTACAGAAAAAAAATGAGCATAAATTGTAATATTTTATAAAATATATGATCTGATGGACACTGGGAGATATAATTTCAAACACAGAACGAAAGAGGACTGGAGACTGGTGCTGATGCCAGACACTCATTGGTGAGACTGGGCAGAGAAATTAGGCATGCACTTCAACTGCGAGCTGACACGAGTTAAACAAAACCACCCTCAATAGTCAATGTGTTGCAGAGGCAGGGGAAATATCTTATACATCAAAGTTGTGTGAGAGCCATCATCTGGAATATTGGATCATACAGCAGATACACTGTGTATGGGAAAGGTGCCCAGGGAGAATCAACATAACTTAGGAAGGGCCTGAACTGAATACAAAAAAAAATTGTAATAAAACTCATTCTGGCAAAACAATGATAAAGACAGGATATTGTGGCATTCCATCAACATTTTAAAAGTAAAGTTGAATTTTTTAGTATAGCTAAAAATCAATATACAACTAAGTAAATGGAAGGAAATTAAGAGTGAAATTTTAAGAGGAATTTCAAGAAAAACTTCTTGACAGTGAAATATATTGGATTGTGGAGTAGTGTCCTCAGGGAAATAATGAAAGCACTGTCACTTGGGACTTTTAAAATTGCACTGAAAAAAACCACAATAGAGTATCTAGGAGAGAGAACAGTCTTTGAATTGGCCTCAGGGAGTCAAACTGAATGACTTAATTGGTCTTCTCAGTCTCTAATTTCTTCAGGACAGACCATGCCCTATGTGTTTTCCACACAAGGGAAAAACAAGCTCAGGCAGTCCCCAGTCAGGGTATTGAGTTTCCCACTGCCTGTGCTGAGTGGAGAGGGGGCTGAGCTCCCCAGCGTGGCCCTGGTGGCTGGAATCCTCCCATTCACCCACTAAGCCTTCCATTACTTCCCTTGTCACATCCCCATAGCTCAGTGAGAAGCAACAGTGGGGCCCAGATTAATTCATTTTGTTGTTGCAGTCTCTCATCTGGTGGATTGGTGACAGGTATTTTTTTTTTCCCAAGAGACCTTTTTGCCCCATGTTCTTTGTATTTAGAGTGTTCTTCTGTATGCAGACACTTGCTATGGAGAAATAATAAACAAAATCATCTGTGAGTCTTGGGTCCTACCTTTTGTCTAGTTGATCAGAAGATCCTTGTCTTCAAGCCCAGCATCTGATTTTCTTCTTCCTGTGTCTTGGCATGACTTTTCTCATCATTTGATCATCTAGAGAAAGGTTCAGTTCATGTTTCAAGTTTCTGTATTCCTTTTTTACTTTCTTAATAGAAACAGCAAAAAGAAAAAGGAAATAAGAAAAACAGTTACTTAAGACAATAAAGCTATAACCATGGAAAAGTTTTTGTAGTGTAAAATCAGTAGCCTCATTTCTCTGATGTAACATGACAGTTTTCTAAGATGTGCCAGCATGGTAAGGGAGGTTCAGCTTGTGATTTGGGATTTGATGGAGAAGAGGAAGTGTGACTGGAGCAAAAGACAGACTTGATACGTGTGTAAAATACTTTGCTGTATTCAGTCAATCTTTTATTCATCAGCATAAATTCAAGCAATCTTAAATGGCACTGGTTTTATACCAAGGCCACAGAGAGGGAAGGGAAATGACAGCCCAAATGAAACTTCTGCCTCAGTTCATTTTGCATGCAATGGCAATTAAGCAAACTAATAACAGATAGCAAATTTTAAGCACGTGAGCAACCAAAACAAAACCATTCTGCCTCAGCAAATGTTTAATTAGTCTTCATTTACAGAATGAATACCAGCAGATCAACATGATCTGGCCATTATGGAGAGTATTAGCATTTTTTGTAAATTAAAAAGACTGTCTGTTCCTCAGAGGGATTTGATTCCTTCTGACTCAGCACCATCAAATATAACCATGTAGCAGATGCCCAGCAATGGGCACATTGCTGCCCACCTGAGCTCCCCTATTTTAAACGAGGAACAGACTTTTCTGACAAGACGACACCCCTCCCCCTGCAGCTGAAAGTCAGGTTCTTTTCCTGCTTGGTGTTTCACAGCCTTTTTGCTATCCTTTTTGGGTTTCTTCCTGCTTAGGTGTTACAGGTCTTATTCTGAGTAATCCCATTTTCTTCTTTGACTGATGTAACACAAAAGTGTTTAGCACCTTGGTCTGGATCCCACAGGAGGAACAAGGTGTCAACGTGCTGCAGGAATAACCCTTAAGTTCTCAAGTCTGAACTTTGGGGAAGATCTTCAAATAACAGTAAGGATATGTTTGACACAGATTGACCTTGTGTTGGAAATTGCCACTGACTTTGTGCATCTTGTAGCAGACATTTTTGAACTGCATACCAACACTGTTATCTTGGTGCAACAGGCTCTGCTGGTCTTGTCTAAAACTGTTTGAAATCACTGGGAGCCCTTTCCTTAGTTTCAGTCTCCTTTCAGTCTCTCCTCCTCTATATGATAACAAACATTCTAAAAATATGGGATCAAAGTAGTGCTTGCAGTCAGATCACCTGGTCTTTTTTTTTTTTTTTTAACAGCAGATATGTTTTAAGTGGCCCATTTATACTCAGTTTTCTTTTTTCCCTTTCTACCCATTTCTCATGCTGAAGGACATCGATGCTGTAAAGTGCTTGAACTTACTGCTGAGTTTATGGATGCAGACAGCAACGTTACTTGGCTATTATGGGTCCTTTTTTAGGTGCCTAATACTGTACAAAGGAAGAAAGTGCTGCTTGCCATATTTTACAGGTGGGGAATCGTGGTACTTGTGCTGTGGAATGACTGAGCTGGGAAGAGTACTAAAGCCTCCAGCAGGTATATTGCATTTCCAGTGATTTCTGTGAGCATATTCATGTGCTTGTAGCTAAATAAAAGCTTTACCACTTCCCCTGATCTGAAACAATTGCCCCTCCTCCTTTCCTCCTCCTAAAGCCCAAATCAAAAATGCTTACCCCAGATTGTTTGCTGAAACTAGACTTATAAAAAAAAAAATTACCAAAAAAAAAGGACATGAATGAACATGTGAAACACGCTGTGGAGCATTAGCAGAGCCTGTCTTTGTGGGCCTGAAAAGCCCATGATAATGAGCTCCTCCACTGGGAGTGGAGAGGAGCACACATGCAAAGGAGGGTCTTGGGCTTCGTGTTTCATTAAAGGAAGGTTTCAGTCTTTTCTCTCGGA
>VYXC01005506.1:622012-698715 GCA_013397175.1 Platysteira castanea
AAAGAAAAAAGAAAACCAGCTTTGAAAATGGAAAGCAACACAAACTGATCATTATGGTTGAAAGCACCATCATTAAAAAATCTCTCCTCATTCACTGGCTGCTGACAGCTGGTCGCTGGGGCCTGAGTAAACACAGCCAGTACCACGTGAATTTTGGGGAAGACGCTCCACGTTTCCCTAGCTGCAGGGGGGCTGTGCCTCCAGGGCCACCTTGGGCCCCCAGGCTACCTTCCAGCTGGCCACCTCCGGGGGAGGCAGCCCCTGCCCCCACTGCCAGCGGGACCCCGCCTGGGGACAATGCCCTATTGAGGGGTTTAGGATGCCGTGAATACCCACCAGCCTGCTTTGTCCCGCTCCCCTTCTCCGCCTCCTTCTCCCCTTTCTGCCCTCTCCCAACCTCTCCCTTTTCTCTGACAGACTATTTCCCAATCCAAAAGCCTTTTGCTTCAGCCGGTCCCCTTGTCCTGCCGTCACGCCTGGCTGAGCCCGCTGCCCCAGCAGAAGCCTCGCCCCTTGGAGACTGAGAGGAGATGCTGAGCTGTATTCAGAGTGAGGCAGAAAATAAACCACACGGGCAATGGCAACACCCAAATGCTTAATAGGCTCTTAACACAAGAATGGAGGCCCGTGTCCTGTAACCCACCTGTTTGTGGAGTAGATTTCTAGACAGGGGCACCCACTTTTTCCTTCTGTGTGTCCTTGGCTTTTCTTCAAAGGGATTTTAACTCTCCCATCAGCTGCGTAACCCTATCTATTCTGTATGGAGCCAGATTATGTGTCACTGTTATTCCAAGGCATCTGCAGACACTTAAATTGCCAGCAAACTAAATATTGCAAACGCTTTGCGCAGAAGAAGGGAAAGGGAAAGAGAGAGGAGGGAGTGAAAATGGAAGGGAAACCAGCATTGGAATGCTTTTCCTTGCATGTTGCTTGCTAGTAAGCAGAGGCTGGAAATTAGGAAGAGGAGGGAGAGATGGGAAGAAACAGGGAAAGTGGGGTGGGGAGGAAGCCAGTCCTATAGTCAGCATTTAAAAGAGACTGTAAACAAACATCTGCTTTGAGATGCTTCAGGAGAGAAACAGGCTTTGTGCAGTTGAGAAAGGCAAGACTGTTTTATATGTATTTAGTGTTTTAGGGTCTGGGAAAATTTACTGACAGCATTTAATGTGTTATGGAAACAGCAAAAGATAGGAGATGTAACTGCTGAGTTATTGTATCCTAAAAAAAATAAAAAGCCAAAGGAGAAAGTCAAAGGCTTTGGTTTCTTTTTGAAATAAGTGTTTGCAATCATTTAGAGGTAAATGCATACTTACCAGAATTAGAAATAGATTTTTCTGGGAATTTCTGCATGGCAAGAGTCACTATCCAGTAGGTTTACTGCTACTGTGAAACGACTGTTGAGATGACATATCAGTGACACTAATGTGACACCACTGTCATGAAGAATAGAAACAGAGAGGCAGGTTTACAGTGCAAGGTTATAACAACCTCTACCTCTCATTAAAAGGCTGCAGATTATGGCAGAGAAATGAGGGGAAACCAAGACCAGGTGCTGGGCACAATCTGCACCACAAATTCTGTTCTCAAGCTGCTTTCATGCTTTATAAAATTACAGCCTCTCTGAAATTGTTCCTCTTTTCTTTTTCTTCTTCTTCTTCCTTAATAATTGTATGGTGATTTAGAGGTTTTCTGGTCAATATTCATGCTACAAATTTAAATCAGACTTCCTCACAGCACATTCTTCATTTTGTAAGTTACATCCCATTTAGAATATTTTCTTTGATCTAAGAGAGATGAACTGTGATTAAAATGAAATATTTTATTATTTATTTAGCACTTTATAATGGCAGGAATCATGACCGCTGTTCCCAATGTTGCCCTGAATTTCTTTCCCAGTGGCAGGCTCTGAGCAAACCCATAGTATATTACAATTTTTATCATGGGTGGAAGGATGGAATAAAGGAGATGGAGGCCAAGGAGATGGAGTAATGTGTGGAGGATGGGTTAAAAATTATCACCCCTGCTGAGATGGGACTCTAGAGGTGAGATCTTGTATTCCTGAAATAGAGGAAGTTTAGCTGACAGTCAGTGAAGCTTATTTGGAACCACTGTCTCCCAAATACAAGTCAGCTAATATTTGATCCACATCAAGTGCACTCCTGCTCAGACCAGGGCATTTCTCAGGAGAGTCATCTTTCTACAAGGAGAAATAAGTCACCATTTATTTTTTGAACATTAACAATGATTACCTTATTTTCAAGCATTTACACTGCTTTTTTGTTACACGTGTTTAAAGATAAATGCACACTTATCTTGGAATAATAAACTACAGAGAAATACTTTGATGGTTCTTAGATTCTGCAGAAACTTGTCTTCTAAAAATTCAGTTTATAAGTGAAGTTTGACTCAACAGATACTGTTTATAACAGTGTACTACTCAAGTCACAAATTAGTGCCAGAATTAAATTTAAAGAATCAGTTCTAAAAATGAATGTTGGCCACTGGATCAAATTAATTCCTAAATATACGCATGGCAGTTTTGCGCAACAGGTCTGGGGATCACCTCAGCAATTTACAGTAAGGAAAGGAAGAAGCATTTGTGATAATATTAAGTTGTAGTTTCCTACAAGCTTGGCATGTAAGTAACCATAACTGGTGGCATTACAGAACTGTCATGTAACTTGCTTTTTAGGAGTCAGTAGCATATATTGACGTATAGACAAGGCAAGTCCCCTCAGAAGCAATGAGGGCAGAGTGAAAAAACACCCTGCAGAGGAAAAAAGCTCAGCACCTGCAAAATAAAGACCATATGTTCCAAAGTACAATGAGAACTGTATTTAAGAAAAATGAGGAGAACAGTCTCCTCTTTAAAAAATGAAAACACACTGTTTTTGCAGTCTCACAATGATCCATGGACACATTTTGCATTCAGGTAGCAGGTTAGAGAGCTCTGGAGCTATGGGATCAATATCTGCTGATACAGTAAAATGTAGAGCCCTAAAAAGCGTTGTCAGAAAAGTACATAACTAAAGAACCACCAGAGGCACACGACAGGGTGAGATTTCTAGCTAGTGATAAATCACAGTGTCTGCTCTTAACATGATGACATCAGCTCATCCCCTGTGAAAATACTTCCAAGTTTTGCCTCCGTAGCACCCAATGTATAACCAGCTATATCTGGTTCCCCAGTTACTCTGCCATAAGAGTTCCACAACTACTTCATATTGTTACTTTTTACTTGCCCACAGGTAATAACCAAGTTGTAGGGTTTCTCTCTTTTGTTGAGTTTCCCACTTTTTATGGAAATCACTGGAGAATTCAAACTCCTTCCCGAGTCAGTGGTCAGACCTCAGTACTATTACTGCTACTAATAAACAAGCAAGTAATGTTACAGCTTTATGGAGGGCTTGCTGAAGCCAAGTACAGACTAATAATGATGTTGACTTAGCAGTTAGATATCATGACAAAACTGTGCTCTTCTCCCATGATGGTGATGAGAATGCAGAATTTTTGGTTGTTTGATGTCCATGAATGCCCATGCCACTGCTGTGTGGGAAGTCCAGATTTCTGCTGTAGGTGCATGGCTCTTCAGATTCCCAGAGCGGAGTCTCTCTCCGAGCTGGATTTCACCATGGAAGGATTGATTGTCTTTCACTCAAGCGGGAAGAAAGGGAAATTAAAACTGCTTGTGATCTGCCAGATCCTGTGGGCTTCTCAGTTGCTGCCTGCCAGGGGAAGGCCTACACTCAGAGACTTGAAGTTGTGTGGGGGGAACGTTTGGCAGAGAAGCTGCCAGCAGCTCCAGAAGTGCAGAATTATTTCTCAAAGACTATTCCTGCTGCTGAGCTTCCATAAAACATTTGGAGCTTGTCAAGAATATTGTGTTATTAAAGCATCACTACTACAGTTTTTCTGCAGGAGCGGCAGCATGGAGGTTTGCTCTCTTCAGCCAGCGTGCGGAAGTTTGCTGGTGCCACTGTCTCAGTCATAGGGCAGAGAAAACAGCAGGCACCGCTGATCTGTGCTGATGCCAGGCTCAGCTGCTCCAGAGTGCACAGCATAGCACTCAAGGGCAATGTCTTCAGAGGCACAGCGTCCACTGAAAGGAGAATGAGACTCCAAAGACATAAAAATAAAATAAAGTGCTAGGCGTCTGGGAGTTCAGTGGCTCTCATTAAAAAACCCCCTCAGACAAACAAACAAAATTCTTGTCATAATTTCAGTGGGGCTGCAGGGAAACAAACAAACTCACACCCAAAAATAAGTAGAAAAGGCAAAAATAATGCCTCACTGGCAAACAGCCCATTTGTGACTACAGCAAAGCTGCTAATTTTTGATGCACTGCCCTTTGCTGCTGTTGTACAACAATTATTTACGCAAGTCTGGGGCTTGTCCTAGCTTATGACACATCTGTGTCTAATTATACCTAAGGTGGAGGGTTGGTTTAATTTGGTAGACATAAACAAAGTAATTTTTGTTCCAGCTCTGCAGACCTGTGAGAACATGTGTGAGTGTGATGGATGGGGTTGGCAGTGGGAGTGCATGCATGCACCTCCCAGCTGCCTGAAGATGGGGCTCTGGAAGTTGGTCCAGGGTTTCTGTCTTGCCCATTTCTGTGAAAAGTGCACATAAACTCCTCACCTGGTAATGCAGCACTGCTTGTAGTACTGCACTGCACTGTAGTACTGCTTGCTGCCTTTCGGAGCTCCTGCGTGTCAGGCCAGCCAGGAGGGCATGCTGGGCATCCCGATGAGTCACCTAAACATGCTCAGGACATCCTGCTGAAGGCAGGGTGGGAAAAATGATAGCCAGTGACCACCAGTGTCCAGCCAACACAAAGCCGCCTCTTGTTTCTGCCAGAACTGAAGGTCCTTGGTGAACTTTAGCTTCTGTGTTTCTCAGAAGGAGGTGGTATGAGAAGTACCATGAAGCTTAGTGAATGCTTGTAAAGTGCTCCATGGCATTGAGAAAAATTCTTCCATCTTAAACTCACTTGTCAAATGTCAGGCTGTTAGCGTCAGTCAAGCATGTGCCACCTTTCTTCTGCTACTCGAATGCGTTACGGCCTCCACTGTATCTGACAGTGACATGACATTTCCCTGGCTTCAGGTGCAGACTGGTATCTGGGCAGCAGGGGAAGAGGCAGCCCTGACACTGGATAGCATATGGCATGCACAAACTGCCTCACCTTGGGATGCGTCCTTCATGAAAGACCCCGTGTTTCCCTCCAGAATCAAGTAGCTGTTTCCCACATGGAGTGCTAGGCTTCCCAACTCCATGCCCTGAAATACCCAGGTTAACTGAGAGGCTGCCGATCACCAGCTGCCTTGCCATCCAGCTAGGAGGCAGAGCTTCAAATCCTTACTGTGGTATGGAGGCAGCTATGGGGGGCAAGTCGTCTGCTTCATCACTGACTCTTGTAGAAACAGCGGAGAAGCCACTCAGTGGGGCCTCTGAAAGTAGTCCCAGAAACAGATTTCAAGTGCCAGTTACAGGTATCAGAGGTGAACACTCACGGGGCACATGCCTCATCCATGCAGGTCATGCAGAAAAAGTTCTCAAGAGAAGTTAATTTGGATGGTGTGGGATATGTAGAGGTTGTGACTGACCAGAGATTGCACTGCTATTACTTGCCAGAGAATCTTACAGCATCCTAAGCCATCTAGTAAAGCCCTGTCCTAAGGAAGGATTGATGTATCTGTTTTTTATTCTTAATCAATGTTTGTCTAATGTATCCTCAAAATTCTCCAGTGCTGACAATCCTCTGAGAACCCACTGCTATCCTGTCCCTGCTGTCAGAAAATATTTTTAATCTCTTTGCTTTAATTATTGTCCTGTTCCATCTCCTATCCTATTCCTCTTTGCTGCAATCTTCCTCTTGTCTGGAGACTGTTCTCATGCTATTTCTCCTGGTTTTCTCTTTAGACTTAATAACTTCAACTTGAGCAATTTCATCCACAGGTCATGTTATCAAGACTACCAAATAATTTAGGTTCTGCTCAATTGACCACATCTTTCTTGAAGAAGCAGAGATCTCAGCTGACGCTTTGGGAGAACTGAGGAAAGCAAGAAGATTGTTTCATGTGTTCCATATGCAAGACTTCACTCCTTGCCTTGTCATGACTTTTTCCTTCTCCACAAAACGTCTCATCTCAGAATCATGGTCCAGAACAATTGCCAAAGCAAAGCTGGATGCACACTACATTAATATGTATATCATTATCTAAAGTGGGTTGTTTCACAGACACATTAAATTCTCAGCTCTGGGAATGACCCAAAGAGTAGGCTGGTTTTAGCTTGTGTGTCAAAGTGATCTTTTTAATCTGTTTTCTAGCAGGAACTACCTTGAATGTCAATTTTGGGAGGGCTGGTTCTCTGTAAAGTTATGCTGAAAATTATGCACTTCTTTTGTACTTGGATCTGGTAATGAGACTGCATAGATTTTACCAGTGGTATCCCAGAAAATAAAATAGTCTATGCATTCGATCAAGAAGAAATAGTCAGCTTAGAAAGTCAATATAATCTTGCAGTAAAATAAAGAAAATAAAATACAAGTTTCCTGAAACCTCTGGCAGTAAATTTTCTTTACTTAAAATAATCCTGCTGTGGATACACTGAATGACAGATTCCTGCCACTCTGGGTAGGCACAGCAGCATGTACAAGATCCCTTTCTATAGGATCCTCCAGTTGTTAATAATATTTCTGAATTTGGTGACTGAAAGAAGACAAAAGATTATTTTGGGAAAGTTCCATTCCAGTGATGTAATTCATCATTTGTGCCTTTTGCTTTGAACAAGAAAATTGATTGCCTCAGGAGAATAGAAAGGTTGCTGATATAAAGGTTACTATGGCAGAAAAAAAAATGGAAAATAAAAGAATGAAAGGGATCTATCTCTTCTTTCTCTCTCTTTTTGTTGCCTGAAAATGCTCTATTTTATCAGCAGGGGAGAAAAAAAAGAAGGTATCAGTAGCTTTTCATTCAGGTATTTTCTTACCATGGCTTTGATAATGCTGGAACAGGATAATGGGAAACTCTGACCTTTGACTGACTGTCAGATTGTCATAAAAAGCATGAAAAAACAATATTAATATGATATATTGTCTCAACCTTTCAGTCCTGAGATAGATTTCCTCTCTTCCCTTCTCTCTCTGGTCCAAAGCCCATTCCCCAGAGCATCAAATGCAGCATGAGAAGCAGTAATGACACCTTTGCCCCGGAGGAAAGAAGCCTCAGATGACGCAGGCCATAACAAAGTACTTGGTGTAACATCTCTCTCTGCTGCGTCTCGGGGTGGTCAAAGAGTGCTAAGGACAGGGGAGACCTGGGGATAGGTGCATGTTATTCCTTTTTTCTTGGGCAGGTGGCAAGAGGTTGCATCTCTCACGCTCTTGGGATGCATCTGCCTGCAGACAGATCCCATTGTAGCCGTCACAGGTTTCCACCCTTTCTACAAGCAGTGAGCATGTTTTTCTAAGAGAAGTCCTTTTCTTTCTCACAGACAGACAGCATGGGAAGAGAGGGAACATTACATTCTTCCCCTTTTTCCCATGTGGAATCTTTTTTTTTTTTTGTGTAAGGAGTTGTACTAAATTTGTAGTTATTTCCCACATGAGTAATACCTGGATAAGTTATGGCTTACATAGGCTTGACACTTGAAATGAAAAGCAGATTGCCGGGCAGATTTGAATTATCCTCCAATATTTCATGATATATATTCCATCTTCATGGGTTAGTATTGTTACATATTTCATAGTTATCATTTCCATGGCATCGAACTTCTCGTTATCTGCCAGTGCTATCCAGCTATAAATGCCAAAGCTCTCCAGCAGCTAGTGTGTTCTTTTTCAGACTTATATTTCTGTGTTCTGTAGATATTCAGTGTTTAATGGCACTGAATAAACAGAACTGCCATCATGCTCTCACAGAAACTCCAGCCAGGCTATTGACAGTGCAAGTTTCATTTAATTCCTTGATTCAACAGCCATTTCTAGATGTTTCCTGAGCAAAGCAATAAACACAAAATGCAATGCTCAAATTGAATATTTAAAAGTCAATCAGGCTTGAAATTTAATTTTATCTAATTGGTTTGCTACATTCACACACAACTGAATGACATTTAGAAAAACCCAACTATCCAACAAAATTTCATGTTTACTCCAGTCACAAGATGGATTTTTTTTAACTTCTTTTAATCTCATTTTAATGCTTTAGCTAATTGACTACCTCTCTGCCACAGGTTTAATACATTGTTTTGGAATCCCTCTTTGTTCTACTGATACACGATGCTATCAAAGAAATCTCAAGTCTTATTTATCTTGCATTGCTGGATGCCTAAAGGAGACTCATAAATAATTTTGGGGATCACATTTTACAAGTCGGGGAAGGGGTTTGGTGATTCTGTGACATTTACAGATAAGTGTGGTGTAAGGAATTAATTACACACAAAGCAATGTAAAGTTTACTGTCCCTGTAGAAAACCAGGAGCTGGTACTATTCTGAAATTTCCTTTACAGTGTCCTTGTTAATGAATTTCATACACACATAAAAAGACACATCAGTCCTGGTTATAGTCAGTGGGTGGCATCATTGCAGATTTCCAATATTCATCTCTGAAAAAGGGGACACAAGCTAAGACAGCGGTGCAGCCTCGTGCAGAATCATGGGTGCAGTGTTTGTCATCTCAACACAAACATAAACTTTACAAAGGTTTATGAAAAGCACAAGCAAAATTACAGAGAGGTGGCAGATAACACATCGGGTAAGCATGCAAAGAAAATTCTCTTGGCCATGAAAGTGGTTACTGTGATAAACCGAATGACATAGATCTCTCTGTGTCTAATGACATAGACCTGAATGACATACATCTTTCATAACCCAAAATTCCAAAGGACTTTCAGGGATGGAAACTTAATATCCTGGGAAGATGCCTCAGGACTCATTGCTGCAAGAGCCTCACCTGCAAGACACACTGCGGGGCCTGAAGGGAGCAGCTCCATGAGAGTGCCTCCCCTCGGGCCAGGTCAGTGGCCAGACACCGTGCTTTGCTCCCCTCCTAATGCATAGCTATGTTAGTTAAAGCTTTTAAAAGGTGCATCAGAAGGTAGATAAAAAGCAAGGGTTGGTGTCTTTTTCTAATGGCTGGAGAAGATATTTACAGGACCACCACCGCCCATTGGAAAAGGCCGAACCAGGGGTTTTTTGCCTCTTCCCCATAACGACAAAGTCAGTAATTTCTGGAACTAGCACGCTGGACAAAGCAAACAGCAGTTTGGATCCCATACTTCATTTGTTCTGTCTCTTAAAGCATTACCAACCTCTGTGGACATTTCACATAGTATCATTCTAATTTCAGACAAGATTCCCCCTCAGTGGGTATTTATTTTATGCAAGAAAACCTGAGAAGCCAGCAGCATGGAAGTATTTTATTTTTATTTGAGCATTATTTTTCTTGATTTCCCTTTTCTCCATGCTAATAGCTACACAAAATATATGAATGCCTCCTAGGAAAACATACCTAGGACACAAATTCTCCTGAGCATAAATATTATTTTTTGGCATACAACATGAAAGCAGATATTTAGTTTACCCTTAAACTTAGGAAGAGCTATTATCTCACCTTGATGTGTGAAGCTTTATACATTTAACTCACATAATAGTAAGGTGAGAAGAGAGCCCCCTCTGTTTCTGGAAGCTTTACAAATTTGTCATATTATACAAAGATGGACGTTTCCTTTTCCTTTAAGAAATAACCTTGGTGTTTGAAAGAGGTAGCAGACAGTCGGGAGCAATACTTTCTAGAGAAGTGTTAACAACTTCATTTGTCTCAGAAGAGCATTGGCTCTGACACCTAATGATGACAATTTAAATATCACTATTAACTGTTCCTGACGAAGTAATTTGAACAGAAGCATCCAACTTTGCCTTTAATCAAGTGTTGATGGTTGTAATAAAGATTAGGGATGACAAATACCTAGCGTATCATCTTTTCCATACCCTGAAAGGCCAGCCCAGGTGGCTTACACTTCAAATATTGCCACATGGAGTTTTAATTCAAAGACTTCTCTTCCATAGGTTCTCCCACCAACACAACCTCTGAAAAAACCCCCTCTAAATCTGCTGGGGATTTTCAAGGTTATGCTGGGACTGTGATAGCCCTTTGAATTTGACAGGTGCAGCCTGCACCTCCCCCTTTTGGGTCAGATGTAGCCCACCCAGGACAGTGCTTTGAGACTAGAGAGGCTGCAGTTAAGTAAATGAAGAGGAAGAGTGTGACCCTAAACACAGATGGCTCTTGTCTGGGTGCTTTGCTTGATTACCCCAAGCAGAAGTAGCGTGGAGGAAAAGTGCAGCAAGGCCTCCACGGCAGTGATATGCAGCAAGTGCTTCCCCACCTCCCTGGCGGCTGCAGCGTGGTCCTGCCTCTCTGCAGCACGGTGCTGATCAAATATCCAGTCAAGGTACAGCAGCATTTGATGTACTTTGAAATGTAGTCCAGAGTCAGTCTCTCGGAAACCTGATATGCTTTTAAACTCTTTGGGCCTCCCATTAGTAAACTCAAGAGATATGAGTAATGACTTTCCTTAATCAATTAGCTTGTCTGGAGAATGTTTATGTCTACACCTGCACTATATGTTAAACCCATGATCCACTGGCTTGTTTAAAACTGCCTTTTAGTTGTTTAAGAAAAAAATACCTTTGGTATTCAGTTTTCAGCTGCCAGATCCTAGGGGTAAAATGGTTTTCTTGACACTGCTTCTGTGTTGTCTCACATCTGTGTATCTGGCTCTTTAACACCTAATAAAGTAAAAACCTTGCCTCGACTCCTCATGTGTAATTCCAAATGTCAGTCAATTACAGCTGTGGCTGTTTGAGCATCTGCACTTGGGTGGATATTGCTCTTCGGCTTATTGACTCCATACCTTGAATCCAGCCTGAAGGAACAGAGGCACAGTTTTCAGACAGTGAAGTTTTCTGCAGCTTCTGAGAAATAAGGACACAAATCGGATGTGAACATGGAAAATTTAGAAGAAACAATAATCCTGAGAAAGTTTAAGAGCAGATTATGCTTCCAGTCAAACTCTCCTAGAGCTAGCTGTGCATTTATGAGTACTCTTTCCCTTCTGCTTGTCAGTAAAAAGTCCACATTCTGAAGTATAATTGCCATGAGCGCAATTAATATGTGTTTGTTCATTAGATTAAGAGCTTCTTCTACAAATTTTTGTCGGTGGTCTTTGTGATCTTTGGCTGACCTGGCAAAAATCAAAGCTGTTCAGTGGCAGAAATCTCTACTGTGCTCTTAGGCTGAAAAGGGTGCTCCAAAGGCTGCACAAATGAGGAGCCCTTCCAGAGAAAGCAAGAAGCATGCTGAGGGAAAATAAATTCCATCTCCTGATGCTGCCAACACAACGCAGGACCATGCAGCTGCTTTTGGGAAGAGCAATGTCAGGAGCAGCCTGACCATTCTGCAGCATGACACAAGACACTGTGAGGACTGAAAACTCTAGCAGAGCCTCCAACATATGGTTTGAGAAAATTAACTATGGATCTTTTATAGACAAAGAAATGAAACAGAAGCTCAATTTTTTTTCTTACATTTTCTCCTATGCTGTAAGGGTGAAAATGTTTATTTCTAATTTCTTTGATTAGCATTAGTATATCTGTCTATAGCAAAAGTCAACAAAGAGGACTGATGTCCTTAGTAGTGGGACTAGCCACAGCTATGTTTTATTTTCATTGGCTAATTTCACTGGGCTAATTTTGTTTAAGAGTGTCTAGATAAAGCACTGATAAATAAAAGGGAAGACTGATGTAATCATCAGAAAATAATTGAGAAAAATAAGAATAAACTAAGAATACCTAATAAGAGATCAGAAGATACCAGGGTTAAAATTGAAGGTGCTGTGAGCCCTTAAATTGCTATCTCTTTTCTCAGCTGAGTCAAAAAACATGTATTATCTGCTTGAGTGATTTAATCTGACTAGTTCTCGTATGAGAATGGACATTTAGATCCTATGAGCATTTCCATCCTATAGATACGAATGCCCTTCATCAGAGAGATCAATCAACTGTAACAATGACTCTGCAGTGCTGGAGAGCCTTCCATGGCTTTTAACCAGACTCCCCTCTGCAGTTTATCCTGTACTAAGGGAAAGCACAATTATTTCTCCTGGAGACAACCTCTTAATTGGACTTAATTACCTGTTGTATCAATCTGACAATAGATCCTGTTTGCTCAAAGATTTATTATGAGTTATGACCTAAGGTTAGGAAGTTTGTGATACAAACAGCAATATATTTACTACAAATATATATATATATTTCTCAGCTTGCTCTTTTTAATAAAATCCATAAAAAGTACACACGACAGGTTTATTCCATTAAGAAGCACCACGGCTCATGAACTTTGAAGGCACAAATATCCTTAGGTTAGAAATCTTCAAGATATTGGATTTTGCTTCCAAATTAATACCAAGGCCCTTCGCAGAATGTTAAAGCCATTCATGACACTGCTATCACTCAGCTATTTGATGGGTTATGGATTTGGGAAACTAATTTAGTGTTTTGTGACAGAATCCTCAAAGTTTAATATGATTTTTTTTCCTCCTTAACACAAGCAAATCAGAAGCACTCAGATTTGCTTGATTTTAAATGCAAACTCTCTGGAGAAAAGCATTGTGAGGAAAATGGAAAAAAAATCATATGAGAAAAAAGTCATGGGTCTGAATTTAAAATGGATGCAGCCCTCAAAGACCAAACTGTTAGTAAATTTCTCTCTCCATAGTGAAAGAGTAAAGAAGGAAGAGTCAAGACATTTTAAACCCATCAAAACCAAAATGCCGTTTTGTTATGAAAAAGAACAAAGAAAATCCCTCCATGTAGTGTAAACCACATTGCATACCATCTAGGGTGTCCTGGGGGCTATTTGAAATAACCATATGGATGTTTCAGAGCACCAGAAATTTACAGTGAACCCTAAGATGCACGCCTGAGTTACCTGTACTGTGCATTGCTCCTTTGGCATGTCACAAAGTCTGCCAACATATTTCTCACAAGTGTGGAATGGCCCTCTCTGTTACTCTCCAAATACACACATAATGGAATGAAAATTTTCCAGTCAGAGCAATCTTGTCATCTCCACAGTGAATGCTGGATGGGCTGACAGCATAGGTGAACATGCTGTGCATCCTGAATGCTGCCGTGATACCTCTGCGGCTTAATTGCAGTATGGTCCTCGTTGTGGTGACCCAGCCCACTTCTGGGCTGTGGCCATCAAATGTCCATCAAGCCCTCGCCATCCAGTGGGTGGATTTCCCTACCCAGGATAGTGAGTCGGAGGGCAGCACCGAGGTATAAGCTGCATCCCACTGGGCAATACCTGAGTCCAAGCAGCATCCTCTGGTCCAGAAAGTTCTGTTTTATTTGGTCGCCTATTAGCTTCTAGTTGTAACTCCCACCTACCTATTCCCTCTATAGGTTGATGTTCAGTTGTATGCTCCCCTTCGATTGTACCCTATTGGTTGTTCACCTTTTCTCCACCCCATTCTACCCCAGTACAAAATTCCCTGCCAAGCCTGGTCCTGGGCCTTTCTGTCCCTGGACCCTCTAGTTAAGAAATCTGCTGGAACCTACACAGAAGGTCCCTCTCAACTTCTTTGCCCCTGGACAACGCCTGCCAGCACATCGGGCTTGTCTGGACGTTCCTCCTCTGACGAGGAGCCAGCCAGCGAGCGCGCCTTCTGAAGGATGCTGTGTCCCCTCCGCCTGAGGGCCCGCCACCGGACAGCCTCACCTCATCACAAAAGCAGTGAGCTTATGCAATCTGCCAAGCAATCACCCTGTGGGCTTCTGGCACAAAAACTTTCTGAAGTCTGACTCGCAAGGAATTAACTATGCAGGTGTTGTCTGAGGGCACAGAAGTTTCACAGTTTTGAGAGTTTCTCTATTACCTGATCTTCCCCCTCTTTCTTTATTTCACCCTCACATTTTTGCACCTATTCAATCTACTTTGATGTGTAGCTTAAACTACCAGCTTCATGACCCAACAGTTGTGTAATTTAATGTTGCACATTGTGATGAGAGGGTCACTCAGTAAATTGCAAGACATCTGCTTTACTCTAACTCAGGGTCAAGCAGCCAGTGGTTGCTCAAAGGAACTTCACACCTTCAGCAGTCTTTGCATCTCAGAGGTTCAACCCCTACTGACTCAATCCTCTATAATATACAATATGTATTGTATGTGATATAAAGTGCAAGAGAGAACTGGTAATTATGGATAATAATAAGAAGAACCCGGAATGAGTATTTTAAGTACCAGGTCTATTGCAATTCCATTTGGCTCAAGCAAGTCTGAGTGCTGTAGGAGAAGGTGATCCTTACCAGTTAGAAGAAAATGAAGATCAGATATAGCTAGCTGCTATCTGTGTAAATGAGTTAATATACAAACAGTAAATTATCACACCTCCACCTTCCATAATATTTCCATGTACACCTAATGCTTCATTTTCATCATTTCGCCCCACACATTCAGAGCCAATTTGTCCATAGGGGTGGTTAAGAACAGAAACAGGATCAAAAGACAGCGTCAGCCACAAAACGACCAAAAACCAATATCGACAACTGCAAAAAAAAAAAAAAACCCTATCTGGAAGTATGTGCTCTTTTTTTCGCCCCTGTATCTGCAATAACCCGGAATTAAGATAATATAGGAAAGGAGTTTCATTATTTGATATGAAGAGGTATATGAAGTCCTCTGTGGGTATTATGGCTCAGTAGTTTGTGTTATCCCCAGTCCACTCCTCCATGAAGATGTTACTCCCAATTAAGTTATAGATACAGACATTCTTTGAGTGGCCATAATTCAAAGCACTCTTGTGCTTGTTTGCAGACACTTGGTTTGTATGATCAATGGGGTTTTTGCATGTCTGATATTGTGCCATTGATTTTTTTTTTTGGCTCATATGCATCTTGTATCACACTGTCTTGTGCAGCAAATAGTGGTGGAATGCAATATAACAGATGTAACACCATGCAATAACCAAAAAAAGACAAGTAATTTTCTAATCAATAAGCCAATCCATTTGGTGAGATAGAAGAGATCAGTTTGGAGACATGATTTATTTTTCCTTTAGGCAATGCATGAAGGCTCCTACAATTATAAGTCTCCTGTATCTGACTTACCAGAAATCTCCTGTGTGTAGAAGATATGTAGTAACTGCTGATTGAAGCCTGATGGTTTTCCATGGTGCTGTCTGTGGGCATGCTGTGAAGAATGCAAGGAATCTGCAGAGGGGTTAGTTTCCCAGATGCTAAAAGTGTCCCCTTTTTCTCTTCTTACTGCAGAGGCTGTGTTTTCATCTGCAGAAGACTTGGCTGAATTAACTTGCCTATTTGACAGCACCCTGTGCTTAGGGGGTCCCAGACGATGAAGCAGAGCCAACACATCAGATATAGCTCACTAAGACAATTTCTGACCAAAAGCAAAATAAATCTGGGAGGTCTCACATGCAGTCCTTAGTTAGAGCTACCTAACACCTAGTGGTTCCAAGCAAAATATTGGTTCACAAGGGCCAAAAGAGCCCTGCTCACCACAAAGTCCTTTCATGTTCCCCTTTTATGGGGATGGTCCCTTCTACCACCTACATAGCCTTGTCTCTGAGGGACAACACTATCCATCAGCCTGCACAGCCAGAGGACCCCACTACTGCCTGGAGTACAAGGTGCTTCTCCATACAACACCTGGGGTAGTCTCTTGGTGTCCTTGGCCTTGGTAACATCGCCAGTGCCCATACACTGCTTCCAGGGCATTCCTGTACTTGTGAAATGTTTTTACTGGGGGAAGGCAAATAGTTTCCAATAAACAACAAGGGACTGTAGGTCATTGTGTGTGTCAATGACACTTGTGCCTACTTTCTGCAATGAGTGAAGGAGTGTGTATAGCAGGAGAAAGCCTTCTTCCCCCTCTGTCTTTACTCTCCAGGAGCCTCAGTGCATCCTGTCTCTCCCCCAAAAGATTTATTGACATTCATTACATTAAAAAAGGGGTAGGTTCTCCAAAGTGTTTTTTTAAGGGAGCTTCTGAGCTTATACCTGGTAGGAGAAGCAATCAACACCAGAGACCAAGAATTCACCCCAGTTTTTCACTCATGTTTAGTGGCAGAGTATTACCAGAAGCACTGAGGTTCCTCTGTTAGGACATCACCATTTTAATGGCTGTCAGGTGGGAATCAGTCTGATTATTGTCTGGGGGAATTTAAATTTCTCATTTCAAATTTCAAAAGAATGGGCAGCAATTTGTTTCCAGCACCTTTGTTCTTTCTTCTTCACAGCCACATGCTAAAACCAGGATGTTTTACTATCAGCTATTAGTACTTGGCATAAGATTCTTCAACCTGCCTTTCCCTCTTCTGCTCCCTTTTGCTTTGTCTAAGAGTGTAGAGCTGACAGAAACTGAGTTATTTCAGTGCCTTAAAGAAAAGGTAGACATCACTGCCATGAGACACAGCTTGACTGCATATTAACAAATACTCAAGCCATTTGCAAATCTTCTAAGTCTGATCCTCTTTATGTTTTCTGATGCTTAACAAGTCAAGATTTAAAGACAGAAACAAGCAATTAAAAAAAGGTGAAAACAAAAGCTACAATCATAAAAATCTGGTAATGACTCATCCCATGGGTTAGATGCTAACTATTGCCTTGAGAAGCTTACGCACAAATTTTCATCTCTTCCCTCCTCTAAGTTGCTGTGACCCTTGATAGTATCCAGATGTGTTCTCTTCTTTCTTCAGTATCTCATCACTTTATGAGGCATTCACCTTTTAAGAGGCATTTTTCAGTGTTGTTCCCTGCCTACAGCTAAATATTTTTTTTATGTTGTTAAAAAAGTTATTAAAAAGTGTAGTTAAGGAAAACGTACTTTCCCTATTGAGTAAAAAATCCAGGTTATATTTTAATAATTACAGAATCCTAAAGAGATTATGCAAACAGTCTGTGTGGAAACAATCCAGGGGGTAAGGTGCTATTGAATCTTCCACTGGAAAATGTCAACAACTAGAGCATTTACCAAAAACAGTTTTAAGCATGTGAGTGATTATGGCTATGTAGCTAATGCATGTGTGACAGGTAAACTTTAGCATGGGATGAACAAAACATGATCTGTAAAAGTGACCTTTATTGTTTCACAGTCTTATTGGTAAAGTCAAATCTCCATCATATCCTTTGTAGGCTTAGAATTGGCAAGGCAGGGAATTGTTTCTGTGCACTTTGTCAGCTGACAGCCAGCAATGATTATCAGCTGGTTCTGAGGATGAATCTTTTTGTCACTTTCTCCTCACTTGCACACACACTCATGCCACACCTTTGCCAGCCCTCTTCCCCTTTGCAACCTTCAGCTGCACCATCTCTTGCTCTCTGTGCTTCTGGGTGCACCACTGGGCTTCGTCTTTCTGCTTCCAGACATTCCCACCCCTCCAAGTCCTTCCCAAATGAAGGTTTCCACTGTTGTTCCCTTCTTGGACATATTTTGTTACCCCCACCTTTTGGAGAGCAGGGGAGAAAAAGTCAATGTTTTGGGCACATTTTACCTTAATGCTTATTATGTCTGTTTGCAAATAATGCTGCACCACACACTTTTTAGACAGCTTGTTTTGATTAATAGACAGCTTGACGATAGATAGGTAGAGAGACAGCAAGACAGATATAATAATGAAACAGCAAGATTTAACTCTTCCTCTGGCAGGGCATGTTGTTTATTCAAAACAAAGAACAGTGTTGACAGACTGCTGAAACTGGAGTGGTCTCTTAGTGCTTCAGGCTAGGTTTTATGTTAAGGTACATCCTGACCATTAGAAGTCCCTTGTTAACAGCAAGTAGGTTTGGTGACAGACCCAATAATGTCTATAGGCCCAGTGAAGTCACCACCCAAATTTGGGTCTAGGACATCTGGCAAGTGTAGTCTTATCTCAATATTAGACCTATAGAGGGCTATTTAGCTAATTAAGTGTTAGTGACTGCTTTAAAGTAGAAGTTTAGAACCGATGTGTGCTGGCATAAGTCTGCCTTCTCAGACAAAACATTCCCACACATGACTCCAAAGAGAGACAACGGCTGATAGAGTCAATAAAAAGTTTACAGATACTACAGAAGAAAATAATTACACAATACATCGTTATAGGTATATTTTAAAAGAGTTAATAATAGTTTGGGATGTTCCTTCTATTGATTCCACGATTTCTGCTTTGGCAATAAAATATTTTATCACAGAACAGTTGCATGCCTTCATCACTTCACAGCAGCACTAATGAAAATAATCAATCTTTATATTGATAATATGTAACTGCATATAATCATCACTACCCATGTGTAGAAGACAGAAAGCAGAGTCTAAAGGATTGGAATATTTTTTGCAACAAGGCCCTTAAAAGATGAATGTGTGAAGGTCAGGTAGAGTTTCCAGGGCCAGATTCTGGAGGTGCTTAGTCTCATTACACAGTGTTGCCATCATGTCAGTCCCACATTGAACAGTAACCCCTGGACTGTTTTAGAACTGATTCAGAACTGCCTGTTAGATTTAGTGAAAAAGTAAATTCTGATCACATTTATCATTCCTGTGAAAGAAAAATACAAGAAGTGTGGCAAACACAGGAGGATTTGGTTCTTGCAGGTGTATTTGAAGAGATGACAGAAGCATGAATAGTTGTGTGCCATTTACATTCCCTACATGTCCTACATCTTCCTCTTTGAAGAACTTATCACTGCTTTTACTGGGGCTTTTCACAAGGTGCTGTTAAAAGTATTACACTCCCATGGCTTTGTCTCCCCTGTGGGAAAGCAGAGTACAAGGACATCACCAAAATCCATGTAGTGGCAGTGAGCTAGTTACAGTTAGAAACCCCTAAATTCTACATCCTTCACACAAACATCAGATGGAGCTTAGAGCAATTATCTGGCTCACCCTCCAACTCATCACCTGGTTTTACAAGGACAGTTTAGAAAATAGCTCAGCTCCCACATCTGTGGGAAATAACCTATCATTTCTTCATCTGCTCCCAGTTGTTTCCTTGCCTCCTATCCCCGGTCCCATCCTCTTAACATCAGTAAAGAGAAGAGAGCTGGTGTGGCTTTTCTTCACAAAGGCCACATGTATGGGCATGGCACAGCGTTCGCAGGACTGAAGCCAGCGAAACAAGGACAATTTGTTCTAAGGAGCCAGAACTCTGCTTAGGTGAGACTTGTTCTGCACCTTGCTGTATGGTTAAGTGCCCTGCCTCGCCTGCTGAGGATCTAAGTGTGTGAAGGAAGCCATCTTTAACACACAAGGATAACAAGTGCAGTAGTCCTACAGCAGCAATGCAAACATAGCTTGTCTCTCCTGGTACAAATTTTGTTTAACTCCTTACAGAGCACTGATATATAAAAAGCAGCTCATACCAATTTCTTCTTGCTGGAGAGGTGCAACCCACAGTCCTTTTGTCTGTAGAGCAAGAAACCTACGTGGGCTGTGACACTGTATTCAGGTTCCTGTGAACCCCTCCTTGCTGAGGGGAGGGATTAAATAGTGCTGTTCGAAGATCCATGAAGAAATGAGGGCAAAGAGAGGTAAGGAAAATGCAGCCATACCATTGAGGTTATGTTATGGCAACAAGCGGCTGAATCACACAAGTGCGCTGAAAGGAGCTGCGTACCTCAGGGAGGGATGATATGGATGGGAAATCCATATTGCAATCCGGTGTGACCATCTGGGGTAGATGTACCTAGCCAGTCAAAATGACATGGAATAAAAGAGCAAAAATTCTTTTCTTAGGAGAGGTTTTCAGACCTGCCACCCTTCCCCTTGCTGGCATTTCCAGTGGGTAAGTGCTTATTGCCCACTGTGTGAAGTGCTTATTCCAGTGGGTAAGTGACAGTGGGGCTCCTCAGTCCAATTTTAAATGAACACTGTAAAGAGGGCTTTTGACAACTTATTAAAAATTTAAGTATAATAGCAAAACCTTGGGTTAGTTGATTTTATAGTTAACATTTCTCTGTTCGAATACCAGCACATGATGTCTGTCAGCAAGCCAGCCACAATAGCCTTAGGCTGATATTCCAAAAATAAAATAGCAGTCTATATCTGTCAGGGCTGTGCCGGTGCCATGTTCTACATGAGCACTTCTTTAACCTGATAATTCACACAGCTGAAACATGTCTAAGAATCAGCTGGAGTGTTTTTGAAATCTGAAAAAATTCTGTTCTCATCCCCAGTGTGGCTTAACTGGAACCACTAGCAGCAACAAGATTTCAAAACAGTCCACAGGTTGTCAGAAGAGCATGGACAAGTCACAACAAAGTTAAACAGGTACATTCGGAAAAAAATATAGAAGAGGAAGGCTGGTCCATTTTAAAATGAAAGGACAGTTATAGTGATTTTTTTTTAAGGGAAGTAAGTTCAAGAAAACAATGTGCTTCAAAAGATCACTAACCCTGATTGCAACAGAAACCTAAATTTGACCAAATTCATGAGTGATCTGGTAGCTGACAGCTGGCATAAATGTAGCCTGACTGAGTTTGTTTCCTCCATTTACAAAAAAGGGTACTGGTGTCCCAAATACAGGTTTTGTTTGCAATTGCAGTTGTGTGTGTACAAGCACCCATATAAAATCTGCATAAAATGCAAATATGTTCACTAAAAATTACAGAGGTTTATTTTTTGCTTTGTTTTAATATAGACCAGTGTCAATTGTGCCGAAATATTTTAGTGGAAAAGACACACCACTCCAGAGAACCTGATAGATTTGGAGGCTGATAAGGGACCCACATGCAAGCCCCTGTGCTGACCAACTTGAAGTGACAACTTTTGCCTTCCTCTTCCTAAACTGACATCTTAACCGAATGGACATGGAGTAAAGCTCTGTTTGGAAGCTTGTTTTTACAGGGGGAGAAAACTCCATCTGGTAATACTGGGAACTGGAGGAAGAAAAGGGTAAAGGTTCAAATGCAGATAAATGTGGGCTTAGTGTGGGACCCAGGTGCACTCTGAAGTGCTTGACTGTTCTGTAGTAATGGACTGTGCAATATTTCCCGCAGTTACAGCTTTGTAAACTCCAACATTTAATCCATATAACTTTTTTATTTGGGGAAATTTGCATTTTCTGTCCCTCTCTCCCAGTTAAAATTTGCCCAACTCACACATGACTGTGCAGTATTTGAATATTTAATAATGTGCATATATCTCGGTACATATTTCAGCACACACACACACCACTTCTGATTACAGTAGGACTGAAAACTGGACTGGGGGATGTTCTTCAGGAAAGAGAAAAAGCAGAAATAATTAGCATTTACTCTGTGAGTGCCTCTAGTTTTGACAATTTGGAGGCCTTTTTAATCACTCATATTGCATGTTTATGGCACTTATATTTGTGAGTATCACAAGGGCATCACAGGAAAGGATTAATTTAAAATTTCTTTTTTGTATTTAAAACAGCAACTACTTGTGACAAAGTTTGAATGTGGGAAGTTCTATTGAATATTTCCATTTTTGCTGCAAAAGTGATTGTTTGATACTTTGTTTTTCCTTACAAAATGGAGAGCCATAAGGATACCACTGTCTCCATTTTAACTAAGAAAACATGTGAAAAATCAAAACATGAGGCTATGGAATACAGATCCTTTTTAGAGATGATGAAGCGACAGTTCAATTTGTCATTGCATTGAATGCAACTGACCACAGAGGAAAATGGATCCTCTATTTACAGTGGTCACGTTATGAAATG
Source organism: Platysteira castanea (assembly GCA_013397175.1). Lineage (NCBI taxonomy): Eukaryota > Metazoa > Chordata > Aves > Passeriformes > Platysteira > Platysteira castanea. The sequence goes on from VYXC01005506.1 coordinate 643,764, forward strand.
AATCCTTTCACTGTATCTCACTGTTAATAAGATTTATATATTCTGTGAAAAGCAAGGCATTCCCATCAAAAATGATCAAATTTAATATAATACAAGTTCCAACTTTTGCCCATATTTGTGGTAACAGCATTCTGCTCTAGAACTTAATTAATTTCTGGGATGGGACTTTTCTTTTAAATTTCAACCCCAAATTCATTCAGCAGTCTGTATTTACTTACTTTCTTGCCACCATTACATGTCTTCTCTTAGGTCTCATTTTGCTAGGACAAAACAAGCCAAGTGGGTTAGTCTTTCTAACCATTGCCCTGTTCATTCTGTCAGCTCTTCTTCTGCATCTATTACTCTTTTATTTCAGCAGTTCTTCCCTCTTCATGGATCATTGTAATTGTACACATTGTCTCACATGGGGTCATCCCATATTGTCTTGAAGGCTATTGAAAGTACTCTAGGAAATACTCTCAATTTGACAACACTTGATTTTTTTCTCTTATACAACCTCTTATCTTACTGAGCCTAAGGTGCTGGGCCTTTGTTGCCTCTCCATTAAGTCAGGTCTGAGAGTCAACAAGACTATTATTACTACAACAATAGAAGTTACAATTGCAAATGGATTTATTGGATGAAGAGGTACAAAATTGTATCTACAAGGTAGAACAGAAACCAAAAAAAAAACAACAGAAGGAAACTGCCATCAAAGGTTTCTTACCTTTTTTCAGGGAAATACTGAGTGTTGCACTTATTGCTCCAGTACATAGAGTTATATATGTCACTGTCCAGTTGATGAAGGTAGCTATTATATCTACTGTGGCCTTTATCTATCTTGCACTCTGTCAGAAGGGGTGTTTTTAGGTTCAGTAACATGATCTCCTGCTATGTCAAAGTGACCTGTTTAGTGGATGGGGAAAAGGCTGTGAATGTTGTCTGCTGTTGGGGCTCCTCCCCCCTTCCCCTGGGAAGAATGGGCCTTGGGGTGGAAGCATGGGATGCACGGGGTTCCCAGGCTCCCTGCTAATGTGCCCAAGTTCTGTTACCCCATTGGCCATTTCATGTTCCCCTGCTTGGAGAACTCTCTGGTTGTCCCATGATTCTTGAGTCTTTTGTGCCGAGTCTGTGCACACGCCTGGCTGCCATGTGGTCAGGAAAATAAACAGCTCTGAAACATCTATCAAAAATATCGTTCCCTTATTCTTTCCATGGGCACCCCTGTCTCTGGGAAGGTTGCAGGAGACCCCACTGCAACCTGGACTTTAGCAAAGCCTTTGTCACCATTTTCCACAGCATTCTCTAGGAGGACTGGCTTGGACAGGCGCAATCTTCAGTGGGTAAAAAACTGTCTGCAGGCCAGGCCCAGAGAGTGGTGATGAAGGAAGCTGCATCCAGTTGGCAGCTGGTCACAAGTGCTGTTCCCCAGGGCTCAGTACTGAGGCCAGTCCTGTTTAATACCTTTATCAATGACCTGGACAAGGGGACTGAGGGCACCCACAGTCAATTTGCAGACAACACTAAACTGACTGGGTGGGAGTCTTGATCTGGGGGAGGGTAGGAAGTCTCTACAGAAGGATTTGGACAGGCTGGATCAATGGCAGATGCAAATTGTCTGAGGGTCAGCAAGGCCAAGTCCCAGGTCCTGCACTTCAGTCACAACAATCCCAGGCAGCACTACAGGCTGGGAACAGAGGGGCTGGAAAGTGGCCCAGCAGAAAAAGACCTCTGAGTGCTGGTTGAACAGGAGTGGCTGAACATGAGCCAGTGTGTGCCCAAGTGGTCAAGAAGGCCAGTAGCATCCTGGCCTGTATCAGCAATAGTGTGGCCAGCAGGACTAGGGCAGTGATCTTCCCCCTGTACTCAGCACTGCTGGATCCTTGAAAATGTCTTTTTTTTAAATTAGGAAATGTGGAAAAAAACTCTAAAGCACTTAGATTAAGCTACAAGTGCAAACATGAGATACACAGATACAGAAGATTTGTTTATGAGTTATATGAAGTAACGTAACTGTCATGCACAATACCTTCAGTTTTTCAAGTGTTGCACAAGAAATATGTATATGCACTCTCACTTCCCTTTGTTGAGCTGCTTCACCACTCTGCTGTAATTCTCAAAGCAGGGAGAAGCATTAGTGTGACAGCACAGGGCATATCCACAATGATGTTCAAAGGTTTCAGATACTTTTGCTATTTTTCTGGAGATAGCAGACATACCAATTTACCTCAGGACAGAGCAACCTTCAGAGCCAGCACTTGAAAATGCACTGGGACTGGTGTGATAACTCACACAACTGAGATTGGGCATGTAGATATTCAAAGATGCTGACATCAAGAAATGAAATCTTGGCCTCACTGGAGTTAGCACAGACTCGGGCTTTGATCTCAGGGCGACTGTGATTTTAACAGTGATTTTAGAAATGTCAGGCATGGCTCATAAGCCTAACTGACAGAAACAGTTTCATGAATGTCAAATTTAAAAATGCCATTTTTACCTCAAGCACGTGACTTGCTTCTGTACTGATCCTAGGCGTAGTTTTTTACAGCACAATATAGGACATGCCACACTTCTACTTTCACACACACAGCTCTTATAGTGAGATCCTTGATTGCTGTAGTTATTTGCTAGGATGTGGAACAACATTGAGGAGCTCCAGCTTTGTGCCTGAATAGCTATTGACAATTCTGAGCTGTGCAATTGTAATTTCGAATAGTTAACTGGGAAAACAAAAAACCCCATTAATGTCATTAAGGCTTCTACTCAAGTACCCAGCATTTCTGCAGTGCATATACAGCATCTTATGGAAACCAAACTAAAATGAGCTCTTCTACTGCATCTACATTTCCTTCTGGAGGTCCTAAAAAAACAGCCTCCAGTCAATTACTCAGATTGGAGAGCAATATAAATTATTCTTCTTCCTCCAGCCTCCATAAAGTGCTTTGCTATCAAACAATGCCAAAGCCAGAATATAAATGAGGCTAGAAAATATCCATATAAAATATACATATACCTGTATAAACATGCCATATGCATTATTTCAGGTGCATATAGCACTCTGAACTGCTAAACAGCTTTCTGCATGGGCTTCACAGGAACAGAGACCCTGTTATGAACTACTCCCTCCCTATTTTTTTCCATACACATGGGCAATTGTGACATCTCTCCCAGCAGTGCTTCCTTTGTTTTGAACTTTTTCCCTCTCTGCTTCAGCCCTTCTGTGAATGGCAATGGAAAAAAAAAGGGAAGAAAAATCAAGAGAAGAATGATTAACAAGACTATGACTACTCCGGCTCCTCAGAACTATCCTTTACAGAGTCTGAGCTCTTCAGTGCACAGAAGATACCAGTGTCAGGGATAAACAGGAATGGACAGAACTGGGAAAAAACCAAACAGATAAGCTAGAGACCGCCTCAGTTATTTTTTACCCTCATTTTATTGGCAGAATATAACATCAGTGAAATTGAGGCAGTATGCAGTTTAGGCTGGTATTATATTGCTTTATCTTTTGGTTTTTTATGGCTGTTTCTTGATCTTAAAAGGTCCCAAGCCCGAGCCAAGAGACTGGACACTCCTGTGGATTCGTGTTCAAGTTGTTTATTGTTTCTTATCTCTCAGTGTCTGGAGCGAGGACAGCATGTCCCGCTCCACAGAAATTCACAGCAGGAATGACGACTGAGAAGGCTGTCTTTACCTTTTTATCTCTTTCAGGAAAACCAACCAAGTTCCACAACGTATAATTGTTTAACCAATTTTTCCAATTAATTTCTACCTTTTCTTAACATGACAGTGCTACCTCCACCAATACCCATCACCATCGTCACAGCAGAAGATGAAGGAGAGAGAAGAAAGAGGAAGGGGAAGGGGCACTGCCCTTTGCCCTCCATGTTAACTTTTTTCTCTCATACCTCCATAAATCTAAAACCCATATTCACCCAGTGATAAGATAAGCTAATTACACACTTTCTTTCTATTTTGCATTTCATCTCTCAATGTGGGCAGTGTTCTCTGATGACACGGCTCAAGCATAGAGTTCTGTGCTTTAGTCTCGAGTTCCGAAACTGTCTGGCATAGCTCCAGACCCCCCTGTACAGTCTGAGGAGTATTCTGGGCTGCCACAGTATTATGTTTCTATGCTATAGCTGTTCAAGTGGACTGAATCTTTAAAACCGTACTTCAGCTCCTCAAAATTTTAAATCATCAGTGACAGTATCAAAAATGTAATATTGTGAGAAAGGTCTGTTAATGGTTAGTTATTCAGTGCAGCATTGCCAAATTACCTGGAGAGATGACTTAGATAGACTGTTCAATATTAAGCAGCTACCGAGCCTAGTCTCTTCCATCTAATTGTACCTTGAGTAATACAAGACCTAAAACAGATTGGAGAATTTCGAATGCCTGCTCCAAGCATGCACTTATATATTACAGCAGTAAAACCCAGTAGTAAACCTGCTCCTTAGGCATTGTTAATAGGATTTGGATAATCACAGAAAAAGCCCTTGGTGCTAAAATTAGTTCTTTTTGTTGACAACACGTTACCTAATGGGACTGTGTGAAGCTGAAAAGAAAACAACTGATTGACATGAATATTACAGTAGGAAAACACTGGTAACTTCGGTGAGGCCTCCCTGCAAGTTAATAATTTGTTTTACTTTATTCCCCCCTTGCTCATCCCAAGGAATATTTCCAAATGAAAATCACATGCTTGTACCTTCTAGCTGGAGTTAAGTGCTTAGACAGCAGGTTTCAAAATGTTCATTGTGGGGATTAGAAGCCCCCCTACCAGGAGTGCCTGGTGCATACCTCACGTGGGGCCACTCTGAGAACGCTTCTTCTTCATCACAAAATCCATCAGTAACATTTCACATGTCCTTTCCTGCTGGAAGCTGTCCTATCCTGGCTCTTGGCCAAAATTATGTATTCCATAAAATTACTGAATCTTGCATTTATAGTTCCAGCCTCCTTTTAATACCATTGCTACTGCCTGCTGAGGAAAGACAGACCAAGTCAGTAAAGAGATGCTGCAGACAAACTGGAACAGTTAATTATTAACAGGAAAGTTAGAAAGAGAGATCCCTCACAGGGGGAGGGTGTCCCTTGGCTGTCCAAAATGCTTTACTCTCTGTCATCCCTGGACTTCTCCTTACATGCAGTCAGGTTCATTCTCTCATGCAATAGTTTGGAAGGCAAGTCAGATGCTGCTTTTCTCCTTTTTCTGGTTTCTGTCTTTTGCCAGTCAGCGTACAGTCCAGTGAAGGGATGAGAGAAAAGTAGGCACAAGAAAAATTCACTTTCAAGAGGGATTTTACTGGTGCCAGACTTCTGTGCCATGTTATTGGTTACACATGACAAACTTTTATTTCCCTGCTTGCTTTGGTACATGGTACCAAAACTCCCTGCTGGCCAAGAAGGCAGATACCTGCTGCTAGTACATGGCCAAAGGAAAAAAGAAGGCTGTGAGTCTCCTTAGGCTATTATGTGTCCATTTTCCTAAGCAATTTTTGGCTGATGAAGTTCTGTACCCTCTCATAAAGACTGTCACGTGGTGGGGGTAGAAGCGGGGGGTGGTGGAGGTAGAAGTGGGGGGTTGATTCCTTATTTCTATGATTTGTGAAAAGGTAAATGTTTATCTCAGTTTTGGCACTGAGAAGAAGAGCAGAGAGGGTTTTAAAGGCACTTTGCATGTAAGGACTCATGAAACAACGCTGTTATTCTCCCACAGCAGGCGGTAAGCAGCAGAAACAGAGACATAACAACTTAGCAATGCAAAATGAGCTCCAGGCGTCTGGTAATTGTACCTCTTTCTTTTTCCTTTTAAACCCCTCACAGCACTGAATCGCATGGGGTCAATCTGACCTGTTCTTGACAATGTTTGCAGTGGCAGGAAGTCTTTGTGACTTTCAATCAGAAGAATATTTTATATTATTCAGGTATGGAGGGAAAGAAGCACAACAACAAACTGTTTATTTCCACCTATTTTGTGACCCTAAAGGGCTCAATTTTTCATGATTTGCACTGAAGTCAGGATGTTTTAAAAGTATTTATCTAAAAGATATGATTTCATCATACAGCCTCCAAAACAAATTTATTTAGTTCCATTATATGTGACCTACCTTTCTCCCTTGCTTTTAAAATATAAAATATTATGGATAGGTAGAAGCATGTGATTCAGAGAAGCAATGAAACATGCCAAGTGTTAAAAATTCAAAGGTACTGGCAGTTTCCTGGGGCAGATATCTCAGTGTCAAGAAAACCAAAACCCTCTGTAATGAACACGGTGGCTCTGGATGGTTCAGACACAGGCAAGGGAGCTGATGGAGGGTCTGGAACACAATTCCTATGAGGGAGCCGGGAGTATTTAGCCTGGAGAAAAGGAGTCTCTTGGGAGACTTTATTGTTCTTTAAAACTGCCTGAAAGGAGGTTGTAGCAAGGTGGCAGTTGCTCTCTTCTGCCAAGAAATATGTGATAAGACAAGAGGAAATGGTTCCAGGGGAGGTTTAAATTGGACATTAAGAAAAATTTCTTCACAAGTAGCGTTGCCAAAACTGGAGTAGGTTGCCTGGGGAAGTGGTTGAGTTGCCATCCCTGGAGATATTTAAAAGACATGTAGACATAGAGTTTAGAGTCATGTTTTAGTGGTGGACTTGACAGTGCTGGGTTAACAGTTGGACTTGATGCTCTTAAAGGTCATTTCTAACCTAAATGATTCATGATTCTCCGTGTTTTTGTCAGCTGGTTCCTCATGCAGCATCTACAAGCCTGTGTTCCATAACTGGTGCTTCTGTGGAGAGGGTGGAGAGAGATGAACACTTATTCAAAAATCAAGCATGCGATCAACAGGAAAGGGCATCCTTCCTGGCACTACGGGAGGTGACTACAGCCAAGCACCTGAAGAAACTAGCCACACATCCTCCACTGGGAAAGCAAGCAGTGACACTGTCCTTCAGCTGCTCCTATGCTCCATCGACACCAGGTCCCAGGTCAGAGTCAGAGGCTGACCATCATCTCTTATGAGTAGCCTCTGCATAGCATTGTGACCAAACAGCTGGGAGCAGCAACAAAGGAGCCCTGGTCCCTAGCAAATGTGCCCCCTCCATCTTTGAAAATTTGGTGTATGTAGTGATTTGGTCAAAATCAGGGATCTTCCTCAAGCTGAGTAATGTATATTCTTTTTTTACATGATTTAAGTGTGCAAGTCCCATGCAGTAGGTTAATGCCTTAGAATTTAGCCAAAAAAGTTTTACTGAGAAATGCATGTAAAATAATTGCAGGTGCCTGTGGAAAATTTTTATCTGTCCATAAACTATCTCATAGTTAAAAATAAAAACAATATTTAAAAAATGTGGGGCAAAAAATGTTTCGCTCTCATCGCTAGTTCTACTAATTGCAATTAAGTACAACCCATAAATACTAAGGGATTACCCATTCTGACTGGATTATGTGTTCCAATTGTTAGAAAAGAAAAAGTATTACTTTTCTGCCATGCATTAAATTTAATATCAGCTACCATGTTGGAAAGAATAATGGGAAAAACCTTTCCTTGTGTAATCAGAAGGTGAGAGCTAATATCTTCTTGTTAATCCCATTATGATTATTATATATGACTCTAGGTTGGATTCATTCATAGATTGCACAGATATCACTAAATAGGGCTTCAGGCAACTATACATGAATTTCTGTAAATTGTGATCAGGCCTCAGTGCAGTGGCTGTCAGGTGATGGATTAACAAGCTGTCAGTATTAAATTCATTTATTTCTCCTTATCATTTAAAGAGCAGGTGTTTCTAACCTCACCAGTCTGAACACACAGCTCTGAAAAGACTCTTAGCTCTTTGCAGAGAAATGGAAGGAGCAGCAGCAGATTTCATTTATCAGGAATAACATTCTATTCCTGACCTTTCATCTCCAGCACCTAGGTAGACTCACTCTGCTGGTGCTACTGACCCTGCACATTTTGTGCAGATTAGGGGGGTATGATGATAAATATAATGAAATAGGATAGACTTGCCATAACTTGAAATTAAGCAAGGCCTTAAGAAAAAAATCTTCAAAGGACTAAAAATGTGTACATGCATGCATGTATTTGTTCAAAGAAAGCACAGAGTGATTGACTGGACTGTGTTCTGTAGATATGCACATATATTGGTTTCAGTGGAATTGTAAGGTGTGTTAAGTCAGTGCAAAATTTGTCTTACCCTTCTCTAAAGTCAAGTCAGTCCTGGGTGCCTCTGTCACATAAACACTGTATATTCAGATACAATTAAAATATGTGAATTAAGTTGATTGTTGTATTAAAAAGTAAAACTAAAAGTGCTGGCAATGTCTCACATTTAGTTAAAATGAGGGATAACCTTTATTTAAGTCAGGTTATACTGTCACTTTTTTACCCTCTCTTTTCACTGTACTAGAGCCAATAAAATATTTGGCTTGAAAAAATGAAAAAGGATGAGAAAGAGTTCCATTTTGACCTTTAACTAAGCAGCTCATCTGATTGAATTTCTGTATGCTGAAAAAAATGAAGACGAGCAAGCAGGAGAATTTTCCTTCAGTAGGCAGGGTCTCGGTGGGGCTACATTTCCTATCATCTCACTTGTTTACACAGTGTCTTTATAAAAATTACTGCAGCTCCCCATCTATTACTGCAGTATTCCAGTTAGAAGCTAAAAGGGTACCGAGGGCTTGCTTGGAGAGGATTAGTGATCATGAAATAAAGTGAAACATCCACCCGCTCTGTACCAGCAGGCAGCTGTTCTGCAGGTGAAGATAAAGAGGAGTAGCACAAGATTTGTTGAAAGAGTTTTTTAATGCTTCTTATCTTGTCTTACTATGGTGGTAAGTGTTGTCAAAGAGTGTTTTCATCAAGAAGTTGAATTGCAGTCATTACAAAGAATGAGGTTGTGCTATTGTCAGCAAGACTACTGATGGCATAATACAATGCTGTGTGCAATGAAAATGTGAAAGACGGGATAGATCTGCCATTAAAGGTAGATTTTTCTTGTCTGGACAAGGGTTTTCCCCTCTCTTTTTCTAAGATGACATTTTAATCAAAAACAAACAAACAAAAAAACAACACACAAGGAGTAAAAGAATTCTTAAAGCAGCCCATAAGAAAAGTCATCCTGAGCACATCTGTCATTATTTGGGGGGTAACTTAAAGGTATGAATTAAGAGTGGATATCTTAAAACAAAAAACCACAAAAAATAATAATAAAAGCAGACAAATCCTTTCTCAAGGAGTTTGTAGCTTACATTTATGAGCCTTAAACATGTGCTAAACCACCTCTCTTTTCATTCCCAAAGCGCTACTGCTTTGGATGGTACTTGGCAAGAATTCAGAAGTGCTATACTTGAGCAGTGCAGCATTGAGAAGGAAGGTGTAATGTAAAACCATTTCATTAAAAGCAGATCACTCAGGACCCATCAGAAAGACAGCTTATCCTGAAATTCAATAATCTATATGTATAATCTGTTTTGCCATCATCTTCTCCAAAACCTTACTAAACCCAACCAAATCTTGAAATTGTGCCCCAAAAGGTTATTGGGACAACAGTGTTGCCCAGATAAGTGTGAAATCAGCTGATGTCCATTCCTAATTCTCAGGCAGTAACACCATAGAGAATTCCATCTTTACAATTGTTTGGAAGTAATGTCTTCTTTTATACCTCGATATGAATGAACACATTCACACTTGAAGGTGCACTCTTTGCTGGGTTAAATACAGGCTGGATGGCCAGGCCCAGGGAGTGGTGGGGAGTGGTGTGACCTCAAGTCAGTGAACAGTCACTAGTGGGGTTCCCCAGGACTCAGTTTTGGGGCTAGTCCTGTTTAATACCTTTATTGAGGATACAGCTCTATTCAACTACCTCAGAGGAGGGTGTAGTGATGAGGGTTGATCTCTTCTCCCAAGCAACCAGCAACAGGACAAGAGGACATAGTCTCAAGATGCACCAGGGAGGGTTCAGGTTGAACATCGGGAAGAATTTCTTCAGTGAAAGGGCTATTGAGCATGGCCATGGATTGTCCAGGGAGGTGGTGAAGTCGCCATCTCTGGAGATGTTTAAGAAATGACAGGACATGGCACTCAGTGCCATGATCTAGCTGACCATGTGGTGATTGTTCAAAGATTGGCCTGGATGATCTTGGTGTTCTTTTCCAACCTTAATTATTCTGTGGTTCTGTATCCTCACCTTACTCCATTTATATATATATAATTGAAATTCTATATAAGTTGAAATTATATTTGAAAATAAAAGGACAGCTACAGATTGTAGAAAGTTACTTACAGTAGACAATAAATCCATTTCAAGCTTTTTGGCATACAGATGTCCTTTTTCTCCTGAAAATATGAGAATTATGCTTTCATAGGACAAATCACCTAATTGTTTCCTGAATGAATCATAAAATAGATGTTTCTCTCCTGAAAAAAATCTGAAATTAATACTTGAAATGACACTCAGGCATAATTATTTCTTTTTGCTTTTTTTCTCTCTCTTCTTACTCATTATTCTATCAGGTTAATATTCTCCATGTGAAATTTTGAAGAAGTTGATAAAAGAATTTGGTGAAATTATCCTGTCTTTATCTGACTTTTTATTGTGACCTATTGTGTATACTACTTTATGCATAAATAACTATCGATATGATATATTTTTAGAAAAAGTTTTCCCATCAATAGTTGGGGGTTTTTTAACTTCTATGGGCAGGACTGACCATTTTCCCCCACTTCTAAGAGAAATACTTGCTCCAAAAAGATGATAACCGTCTAGTATTTTGTTTGCATTCTATTAAGGGGCTTGCTTAAATATTCAAGATATTCAAGAAAAAGAAAGGAGCAAAATGCCTGATATTCTACTTTATATTACTGGAATTCCTTGCGAGACTGAAACAAACCCTTAGCCATGCTTGTTTCACACTTTTACAGACAACTATTGGCAAGCCATGTGAACCCTGGAGGCTGGAACTTTTCTCTTTTCACCTGCCCTCTTTCAGTATACATTTTTTCCTTATTGTTTATCACCTACCTACATAGCACTGCCCTTCAGAACAGCTTGCACTGCTGACAGCATGCCAGCCTCCTCTCATTGCAGTTCCACCTTCACATCATTTCTCCAGGCCTTCCTCAGCCCACTTGCAGCATCCCCCTTCTCCCTTTGTCTCCCTTCTGTTACTGGTGTGCTCAATGTAATTCCCTGACCAGCTACTTTTCCCCATTGTACCTATATGAAAGTGTAATGTGTGTAAAATGCTCTCAGTTTGCCAGCTCGGTAGTGTTAGGGAAGTGAGAACACCTATTCGTTGCTTATCAGATTAATGAATGTTTGGATAAATAAGACTTTCTCCAGGCAGCCAGCTTCAGTGCGTGCAGGAATGCAAATTGCAAGGTGGGGAAGGTAAAGACTTGGTACTTTGAGCAACCAAACAGGTACCCAGGAGGGAAGTCAACCTCTTTGAGACAATAACCTCTACATCCCTCTGCTGACAGAAACCCACAAGTCGCGTAACAGAACAAAACACCTATATTTTAGAACACATTAGCCAATATGCTGAGGTTTTCTCTTGGTTTTCTAGGGAATCAAATCTTACACAGCCACAGTCTCTCAATTTCTACCCACAAGCACCTAGGAGCTGCTTTGACATCATTTCTTGATAGCATATTTTCCCCCTTCACATGCTACCAGCTATCAGTGAGGATTCAGACCAACACTGCTGCAAAAGAGGGATAGCACAGAGATTTAAAAGTTATTGTAATGTAACCCATTCCCAGGCACTGTGAGTGCAGAAACAGATACTCTGTACCTGTCAGGGAAGTAACCTAGTGAAGTCTGCAGGAACCTCTCTTACCTTTAAAAGCCCCTTGCATCAGCCCTGTGAGAAGTTCTTCTAGCACAAGCCTGTCTCTGTTCTTCCATTTGCAACATGTTCTAGTCCAAAAGAGTACCAAAGCTGAGATCTTAAAAGGATACAAGGAGATTTAGGAACATAACGTCCCTGAAGGTTAATGGCATTTTCGTAACCTACTCAAGCTACTTCTAAAAAGGCTTGTTCAACAGTTCTGTGAGGGTTTTTATTTTAATTGCTCTTGCTTTTGGTTCCCTTATGGATTGTAAATCAATTATCTATTCATATAGAAGCTTGTAGAAAACTATTCAGCCTAAACCATATGCAAAATTTAGCCACAATTCATCATGGAATTTAAACACCATTATAAAAATAACAGGGAGCAATAGTCTATCACTAAAATTTCAAAGTATTAGCTTTACCACATTTTGAATATAGAGTTTTCCAGAATTAGTTAATACTAGTGTGTTTTTGTTACACTCAGTCAGAAGTACCTGATCTCCTCTCTAGACAATTTTTTGCAGAAAGCAATTGACAATTTGTAATACTTTCTGAATTTAAAAAGTTAATTGCTGTCTAACTGAAGCAGCTTATTATACAAGTACTGGGATTATGTCTGTCTGCCAATGGAATAGACTAAAGCCTTCCATTTAGGCAATTTAAATTAAAATATCATTTTATAAAGTTGTTTTGATTTTGATTGCATATTGAGATTTTAAATAATTTTGCTTTAATTTCAAGGGAGATGGGTTCCTTTTGTATATTATCGAATTGTAATAATTTCTGTGTGATTAACATTTAATTTCTGTCTACATTCTTAGCACATTCTTTCCCTATAGCTACAGTTGTATTATACTTTTTAAAGAAGCTGAGCGTTCTACGCAGTGCATAGTGGTGATGAAGCAGCAAAAAGAATGGTGAAAAAATTCTCTATCTGAAGCTCTACAAGCAATCCCACAGCAGCATGCCACTATCACATTTCATCATACAGCCCAAAAGACAGTTCTATAATGGTAAGAAGATTTTGTAATAGAGAAAATTAAATTTATCGCTGTGCATTCTATAGTGTACTACAGTCACTTGCTAGCCAAAACAAGATGACTAGAAGCTCTAGATTAGGCTTTAGCCCAAATTTTTACATTTGAGAGACAGTAATACAGTAGCATTGTACTCTGCAGCACAGATGGGTGATCTCTGTCCTTCTTCAATGTCTGCTTCAGGACTCACACATCCATTTTGAGAAATTATGAGATAGTAGATGCTCCACTCTAATGTATTTATTCATGAGTGGAAGTACGCATTTCTTTTCCATTTTGGTGGCTGCTATAACCATTTTTGAAGAGACAATATGAAAAATAGTCAAATTGTCAGAAAGTGAATACTCTACATTGACTTTGGTGAATGGCTCTAGCCACATTCAATAAGGCAGGAAAAATAAATGCCAGGAGCAGAAAGACAAAGCATTCTGACATTTTTTTAAATTAAACTTTCTAATTGTTCAGCTAAGTTCACCAGGGGACAGATTCTCCAGTCTTAAAGCAGCAGGTGAGTTGCCTGGAATAGTCCAGCTCAAATAACTTGGATTCCTTAAGGAAGGATGCAAGAAAATATATCTCTCTGAATACACTTTCAAAGTGAAATGACTGCTCTAAATTCCCTGAGCTGTTAGCAAACTGGTAAAGAAATAATATGGACTAAGAATTTAGCTTTTGATTTACAGTGAATTTCACCCAGACAAATATTTTGTAATTTACACAGTAAGAGTTATGGTGAGTAGCACTTTAAACTGAAGTATCCTAGGTAATTGCACAACTCCCCCATATCTTTTCTGAAGGAAATGCTGTTAGCAGCAATCTGATTGAGCTCATCGGAAACAAGTACCAAGCAGGAATTTACATCCTGTCTTTGTCTCAGGATCTCATCTTGAGTTTACAGATTTGTTTTCCTGCTAAGGTTTATAAAGGAACCCATGGATGGTTAGTCAATGCACACTGTGTATTATTTCTTCCTACTGTCAGGTCTTTGCTTTGGAAAGCTGATATGAAAGACTCCTGCTACTCGCTTTTTTGAGTGTTCTGTTAATACGCTGTAAATCAAAATGCACACACAAAATAGAAAAAAAGAAAAAAAATCTGTAAGATAACAGCACCAGTACAGCAGCTGAATGCATTTAGAAAATGACAGTCTAAGATACAGTAAAAGCAGAAGAACTCAATCCAAAGGACAAGATTTTAAAAACTGCATATGCAAGTTACAGCAGTGTATTGGGTTTGCAGATTAAAAAAAAAAAAAAAGTTATAGAAAACTACAGTGGGACAGCTTTTTTTTTTTTGTTTAATGCAGGAAATTATGTTATCTATAAGCAAAGTATAGAAGAGATAGCTTTAAGGACATTATTTGAGAATAAAGTTTTGAATATCTAAGTCAGGAATACCAAGGAATATCCTGGTAATGAACTCATCAAGAATAAAAGGAGATTGGCTTGCTGTGAAATTAGATGCTCTATCTGAGCTGCTGTCAAGTGCACAAGGTTAAGATAACTGTCACTTATATGATTTTAAACAGATTTTGTCTCCTAGGGAAAAGACAGAGAGTCATGGGTCCTCTCCCAATCAAGACAAGAAATACTCCAGGAACAGGGTGCAACAGCCAAAGCTGGATCATCTCTTGAAGGTGACCCATCAGTCGTCTCAATATCAACTACTCTGTTCAACTGTGCCATCAGCTGATGGATCTCTGTAACTCTGATCCCAGTGGAGGCACAGTACTTCTGCTCGGGGCACAAACAAGGCTAAAGAGGAGCTGAGGGCTCATCCTGTCCCTTAACTGTACATGGATAACATCATGTATTGGGTGTTGGTCTGAGGGGTCTTAATTATTTATTACAGAAGTTTTTGCTCAATATTTCAGTATTTGCTCAGTACTAAAAGTGTAGCAGAATTCTGTAATGTAGAGTTGGAAATTCCAAAATTTTTAATTCTTCTAGTGTATAGGACATACCAGATAATTTCACCTAGTTTTTGTCAATAAGTTTTAGACTGAAAGGGACTGAAACTGGAAACTTGCATCTGAATCTTTTTGAATCTTATAGAGAATGAAGTCTTGATTTTCATCCTTGGGTTTTTTGGAGGTCTACATCTGTCAAATATTCTAGGTCTTCATCATACCTGCAGTTACATCCTACTCCCTTTATAAGCTCAGCTTCTTCAGAAGCTCCTTTATCAAATTTAAGAAAAAAAATTCCTTCAGAAAACTATATAATTTCTGTCAATGAAGAAGGAAAGACAACTGTTTAACTGAACAACTGTTTAACTCCACTGCAAAAACACTCAGTCTACTTCCCTTAGTCCAGGCTGCAGAATCTGAGATGAAAAAGTAGCAGGAATGTAGAAAAAAATCTCTTTTAAGGTTAACAGGTATCTTTAAACACAAATTCTATCTTACCAGCCTAAAACTTTGATTTGCACCTAAACAGGCAAATCTACAGGATTAGATTTTTCAGTCTTCTCTACCTTCAAACAAATTTTACTTTAAAAAGCCTGTCTAGTGGTCCTAACAAGCTAACAATGTTCAGCAAATTTTTTATTGACTTTGCAACACTCTCCAGTAAAGCTCCAATTGCTTAAATGGCTGTGCATTGAAAACAAAAGGTTAGTTTAACTAATTTCACTGAACAAGCCTCACCTGAGATTTTTGAGTTTGTCTAAATGTAGACACTTCAATCAGTGTGAGCTGAGAGAAGGAGAATGAAGCTAATGACTGCACAAAAAAAAAAAGGGTACAAAAAAATCCTGAGAGACTTTAAGCATCAACAGAGCTGCTAAATTTGCTGAAGATGCTGGCATCTGGCAGCTCTGAGAATTTGTATCTAACAGAAAATCTACCTGTTCTCATGTTGCATTTAACCACATGACATACTGTCATATTCTGTGCTTCTGTGCTCCACAGCTCTGCTGTCCCTTTTACAGTGAGGATTTTATTCCAATTCTGGGTCTTCTGGGTGACTCCATATTCAAAATGACAGAAAAACCTACAGAGCATTTGATTTTTTGTATAGCATCTGGCATTTTCTGTATCTACGGAAATCGCATGCCTGAAATATCTAAATAAATAACAAATAAAAAAGTTTAACTTAATTAAATACCTTCATCCCTTCCTTTCTTGTACATTAACAGATGAATTACTGTAGAGCTCCTTACAAGGCTATAACACTTTACCTTTGCAACCTGCAAGGCTATTATGCACAACAGGGTTTAGTGTTTCATGTGACAAGCTCCTGCCTTGATTTCCAAGTGCTTTATAAGGCTGTCTGAATTGCTCAACAGACAGGACACCTGCAGGAGGTCACTCTTATTACTCACTTCAGGGACCACCTGAAGGCATCTGAAGAGCTTGAAGTTAGGTGGACTCTCATGAAGAGCTGAGAGTCGAGACTGAATCACAGAATCACAGATAACTGAGTCAGTACAGCAAGAAATTAAGCAGAAAAAGTTCCGCGTATTCTTCTAGTAAAGACAGCAGAAAAATCCTACAGCACCACTCCATGCAGGGTTTTTTGGGAAGTTACTACTACCTTACTAGCCATTCTCGAACAATGATGTTCATGTCATAGTTGTGTATTAATCTTATCACTTACCACTTTCCTCTTGGCCATCTATTTTCTTATTAATAAAGGCAGTGTGCTATCCCCTACTTTTTTTATAGTCACAGAGATTAAAGCCTTACGGATTTGGGACAAAATTAATGCTTTCCTATCTCTGCCTTTTCGTGATGCATTGTGAGGAGTGTTGCCTGAAGGATTTACACTCCAAATAATTTTTTTTTTACAATCCCAACCCCAAAAACTTTTGAATTTAATATATCCTTTTCCCCCTCTAGTTACACGTGCTAAATTTTCTAGAAATGTCTCTAATACAAATGTGTGTGTGTGTGTGTGTGTGTGTATACACACACCCTTTATTATCTTGGCAAGGAACCAAGGACAAAGAAGACTTAGTAGCAAATCATTTAGATAAGAGCTAAAAATCCATATAAGATTGAAAAGCCATCTTGCTCTTGTGTTCTTTTTTTCTCCTTAAAACATTGCTATTCCACAGGAGGGTGAAAGAGCAGCTTTGGGAAATGAAGCCCTTCCTACAGTCACAGAAGAGGATCAGAATGGGTTATCAGTGTCACCAACATGTATCTCAGTCCTGCCCTCTCATCCTTGTGTGACTGTGACTTCCCTAACCCACTGCCAGCCAGGTTAGCCAAAGTAGCAAGAATTAACAAGAATTAACAAGTAGCAAGAACACACCCATCTGTCCCTTAGAAATGAGGATGAAATGCAAACATGCCTGTTTCAGATAGACCAAAAAGTGGCTATCAAGTTATCATCACCTTTAGCCCCTGCAGACTGGGATTGAGAGTGGGAGGTCTCCTGTTGACAAGGCCTCTTAAACAACCAGTGCTGCAAAAAGCAGCAATGAAGGTGACATCTAATACGCAGAGTGTAACTACATTAGGTGAAAGGACTGAGGAATGGAGAGGGAGAAGGAAAAGAAATTAATAAAAATCTGTCTCTCTGGTGAAGGTGCCCAATGCCAGCATGCTGGGATTTACTTGGTAGTCGATGCACACATTCAGCCTCTGGAAGGAGGGCGTCTCAAAGATACTGTCTTTGTCTGGCTTACTGCCCAGGGAGCCTGTGAGACTTTCTATCTGAGCGTCTGCTTAACGTGACCTCCAGGATATGCCCTGGATTGTGAAGCTGTAATTGGAGTAAGGTATAATGACTGCGGTGGTGACCCCAAGCTGGCAGACAAGTGTGACCAGGCTGGGCAGAGGGCCTGTTCTTCCAACAGGGATCAAGGTCAACCTCCAAGGCAGTGAGGAAAAATACACGTGTGAGAAAAAACTTTGGGTCTCCAGGTGAGGTGGCCACGCGTGCTTGCCCTGCCCTCCCTTCCGCCAGCTGTGCCACCTGCATTGGCACTGCCAAGCTTTGCCCTGCTCCCCCAAGGTGGGGAAGGGAAATATATCAAGTTTCCCAATTTTCAAAACAATGTTGTAACAATGCGTTGTTGCTGCACCTGCTTCCTCGGCGCTGAGTGAGTGGCCGCAGCTCCCCTCCCGCCACAAAGGGGGGCCTGGTCGGCGATGATTAACTCCAGGAGAACACAATAGTCAACATCTGAGCTGCCTGTGTGCCAAGGAGCATGTTTTCCTTGTTTATCTTGCACAGTAAGTTTTTAGCATCGCTTTTTTTACAAAGGCCATGCCTAGTCCAGATTCCCAGACGGTGAGTCAGCCATGGTCCCGGGTCAACCTGTGGACCCACGTGGAAACTTCACCCTGTGAGGGGTCAGGCAGGCCTGCCACCGGAGCACGTTCAGATTATAAAAAACAAACCTGTTTCCTACCACCACGCTTTAGCCTTGGCCAGCATGTAAACAACTCACGGAGAGCTGGCTGTCTGCACTAGCTCTGCTTCTCTTGCTCCCTGCCTATCTTTTCAGCCTCAGGGCTGCAGCAGCAGAGTCTGCTTTCCACCAGTGCTTGGCATTTTATCCTCTTGGTATAGAAGCATTATTACCCTATTTTATTTTTTAATCAAGGTTGAGTAATCTATGTACAGGGCTGTCATATTAACTCCTAAGCCTTCCAAGCTCTCAGTCTGACGTAGAAGGTGAGGATGTGCTGTCTCCAGCAAAACCCAACAACTAGAATAGGCCTCTGAGGTCATAAGCAGACAGTTGGAAATTAGAGCAGCCCTGAGGCTAAGGAAATTCAGAGGCAGTAGAAAGTTTTAGCTAAGCAAGAAAAAAGTCCAACATGCAAAGGGTGTACTACAAGGACATTTGCATCCCACAGCATTTGCCATCCTAATAAGTGGCTTGTTAAAAGTGAAAAATATGTAGGTGATATTTTGCACCACCTTCCCGTTTTTCTAGCATATTGCAGTGTAATATGCAATTCCCTGTTGTTAGAACAATGTGGAAAATGTTCTTCAAGGGTATCACATTGTGCTATGAAGTGGGGAACAGTTGTCATGAAAATGGAACTTAATATCCATGCTAAAATGGCCCCAAAGTGCTATTTGCATCTTACAAGTAACCTTTGTAAGATGCAAGGAAGATCAGAAAGCGAGATTGTTTGTTCTTCTGCTTATGCTGTAGTGGGCTTTTGCTCTACCCTTCAGCCTGGGTATGTGTTATCTTCATAGCACTGCTGTGTTATGAGTCTAACTGGGTGCATCACCAAGAAAGCCAAACCTGGGTATCAGTGCCATCTCTGTGTCTGTGATGCTGCTGTAGTGCAAGCCCATGAAGTCCAGCCCAGGTCTGCTCAGTGCTATTTGGCCTCAGTGTCCTTCTACCTTTGTTCTCTGACTCCTTGTTCATCTTTTCAGAGCTTGCCCTGCGTTATGAGTTGGGTTGAGGAAAGTGGGGATGTGGTGGGAATAAGTCCCTGGGGATATGAAGGGCTAGAGTGCCTGGGAGAAGGATAACGTAAAGGAATCAGCCTCCTTGGGGCACCCATACATTTCCTAGTCCTACCATTCACATTTTCTGACCTACCTTCTCTTACCACCTCCTCCCCAAAGCTAGCCAAATGCTGTGCTGGCCTCCATGCCAGGATGATTTGCTTCATGGGTCTGGCCCCAGTTTGAATTCCATGCAAGTCAAAGTGGCAGGAGAAATCTTCCTACCATAACTCCTATGGACCTATGGACCATGATTTAGAGGGAAGCTGTGGAGACCAAGCTTGTGTAGCATTTAAATTATTGTTTGTTGATTTACCCTCCTTCTAATTCCACATCAGTTTTATCATTCCTATTTATTAAAGAACTAAATAGAATGAAAGTTTTGTCTGAGCTCAGTGAAATTTTGTTTGGTTTCTTTCCACCATCTCCCCTTATAGGAGAGGTTAGTCTGGACCTTGGTGAAAGGTGTGAGCTGCAGGCTGGGAATGCCAGAGATTTTCCACGCAATGCCCACAAAGTCTCTGAGACTGATTATGTCCCAGCTTGTTTTTAAATAATATCAAAATGGAAAAAAAATCAAGCCCTCAGTCCACATACTGAGCCCTTCTTTGCAAACAGAGGACCTTTATGAGGAAGCCAACATTAATGGCACAGTATCATAAGTGTCCAGCTACTTGTGTGTGTGATGGGCATAGAGAGCACCCAAAGTTTCCCTTGTAGGAAATCATGATTTCCATCTCCAGGGCTCATTCACCCCAGAAGTTTTTAATTTTATAAATGAACATATGGTTTAATTTGAAGTCATGGTATGGAGCCTAGCTTGCTGAATGGCTGTTTTTAGAAAGCATTGGTAACAAAACATGGGATAGTGGAGTTTTGTTTTGGTTAGAGGGTTTATGGAGGATTTTTTTTTCTTGACAAGCATAGCAACACAAGCTGGATGGATTAGAGCACCTCAGACATGTCATCGTTTATATTGTCATGGACTGTCACAATGATTGGTGTTGAGAAAGGATGTGATGAAATTTTTATGTGGAAAACTAATCATTTGTTTTGTATTTTTTATTGACACTTTGCATGGTATATGCTACACTGTTTTTGTGGGGGTGGGAGAGTGGGTTATTTTGCTTTTAACTGTCTAGCTCTTACAGTTGGTCTGGTTCTGCTCTTGCTGCAAACTTTGGGCATTTTACCACACTGGTGAGCAGGCCTGGAGCCAAGATGTCTACGAATGCAATAACAGAAGCCCCAAGTCTACAATGAGCTCTGAGCAGGAGGAATTCCATCTCCATATATGAGATCTTGCTGTGCTGCAAAACATGTCAACATTAAGCCAGATTTTGTGCAGAGCAGCTATATAAGACCAAAGTGTCTTTAATTTTGAGGTAGTGCTTTAATACTACTATGTCAGCTGCTGTTTTCCAGCCTGGGAAACACATCTGGGCTCTTGGTACAGTTTGCCTCACTAAACGGTGGCATTAAGCTCTAGCTCCACCTCTTTTCCTTGGAGAAAACAATTTTCTATATTCTCCACTGTGAATGCAAGTGTTGAGGGTCAGCAGACCACCGGGCCTATACTAAACTCAAAGAAAATATAACAGAGATATATTTTATTTATAGAAAAAAACTGCAACTGCATTTTTCCCCCATGACAATCTGATCCCAAACTGGATGTGTTCCACATTAAAGAAAGGCGAGGGAGTGTTTTAAAAACAACTAGAGTAATGACATTCACCCCAGACAGAGATCTGTCATCCCAGATATGGTACCACACAAAAAACCCGAACTGTTTTCCCAGTGTTGGTCCTTCACCCATATCACCTGGTTAACCATGCCAGCAAATCCACTAATCAGAGGATGTGGGAGCAGACTCTTAGGTTTGGGAGGGTGAATTTCCTTTATAGTGTTTGGCTGGAGGGATGATGCTTCTCTAAAGACTTTTTTTCAGAGAGGGCTGTTAAGGCAGTCCCTGGGGTGTGAGAAAACAGGAGGTGAAACCCAGTGCAGAGGAACAATAACAACTGCGCACAGCTTCTGCCTTCTTTCACAGGGAAGAAAGGGGGCGAGGGGGGAGGGAAGAAGGAAAAAGTGTTTGACTTTCACATAACTTCCACCTCCTGGCTTTCCCTCAGCATTTTCCCAGACAGAGGAGAAGGCTGAATTTAAAATGGAGGTTAAGAGATGCCCTGGAGCATATTTGAGCCTTGTTACTTGTTCTTACAAAGATCTGTACTTCGTAACATCTAAAAGGCAGTGGACATAATATTGGCCTCTCTCTTCCCCCATCTCATCCTACATTAAGGGGATACGGCTTCAGATACATGTTATTTTATACCTAGAAAAGAAATAGGGGCTGAAATTATGCCTTCATCAAGCACAGAGAGGTCAGGCTAGCCTGTGAGTTAATGTCCAGGATTACTGGAAACACTACCTAAAATAATGGTTTTGTAAAACCCACTTATCAAAGGATAGATGCCTGCAACTGAGACATTGTCGAAGATTAGACTTCAGCACTGATGCATCCTGCTGTGAGAAAGCAGTGGGACAACAATCAGGAAAGTGAGCTGGCAGTGAGTACAAGCCATGTCATAACCATGTGTCTGCAAGTTAGTTTGTCCAACTAGCCTGAAGCCTTAGTCAAAGCAGCCTTCTTTGATAAAACAAAAGAGTCAGCTTAGTGTATATTTCAAACTATGCAGTATTTCTTCATAACAGCTTCCTAATATAAATGAAAGAAAGCATTTCTTCATAGGTATGGTTTCTCACTAGCTGGAGTAGTTCTCCATGGAGTAGTTCTCCATGGAGTAGTTCTCTCTGCCCACTTTGTTTTGGTATGTCTACATGGGTACAATTTTTCACATCTGGGGTTTGGATTTCTGTATGTATGTGTACAGAAATTATGTTTAGAGCCTAGACTAAAATTCAGCATTGAAACAGGAAAAAAAATGTTCCAACTGCATTTTCTTCTCTGCCCCACCTCTTCAATTGCACTGCTCCGACAGTGAACACTTTTGCTCAGTGTAAGTTATTCACTCCTCGCTGTACCTTTGCTTCCAGTGAGATGAACCTGATGCAGACCTCAGGTGCACAGATCCCCAAAATTATATTCTTTTATTTACAAATAAATTTTGCACAATTTATAATTTCTCTGGCATGTCTAGTCCTAGTTTAGCTGATAAAAGGGATTTGCAAGCATGACACAATGAAGGAAACACAGCTGTGCACCTGTATTTTCCTTTACGCATCACTCTGAGGATGAGTAACACTTGCAAGCAGAGTGGCAAATACAGAAGGCTACCTTGAAGAGTGTGCAATTATGTTAGCAACAAGGGATATGCTATAGATAAGGCAGAGTTTTGTAATTAACTTTTTATGGTGTAATGTCAAACAAATAAAGAATTTTTAAGATACAACATTTTATTTAGTCACCATGTTACCCACCAGAACCTCCTAATCAAATAGCAGCACACTGAAGCTCTCTAAGGAAGAGTACTGCTGTGTATCGCCAAGCATATGTCTCTACGCTCACTGGATTAAATTCAGCAATTACAAAGAAATACTTTAGCTTTGGAGATGGCTCTGCTACTGGAGAGATTTGCACAGCATTTAGGAAAATCATGAGGAGGTGCAAATCATTCTGTAACGTGTTCATGGATAAGAGTGCTCTTTGGTTTGAGTATCTAAGACTCGAAAGCCAGAAACAATTGCCATGTTTGTTGGAGTCACAAAACATAGATTACACTTCCAGAGCGCTCTTCTACCAAAGCACTTTACTAAGTACAAAGGATAAACTCCCCAGTATACTGTGATATGGGTCTGAGTTGTCCAGAACAGAAAGTGTTTAGGTGGCCGTGGGAACACCTGGTGCTCAGAACCTTTCATAAGAAGTGTGCATTTATGTGGGAACTGTGTTTCCTTTTTAACGAATGCAAGAGGCAGCAAAGACAGGAACTGAATATCCACCTCATTCAGAGTAACACCTCATTTGTCTATTATGTTACAGATGTCTCCTACATTTATGATTCAATTTAGGAGATAATTTCAATGAAATTGAACGTTGTGACTGGATAATAGACAGCTGCTGAAAGATAAATGCTGAAGAGAAGAGCTATATTTTCAGAGGAAAAAAATGGCTTTTTTTTAATGATGAGGGTTTCATTCCCTCACAGGTATTACTATTATACCATCTGAGATAATACTATTTGTGCAATGTGATAAATTATTTTCTTCTATCCATAATAAGTGAAAAGAAGATACTTGCTTTTATAATTCATTGTGTTTAATTAAAAGCCAACATTCTGTTAGCCAAAAAATGGAGCAAGTCACTGAAGACTTAGTCTGCATTTCAGTTCTCCAGTTACTATAATCGACCTGCTCCGTCTTCTTTTATAATTAATTAAACAACAGTCAGACAGACCAACATCTTGAGCTATCTGAACCAGGGAATCAGAAATGTTCAGTTCAGGATCTGGACATGACTCTTGATGGCTAACACTGAGTTTATATGGTATACTTACTGCAACGATTGTATTAAAGGAAAAGTAAGGTTAAACACCAAGCAGTGGGGTTTCAAATTTCCAACACTTAAAACAATAAAAAATTAAATAGGTCTGGAAAATTTAATTCAGACCCTTTCTGCACCAGAAGTCTGTGTTTTGTTTTGTATTATAACAACTTGACCTCACATTGTCATTGGCCATCTTTTCTCCTTTCCCTTTCTCTCCATTTCTTATTTGTCTTGCCTTTTGTTTTTTCCCCTAGTCTAATTTATCATTCCATCTTTGCTTCCTTTCTTTCTTCCTCATCCTTTAGTGTTTGCTGCAGCAGGCACAAGGAGTCTCCGGGGTCTCAGTTCTCATGTCTAACCCCTATGACAGCCAAACAGCAAAACGGCAGATCCACATTAGCTTCTGCCTCCCTCTTTCATAGGTACCCAGTCAGTTTGTTACTATATTTAAAAAAAAAAAAGAATAGGAAAATTTTAGCCATCAGTTAAGAATTTTCAGAGAATATAAGACGCTTAGCGGTTTATGTGGATGAATCTGACAATGAGATTTTATCAAGCCTTGGGGAAATCAATGATTTATTATTTTATATGAGGCAGGGCAAAGGCAAATGAAACCACAGCCACTGTATATGAATAGAGGAATCTGTATTTATAGATGCATATGTATATGTAAACATATTAGCTATAAGGACACAGAGCTTCAGAGCTGATCTGCCAGACAGGCTTCCAGAATGACTGCTTTCCTATATGCATTCACAGTGGATGTTTTATCATTGTCCTCACAGGCACTGCTTGTTTTGTGACAGGTAACTGGTTGTCAGTGGACATTATCTATTGTGAAAGCAATCTTGAAAGCATTGTGAATAAATTTTGAGCTGCCTAAACTCACCAGGAGTTGATCATACATTGGAAGAATATCTTGGATTAATGCTTGTCAGGTCACATACAAATAGGACGCACTGACAGCAGGGGAGATGGTTGTTCTCACACTACTGAAGTTTAGTTTGTGGAACTGATAGACTGCAGGTATCACAGAATCACAGAATCCCTGAATGATTGGACCTCTGGAAGGGACCTCTGGACATCATCTTGTCCAAACCCCTGCTACAGCAGCTTCACTTACAGCAGGCTGCACTGGTCGTGTACCAGGAGCCCATGACCATTAGTTGCAGGGAAAGATGGAATGATATCCTCCATGACTGCACTAAAGTCAGGGTTCCCTGGAGTAGAACCCAGGCATATTGTCTCAAGGATAGACCCTGTGCAGCTGGTCATTCTATTTCCTGAACAGCTGCAGTGGACACAGGGCCATCACAAACACCCCAATGCCATGATAAAGCAGCTAATGGGCTGTGCCACATCTCAGAGAAATGAAATTTCCAGGAGCTATATAATGTGAAAAATGTGTTGTGTCTCTTTGAAGTAATAGTTGCTCCTTAATAAATGGCATAAGACCACACCTGTAAATTAGCAGTACTCTATTAGCCATCCTTCAGTGGCTTTATCATTGGGCAAAGTCATGACTACTATGAACTAGCAAAACTGAACTTGGCAGCCATTTGTCAGATTTCTGGCCCACTTTCAACTATCACTCAAAGTGGCATGGTCTGGAAGATGACGTGGTCCTCCTTGCCCTCAGTTTTCATCCTGTGTTTTTTTTTAACGTTCTTTCACAGTCTCTCTGGTAACATCTTGGTTTAGAGGAGTCTGACCATTCTGTTATATTGTGGGTGTTGACGCCAGCACTTGGCAGATATTGAAGGAATGCTGTGACTGCTATACAACCCTCACTGGGACGACCACTGAGGAATTAAAGGGTAGGTGACACTCCAAAGCCAGCCAGCCTTGCACACAGATGGACCCAGATGTCCTGGAGATGCCCTAGGAATCTGAAGCATCAACAAGAGGAACCAGTCCAAGTTTAGGACTCTGTGACTGGAACAAGACTTGAAAGGGCCTTAAGAGCAAGGAGAAGCTTGGGACTCAAAAATGTGACAGTCAGAGCTGAGCGCAACTATCCATTGTGCCCCCACTTTCAAAGTATAAAACCACATTTTTTGAGTATGTTGGGGTCAGCAATGCAATAGCTATGCATGGAGTTACACTGACAGGAAGAAGTGGAAGTATTGCCTACATTAGACACTTCACTGAATGGCACAGCATTCTGAGTTGGAAGGGTTCCACAAGGATCATCAAAATCCAGCTCCTGGCCCTGCACAGGACAGCCCTAAGAATCATGCCTGAGAGTGTTGTCCAAATGCTCCTTCCAAACTTCACTTCAAGGCAGCTACTAAAATATTTACAGGCATGCCACATTATTGGTTTTCACCCTAAGTAGTAAGAGTATCCTGTAACCGTATGAGTAACCCCTAACAGCATCTGTTGCTTTCAAATTCTCTACAGAATATGAGATTCTTCTTGGTATGGACTTGCCTTCACATTAAACACCATCACACCTCAAAGACCATGTAGATGTTTGGTTGCCTTCTCAGCCAAGCAGTTAAACAGAAGCACTCTGTGCCTGATGGCAGTCATATAGTCAATGAAAGGAAAAGATTGCAGCTGTTTACTTACTTTCATTTGTCTTGGGTTGGTTGGCCTGATTGGGATGGTTACTGTTTGTTCTTTGGGAATATTTCAATTAAAAATCAGACTGCAGAACAAATTTTTTGCTACCAAAATTCAATGCAGGTTTTTCTAAGCATTATTATTATTATTACTAATACTACTACTACTATTATATACAGTATTATGAATGTTGTATGACAGCTTGAAAAAGTACACTTGAGTGTTTCTCAGTATCAGCAGGGCGTATGGACAGACTTATGATAAGACTTAAGTAAAGAAATCTTAAAATACATAAAGAAGTAAATCAGTGGAAAGATATATACAGCTTGTGGTTTTCATCCTTTTCACATACAAAGTCAGCTATAATACAAATATTTCATTTGTGTCTGCATCCAGTGGGTCCCATATGCTGTGCACAGGGCACAAAAGGGAAATCTAAAATAAAAAATCTACCGTACTTTCCCCCATGATTTGGGATTATATGGGATTTGTTTTCTCAACTTGTTTACATTCTTTGACAATCTTTAATGGCCATATAATTTCATATGGATATAATAAGATGCCTAAGCATCTATGAAAATATTCTGATTCTTATGAAAAGAAAAATAATGTGTAATTTATTAAAGAACACCAAAGGGAAGCCGCAATCTTAGCCAGAGTTTGAAAATTATTAATAAAAAAGGAGTCTTTGGAGATTGAAAGCACCTTTGTCAGTAAAGGAGCTTAATGTTTTTGTTTCTTCTTCAGTGCAGTGATAGCAAATGATTTCTATGGGGAATATTCTTAATTCAGTGCTGCATATTCTATTACCTAAACCAATAGTGGTTTTTAATGCAATGCAGTCAAGATATTCATAGGAATTAAATTTTTTCATAAAGTTTTCTTCAAAGAAACAAAATTATGAGGAATGAATAATTCATATGTTTCACAGGGAAAGGGACATATTTCGTTTACTTGTAGAAGTAAAGAAGAATGTATGTTGTAAAGTAGCCTGTGTAATATCGGATCAAATTCAGTTTTATTTAAAAATGGTGTGAATTAGAGGCCTAAGGTTCAGGAAAGAAAACCACTGAAACTGTACAGAAAAAACAACTTTGAGGTCTGCTATAGAAGAAGGAGAAGACTGGGGGATGTGGTTTAGAAAGTTTTGTTGAAATATTTTCTGTCAATGAGAGCAATGAGTTCTCTTTTAGAAATGTGTAAACCAATATTACTCCTTATCCACTTCAATCCATCAAAATCGTTCTGTAATTACAAAATTTTTTAAGGAGGTATTGTATTTAACAACCTACAGAGATAGATCTTTTCAGTTCTTTTATAGCGTAGATTTAGATACTGAGTTTACAGTTGTTCCTTAATATTGTATTGGGTTGAGTGCTCAGTGAATAATAGGATAAACGAAGCTGGAAGGGAACTCTCAATATCAGCTAGTCCAGCCCCCTGCTCCATGCAGGGCTGTCTTTAAAGTTAGGGTAGGTTGCTCAAGGCTTTGCTCAGCTGAGCTTTGAAGTTATCCAAGGATGGAGATTCCACAGCCTCTATGGCAAAACCGTAATGATATCCTAGTAGTATTCCAGGACACATCTTTTTTATTTTAATATGTGGGTTTGTAGGTGAATTCTAACTTTAAATCCTGTTTACATGCCACCTAAAGCTGTACAAGTCCTGAATTTCTTGCTTTTATGTCCGTGTGTCAATTGTATTCCAGGTATTTTCAGAATTTTAATGATGTGTATGGGAAAGACTTATCAACAGACAAATAATATAATCCCCCTAGGAAGCCTTTGTGTACAGCAATATAATGCTGAATTCATTGCTGCAATGTTGAATAAGTTTGTTATTGATTGAAAGTGTTTGTAATTATTAATATAATAGCTATGCCAAGTATTGCTCCTGTGGAATAAGTACATTAGTTTAAGTCCTTCTCATCTTCCTAAAAGTAGTAATTAAAGTTTAATTTCAATAGGCAGTTTACCAGAAAACGTTAATTTTTCTTTTCTTTTTCCTTAAAGAAAATGAAAAATCCTTTTTTCTCCTGGAAGAATCCATGAATGCTACAAATCTGGGAGATTACGAGTCCCTTAGTTGTCTAAATTCACTTATATTAACAAAGCTTGTCTCAATAATTTATAAGTGGTGAGGAGGAATCTAGGTTATTTCTTGGGAAACAGTATTTTTCATATTTGAAAGAATATGTTTATCTTTGAAAGATGGTGTGCATAATTGTAGACAAAGATTTGGAAAGTCTGTTTTGGAGATGAGGAGGGAAGTCAAACCAAATCGTGGTGTGTTCTGTATGCATTGATGAGAAGCTAATGCCTAAGGAGTGACGCTGTGGATTTTTATTTTATTCAAGGTGGAAGAGATATTTCACTATCTAGCCTTCCCTCTGCTGAAACTATCAAGTGCAGAGAAGGTGAGAAGTTTGGCTTCTAGTATCCACCCTAAATTAAATTAGCAAGATTAAAATGCACTTGGATGTGCATGCAAAGCCTGTTTCTCCTACAAACAAGCAATGCAGTCTGAGCACTCTTTCTTCTGCTGCCAGACTAGGCCAGGGTTACACTACTTTCCACTCAAGAAAGAATTTAACTTGATAGTGGTGGATTTGGTTTTTCTGGTTTGATTATGGTTGGTTTTGTTTGTTTAGTTGGGTTTTTTGTGTATTGGGAAGTTTTTTTGCTTGTTTTTTTTTGTTTTTTTTTTTTCCTAAATTTTAAAGCTGCTCTGTTACTGTGAAACCCTAATGGGCTTCCTATCACTTGAATAGCCAGAGTATATGATGTTATCTCTTGTGACAATGCTATTAATTCCCTGCAACAATAAACCATGACTATCTGTAGTGCATGCTGCATGGTGAAATTTATATTATGTTAGTTAATAATGTGGGATTTTTATCTGCTATCCTTTGTTGTTTTTTCAAACAGCTTTTCATGAAAATTTCAAGTGTCTCCTACCCAGTAACAAGTCAAAACTCCTTGTTTTCTTGTCATATATAGTGTAAGGAATGGCCTGCTCTTCTTCCTTCTCTTTTTTGTTTAATGACTACAGTTGCTACTTGAAAACTCTCTTCACCTTCTTTTGAGAAAGCACACAAAAATGCAAAATCCCTTAAAAATGAAGTCCATTCTAGTGAAACAGACCAAGATGGTGTTTATCTGTAGACACTAGCATGATCCATTCAGCTAAATAGAAAATTGGATTATATATCTTTCTGCCTATATTTAGACAGACATCGACCCAACCACAACCTTTGCTTCAGTTTCCTGAAGGACAGATTTTCTTTATCCTCATTTCAGTGACTACACAAACTGTCCAGCCTGGGCTGTAACAAGGGAAGAAGTTCCTTTTTACTGGTGCTATGAAAATTAATTTGAAAGAAGTGGCCGTAAAATTGGCATGAATTGTCCTCTATTAATTTGAGATTGAGCTCCCAGATTTCCATCTGAGATTTCCAGGGGAAAAAATAGGTCACAGGAGATGTCCCAGGATTTTTCTGGTTTACAACACAAACAACCTAGCATGGCTTGTGCTATGGAAACAGTATGTTCATTCCCTTGAAGAACAGTGCATGTCAAACACATCAGACCTGCTGTGCAGATGATGCATTTGATAACATGATTTGAATGCAGGGTTTAGCATAATACAAACATGTAAATATTTGTTATCTGGAAAGCATAGCAAAGTCATCCACTTTCACTCAAAGGACGTAAAATGAAGTCTCTTATATCAGACAGGAAAGAAGATATTTTTTACCATACAATATCAGCCTGATTCATCTCTGTGTGAAGACATTTGGAAAAATCACACTGGTATTAATTACAGAGGACTACTTGTGTATCGCCTTCCACAAGAGGAACATGAGCACAGTTTCACTAATTAAGCCAGTAGTGGTAGCGAAAAAAGATGTGTATGTTTCTTCCAATGTAATAATATCAATATCCAATATCCATAGGTAAATTCATCTGAGTATACGGGTCATTCTTGTTACCAAAAGTTTGTTATTCTTTCTGTTGGTAGTTGGTTTTCTTGGTTTTTTTTTTCCTGAAAAATATATTACAATTTTCAACAAAAAGAAAATGTACAGAGTAATTGTTCTTACAATCCCCCCAAAGGATTTCCATGAGGAACCCAAAAGTTTAGAGGAAAATTACCTGAGTAACCTTCACTATTCTGCCAAATGTCTTTACTGTGGCAAACAGTAAATGCCAATATATACTCCAGGAAGAATACAATATGATATAGATTACTGGAATTCCATGAGCAGAGGAAAACTCTATGCTGCATTTTACTCTTCACAGTAAATTTCAGGAAGATTTATAATGTTTTTTCTACATTCAATCCAGAACAGCTGATTATGACTATACAACAATAAAGACCCAGGCACTAAAAGTATTTTAACAGGAGTTTATACTCCAATTTAACAAATCAATAATATTTTCAAGTACCTCACGTGTTAATTATGGCATGGCTCCTTTTCTTTACAAGGATTTGAGAGATAGTACAGTAACAATGCAGCCTGTCAGGCTTCTCGGGTTTGGAGGGGGAGGGAAGCAGGGGGATGCTTAGTAAAACTTGCCATCTCCCTGAATTTAACTAGAGTTTTACATCTCTGCCACACATATAATCCTTTCGAGGAACTCTCTAGACATACAGTCCCCAGACGAGGAAGGGGAGGAAGGGAGTACCTTTTCTGCACAGTACAGCTGCTACGGATTCTGCTGTTGGTAGGGAACAGCCTCTGTCACTCACCAGCCCCCTGTGTTGTGTGATCTTGGATGGGCAGGGATTCTTGTATGAAATCAGGTAAAATGCAGAGGAAACCAGTATCTCTCAACTGTGTCATAACTAAGATGACTTATTTCTCCGGGGAAAAAAATTGTATATATGCATACATAAATTTAGCTGAAGCTGGAATAAAAATGCGTGAGAAGGGAGAAAATATACTCCTGTTTTATTATCTTCTGCTACTGGGAAGCCATTCCTTTGACTCTTTTGCACTTAGTTAGAAGTGGACATGCCCTTTATCTTCTGAAGCATCTTTTTGCTACAGAGAGATTTCTTGAACTTGTTCTGCTGTTCACGTTCAATTGACTATTTGATCAGTCCTTGCATTGGATCAGATGTATTTAGATCCTTGATATTCAGGCAAATCATGAACAAGTGCAGGACCAATATCTCTTCACCAGCTTACTTGTGTCTGTTAAGATGTGATTACTTGTTGCTGCATATCCACAAAGCCATGGCATGTCATTTTACTTCTGTGTTTTCACTTGCTCAGCATATCCTCTCCTGATACCTAAATTTAGAGTCAGTAACAATTCATTCCTCAACTTGTATCACTGACAGGGTAGATGGTTCTGCAGTGATATTCTCTCTGATATGCAGAACACTGCACAAGACAGAGAAGCCATTAATATATTAAACTTAACAAGATGACAATTAATGGAGAACATTAGTGGCTTTTTGGATGTGTTTCAAGTTTACGTTTAAAATATGAGCATAAATTCCTTTGCAATCCAAACTGTTCTCTGTATAAGTTTCCTAATTGGGACTGAGAGCTACTAATGATAATGACCTGATACTAAGTTACTGATGCCAGGTTGGATTTTGTAAAGGGATGAGCACTCTGCACCAAATTCTGCAAGTGCTTCTTGTGCACAGGCCTAAATTTAAGCCACATGAATAATTCCATTTAGACAAAGATCTTTCTTGTGCTCCCAGGTTAAACATGTACTTTGCTCCTTTTGCAGGAGCATGCAGCTCTTTCAGTAGTTTTTCACCCACAACAATTTAATCATCTTATTCAATATCTTGTTGCTTGGCTCCTAGAGAAGTCAGTTAGACCAATGACCCTTCTAAAGCTTCTTTCTCTTTCTGTCTGTTTAACTAAAGCTCCATTTTTTCGAACTGCTGCAACTGCTGCTGTGCCAAAAAATATGGTTTGGATTAACTTGACATTATTTAAAATCGACTTCCTTTCAGCAAGTTAGGAGACGCCCAAAGAAGCCATGCTGAAAACTAAGTAGGGATTTTGCATCAGGTTTAAATTAGACACATATATCCAAACAACCTTCTTGAGTTTCCCTGTTATCACGCATCACCTGAACCATGTCTGTCCTGAAGTGGGATCGCACAAGGAGAAAGGAATCACAGGCCCACTGCGTCTGTATGTTTTCTCTTAAATATGGGGCATACATTACATAATAAATTTAAACCTAAATTTATTTTGTTGTAATTTAAGTGTAGTGTAGTCAGATTATTTTGATTTTTGCCATGATTATTAATCCGCATCTGCCTTTTACAGTGATCAAACTGAAAAAGCTCAGATGTTGCCTAACCATGGCAGCTAGTTCACGTCTCATAAAATATTTCTAGGACCCTTTTCTGTCACATCCATGTAAGTTTCTCATGTATACAAGTCTTATTTTGCATCATGTGATCATGTAAGCATCAGTAATGGCATCACAAAGAGGGGAGAAGGTGACCAAACTTAACACAAACCCAGCTGTGGGGAGCCTGACCTAGTGAAATCTAGTTTATCTGAAGTCTAGTTTATGAATGCTCTGGCAAGACTGCTAACACAGTTCTGCACATACAAATCATACATCTGTGGCCTCCTGCCTCCTATGGTGAAAAGGACCACAGCACAGAAAATCAGATTAGGAAAGTTCTTTGCAACAAAAATGCGTTCTTGCTTAAGAGTGTCTAGCATCCTCTGCCCAACCCAAAACCACACAGGCCAAGTGACAAGTAAGTCTCCCTCTCTAAAGCCATAATGAAGAGCTATATTAACAAGGCAATAAAAAAAGTTTGTAATAAATTAACTGCTTGGTTTTCTCAGGGAACATAATTTTTTTCCTCAGTTTCAGCCCATTCCACCCTCTGCACTAAAGTGGTCCCAAGGGCTGGCAGTTGCGTGGTCCTGTGGGGAAGCCATGCTCTCCTTGTGGGAGGTCTGTGGAGGATGGTGCCCACCCATGGCATGAAATATGCATCGTCTGCCCTCTCCACCCATCCACAGTGATGCAACAAGGAGCCCAGAAATCTTACTTAATACCTCCCTGTTTGTGGGAAATTTCTTTCTATTTCTCCAGCAACAGAATGTTAACATCATCCTTGCAAAGATAAGAAAGCATCAGGCAGAAGCACAACATTCCCTTCCATATAGTAATTTTATTGTGGCTCCATGTTGACCAGTCGCAGGATCCTAAAGAGCAGCAGATATGAAGTTCATATTCTCATGCTAGTAGTTAATTGTTTACTACATATCCAATCCAGTAGGCTGAGCCTCTGGATAGAGAATTTCTTGGCGTAAAGATGTGTGTGTGCACGCTCCCGTGGACTTGTGCACAGACATAAGGTGTGCACGTGCGTGTTAAACAGCTCCCTGTGATGTTTAACAGTGCGTTTGCCGGAGTAAACGGTGCTCACACAGTTCCAAAGCAGATGTAGGTTATCCATACGCTGTGCTTTTCTATCTTTAAACCAGATTTACCATAACAATGTGTGAGTATGAGATGGTGATTTTTAGCTTATCTATTTATCTCTACTGGAACACTGATTTTTGCCTTGCTGTACTTGTTTGTGAGCGTCCTCGTAGAAGATTCATTACCATTCACTGAGATAATAAACAGTTTCTATTCTCCAATCTTGTTATCAATTTCTATTATAATTTTTGAAACAACTATTTTTTATTCATTGATAATCAGCCTTGTAAAAACAATTTTGCATAACCAGCGCAATAAAATGAGATACCCACTAGAAAAAATTGTACAGGAAATATCTGTCCCCTGCCCTTTGATGGATTTTCTTCCTATCTCAAGGAAACATTTTGAAACCAAGTCCCTTATCCTAGCTGCCCAGCAGGTAGATACAGATGCACCCATCTATCTGTCTATCTCTCTAGCTAGCTAGCTAGCTTTTTATCTTCTGTTTGCTTGCTGAAATATTTTTCCTTGGATAGTTTATTTTCTCAGCAGTAATTTGCAACATCTGAAACAAAGTGAATATAGGGTTAAGCACGCTGTTATCCAAACTTTCCCAAAAAAGGACACACTGGCAAGTTTTCTTTAAGTGTTCAGATCCTTAATACTTCATAATCTCTGAAAAAAAAAAAAGAAGTAAGTGAAAAATGATCAAGTCATGGATTTTCAGTGCTCTAATGACTTATACTAATGTATTCCTTCATCTAAATACAGATTTCTATTTAAAATTCAGTATGCAGGGGTATTATGAATTCTAGCTTAATAGATTCCAAATAATTGCCCTTTAGAAATGATGAATAGCTGTTTAAAGCCACTGATAAGAATATACTATTTCTCCCCTAACAATGGACCTTCCACATTAACTGTATCATATATGCTTGAAATTAGTTTATTAATTTTTTTATTGATATGCAAACTACAAGCTGATGGCAGATGGCAAATAACCCCTCACTCTAACACCAAAATCCTCCAAAAAAAGCCTTGTCTCTGCTACACTTCTTGTAGGGGGACAAAAAGGAGAGATAAGAAGATAGCTTTTATATTGAAGGCAGGCCACTGAAATGCAGATGATGCCATTCTCTCTTGTACTCTGTTTTCAGATTTGCTGGCATAAAAAGAATAAGATATAAGGTTGAATTAATGACCAGATTTTGCAGAACTGCAATTCAAGATGCTTTTTCTGTGCTGTTCATGCTATCTCTGACTGGCCTTTAAGACTTTCTAGACTTGCTCTTTCACTTAAAAGACAAGCATCCAGAAATACTGAAATTAAAAATACATTATTCATATACTAAACATAGGAATGACCTGACAAAAAAATTTCACTTAACAGAGCTGATGGTTTTTTCATAACATATGAAACCCTTTGAAAACACCAAACAAAATAGATAAGTGCATCTGCAGTTGAATTTGCAGTTGGCATACAACAATACACTGGATGTTTCAGAGGTTGTATGTGTTTTGTGTGCTAAACATACCCGCTGTACTTTAATGCAGAACTTGAAAAAATATATAAAATATGTGAATCTATTAGAAAATGAACATCTTTTTGCTTATAATCTTGGTGAAAAGTAGGTGTTGTAAAGGATTATCTCAAATATTTAAGGAGATGTACAAAGACATTGGACATTAACAGTGTTTGTATCAAATAAGGGGGTAATGCTGAAGTTATAATATAGTGTCATATATAACTAAATGGTTTTTCACTGGATAATGGTTGGGTTATACCAAGCTTTTAGATTACAAGCAGAAATAAAACACGGATCAGAAGTGAATATATATGTTTATACTGCTTTAAGAAACCAGTATTTCCTATTATGTGCACATTGTACAATGCAATATCCTTGTATTAGTGCTCACTTGCTCTCTCTGCCCATATGTGACTGCATGTAATTGCAGTTCTGTACAGAGAATTCATCTCAGCTAAATTTTTGCTGTTAGAAAAATATTTTCCAGTGCTCTTATATGCTAAAGCTAACAGCAAAAAGAAAATGTCTTCATTCTTTCCTAGGGGTTAGAAAGTTACTGTATTTTAAAGATTTGTTCTACTTTTTTCATTGTCATGTTTCCTACCTACAAGCAACATAAATTTCCAATTAATTTCTCTTGGCAACGTTAGCAGTGTCACAAGAGGTCCTAAAAGTGGGTTAAAGCAGTTTTATGTCTTAACTGGAGTTGCATCTATAATGCTTGGCTCTAGTCCCTTTAGCCTTTTATTTTTTTCTATAGGATCAGGGCAGCTACCCCCATCTCAAGGCCTTTTCTTCCTCCCTCTGGGATAGGCTGCCTTCTCCACACACCACTGGTACCCAGAAAAGAATGGTTCTTCTGTTTGTCTGGCCAACTGCATATTGCATCCATTGCTCCATTCAGCCTGTCTTTTCAGGTCTGGTAGCTGCTGTACAACTTAGCTTTTGTGCTCCACTGCCAGGCCCTTTCTGAAGCCAGACGCTTTTTGAAAAGAGGGTATATTTGCATAAACAATACCAAGTGAGGAGGTCTGCTGGAAAGAAAATCAAAATTCAGCTGAGCGAATCTTCCTGAACAACTCATTTCTTGCAACCAACACCTCCTATCGTTACCATCTGTGTACTAAATTACGGCTGAAAATGTGTGCCACTCTCCCTTTTCACTTGCTCTTGTGTACAGATTCCTCGTATCAGCTGAAGTATATTTTGTTTTCAAATTTAGGCTGAACAGAGATCCTTTAACAGAATTCAGTATATGCAATGAGGAAAATATGGTTCTGTTAAATAAGGAACAGAAGGCCAGCCATGCATCAGCTAGCTTGCAACCCAGATTGGATTTGTACTGAAGGCTCATCAAAATGCATATCTGAAACAAGATCTACCC
The DNA here is from genome assembly GCA_013397175.1 of Platysteira castanea. Lineage (NCBI taxonomy): Eukaryota > Metazoa > Chordata > Aves > Passeriformes > Platysteira > Platysteira castanea. The sequence goes on from VYXC01005506.1 coordinate 680,462, forward strand.
ATCAGCTTGCTGAGATTTCAGGTCAGTGATGGCAGGGCAGCTTTATCAGAACAGTGCAGGGAGAAGAAGGCTTACTGCTGTGGCTGATAGCTGAAGGAATCATTCTGGAAAATATGTGTGCTTAAATTAAATCTCGAGTGGCTTAAGATATTGGATATACTGAGTGCATGTGTGTATGTATCCACATAAACACAAAAATAGACAGTTCATACATATGTATACATGAGTGAATTCATGTATATTTCTATGCACAAGCAAACATACACACATGGCCTGTGCTGAATCCTCTGTGTGCATTTACAATATTTTACACATGGGGATAAATATAATTAGGCTAACCCTGAAAAAAAGCAGACAGGCAAACCAAAAGAAGCCACATGGAAAAAAGGAAGAATAGACTTTCAAAAGTCACTGCTCAAATCTCCCACTTATTTGCATTTTTTATTCGAATATCCAGCTAGGTAATGCATCTATCACTATTTCATTAAATTGCAATCCTAATTTTGTTTTCTTGCTCAGATACTTTAGATATGATTAATAACAATATTTAAAATGTGTCTCCCCTACTGCATTAGGTCTGTACACATGGCATCTTCTGTTTTGCACCGCCTATTAAACCACACTCATCTGTCAGAAAAATGGTGCCTATGGATGCGTTCAGCATACAAATCTACCACAGATGAGGGGTTCCCCTTCTACACTGCTGCCTTGATCACTGCCTGCTTTCTGAGCCCTAGTGTCAAGCAGACTGGGAGCAGCCAGATTGCCTCCCTGTGTTGGCTCCATCCACGGGCTGAAACAAGGTGGATTTTTGTGGGCATCTTTTATTGGTCTGGTTTCTTCTGGTTCAAACAAAAGGTTCACGTCTTTTCACCTACGGACAGGGACCCTACCAAATGGGTTCCCAGGTGTCTGAAGCAGCCCCTTGCAAGGAATCAAACTACATTTCTGCCATGGGGCCCCAGTCATACTTGCATATCACCCAGAGGAGGTATCCAAGCAGACAGGTAGCAGAAAACTGGAAGGAGATACATTCACTCCTTCATATAATTTCCAAGTCCCCTATAAGATGTGGAGCTTTAGTATACTTACCTGGAATGTAAAGTGGCCTATTTCATACAACACTGGAAAACGAAGGTAAATGAAGATCTTTTAAGGAAATTGGCTTAGTACTAGTAACTCTTTTTACCAGATTTCATTTTGGGGGAATCAACCCTACAAGGTATTTGCCATTTGTTACATGAGAAAAGTTGCTACACAAATAGCATATATAAAACACATCCACTAGGATTTAATAGGTGCAATAGAAATAAGAAAGCCTAAAACATAAAACCTGTAAATATGGTTTCATTTTTCTACTTTAGTAGCCATCATAAATCTTTCATTATTTTGAAATTAAAGGCACGGTCAGCACCCCTCACTCAAACCATCTCCATATTAGTTTACAACATAAGCAATTGTATCAAGCAAAAGAGAAAACAATTATAAAAATAACCAGAATTTGGTGCTTGACCAGTAAAATCCAAAATACCTGCTACATAAAATTGGCACCATGCCATAAAATTCTAAGCGCAAGCACCAGAGAGCATGTTTTTCATCTGGCAGCTCCTGATTTTGCAGTAAAGGAGCGAGTCTTTCCTAAGCTCATTCTTCCCCACATGTTCCTGTTTCACCTCACAAGGCCAAGCAAGGTCCTCTGCCTCTGCAAAAGCCAGGCATGATCCCATTGAGACCTCACCCAACTCACTCTGCCCTGGCTGGTACTCTCACCTGTCCTCTCCGAGCAAGGTGGGAACCTGGGGGTGAAACCACTGTAACCTCATGGTGGTGTCAATAGGGAAACATCTGTATTGGTGTATTGGGCCTCAGATGAGCAAGGCATGTTGAAGGCAGTCTACTTTACTCTCACTGAAGGCAACTCTTCATGTTACACCTGCAACCTAGAAGAAACACATTTCAACATTAACCAGTGTCAAAGTACTGGTTCAAAATATTTATGTATACATATATATTGTGTATAAATGGTTTTTTTAGGACCAGTGACTGGGCTGCTTCTTGAAAATGACCGATGAGAAATAATGGTTTCTCAAACAAAACTTAGGAATATGTCAGTCAGAAAGCAAAACTTGCACTTGAGTGATTGGCAGTTATGTGTCCTGCAGTTAATAGGCTCCACATATGTCAGCATATACATTAATCTAGGTGCTAATCTCTCTGCTTTTCCAAGGATTTTCTCTATATTTCCTTTCCAACCCTGACCAGGAAAAAGAAAAATTAAAAAAAAAAAGTAAGTTCACAGAACAAATAATCACGTTTATGTGAGAGGGATATTGCCTGATTAACATTAGCTGTAGGCTCATTGAGCTGAAAAAACAATTCAAAAGAGGAGAGGGTTGGAAGTAGGAGAGAAGGAAGAGTGAACTCTGTTGTTTGCAGAATGTATTTTTCATGGAGTCTTCAAGACACTTTAGAAGGGGGCTTGCATGACTGGATTTTGTAATCCCCATAACTTGGAAATCAATAAGATAAATGGAGGAGAAATGAACAGCTAGTGGCCTCAGTCTTGATGATTCCAGGATAAATCCTTTTAATAAACATGAAACCGCAGCAGAGCAGAAACTCTAAGTCCTACTTTTGATTTAAAGATGTTTATCTCTCTATCGTCTGCATTTCACAGGTTTTATTCTCCTCGTATCTTTTCAATTTTATCTCTCTGGTTACCCATATGGTTAATTGTTTTTGCATTTATTCCTCAAAGGTGAGGTATGCGTGTATGTACATAACACATTAATATATGCAAACAGCAGGGACACACATATAGTTTGGCTTTGTAGTAACTCCCAAGAAGACTTAATGGAAAATCACGATCATCCTATAGACATTTTGCTCATGCTTTGCACATGCTGTTGTCTGTATGGCAGAACCACATCTGTGGAAGGTATAAAAAAAATAAAGGAAATGACAGTTAGGGAAAACTTAGAGGTAGATTTTGCTGGTGATAGTGGAGGCACAGGGGCTGTTTAAAAAAAATGAAACCGTGCTGGTTCCTGAGTATTAGGACTCCTTCACTAGTTAATCCATCTGAATTGGGAATTGTCAAGGCTTGTTTTATATACTAAATGTTTGATTAATTTGTACATTTCTACAATATCACAAAAAGAATTTGGAAGTTCAAGATTTAATATGCAGGCTCCCTTTTATACACACAGAACTGGAAAATACATTTAGATCTCTCATTTATTCTCCAATTAACTGTTCTTTATCCATGCATTAATATTACAGATGTCTCAAGAATAATTAAAATAGATAAGCCATTTATAAAAATCTTCACATTTCATGCTAATTACCATAATATAATGTTACATTTTTATTAGCAGCTTTTGTTACCTCCCCCCACCCTTTACTTCCAGCAACCCCAGGGCCTTAGTCAGTCAGCATGTTATAAATCTTTGTTAAAATACGACACAAAGCTAAGAAGCTTGCAACAAAGCAAATTGGACAGTGATGGAGCTCTCCTTTCTTTACCTTCATTTCCCAACAGCCAGCCTGTCATCAAATATGAAAACAATGATGGTTTTTCACAGCTTCTCAGTGTGAAGGCTAAGGGGCTCCTAGGACAGAGGGTTATGAGGATGGGCTTTAAAGGATCACAGTCAGTTCATGAGAACGACAGAAGAGACAAAACTGATCCTAAGATCCTGACACAGACATAAGTCATGTGTCCAGGAAATGACTGTACAGTCAACATAGCTAGCACCACCATATCACACGATTATGTTTATGAGCAATTAAGTCCCGTCTCAAATTGAATTAGCTTGTTTGTTCCCACTGATGCCTTAAGTTTTAACTTTTATATTTTTCAAACCCTATACTGCTTAGTATGTAACTCTGAAACTTCACACAGACTGTTAACTACTGTTCTCTCATGCTGGTTAGACATAACAAACCCTCTCTGGGCCTGAACTCAAGGACACCTTGTTGTCCCAGGCCCCAAAATATGTAAACTAAAGCCTCTGACAGGAGGAGCAAACTTGGGGTAATTACATCACTACCTGAAGTTGTAATTGGAGAATTAACCCTGATATGCAAATGAACCAAACTTACAAAAGTGTGAAGAACCCATGACCCAGCATCCACTTTGGGTGGAACCCCTTGGAGGCTTTTGACGGCCCAAGGTGTACCTTTGAAGGCCCCTCAAATAAACACCTGCTTTTATTCTCTTACTCTTGTCTGGCCTCTGTTTTCATGTAGCCACGTCAAGGCATCACCACTATTCCTATGCCAGATTACTATGGGAATTCAAAAATAAGAATCCTGAGGGGAATACCTACTAATGCTTAATGTTCAAGCCATCAAGTGAGAGAACAGAAGTAATGCCATGTGATATTACACAAGCTCTTCCACACTTCCCTTCCAGACATCAGTGGAACCAAACACCTGGTCAAGCTAAACGCTGTGGTTATCACGAGCAGTTTGGAAAAAGTAGCAAAAGCAGTTTACATTGATAAAGATGTTTCCTTTGCTGAAATATGAGACTTCATGTCAGTCAGATAAAGATGAAGTACCTGCTCAAGTGTTTACAGGAATGGGATAAACTTGTGCAATGAATTATCTAGAACGAGCTACATGACCAGCTTGCCTTGGTGGCAGCACCAGTGGCCAGCACACTGGCATGTGCACACACAGGCACACACGTGTGCACGCCCTTCTACTCGGGTGCTGCAAGGCAAAGCCAAGCACTCAAGCATGCTCTTAGTTGCATGTCTCAGCAGCCAATTCCAACTCAGCCTTTGAGCAGTAATTTGTGTCATAATGAAGGTAATGCACCTCCATATGTTTCAAAAATACACTCATCTACGCTTTCAGAAATAATAATAATGTAGTTTAGGTTTCATTTTGGTTTTATTCCTGAAATAGACTTTGATACAAGGTGGTGGAAATGAGATAAAATGAGATAAAAAAACTTGCTCTGGTGCCAACTTCTGAAACCTTTATTTAAGGAGAAGAGAACATATGTGTATCTCCTCAGCTGCTACCCAGTCTATTGATTCAAAGCTACAAGACCCTTTTTGTAATACTTAATTTGTTTTTATTTATTGCAACATTGATAGAATTCAAACTACATTAGATAATGTACTAGATAAGATATCTTTTTAAAACCTCTTACTGAGACCCTATTGGGACCGGCATGTAATTGAAAACACTTAATGGAACATTTCAGGGCATATTGCCAAAGAATGAACATTTCATTTTAAAATGCCATAGAAAAATCACTTAAAATTATCATAGCTGTGGTTTAGGATAGAAGAGGATGGGTATTAAAATTTACATAGACTTCCTTTCTTTTGGAAATTATTTTCTCTCTTTGTTACATTTGACAACTTACCCACTGTCTTTTCAGAAATGCCTGACATTCCTTTTAATTAAGCGGTGAGGGACGACAAGCAATACATTTTTTAAAGACTGCTGAATGCATTGGGTGTGCTTTCAGCCTCAGGGCCAAATTCCCTGTTGCTTTGCTCCCTTGGGAAGAAATATCAGTGATTACAACTTCTGCCTTGACCTATTCTATGATGCTACAAAACCAAATTGTAAAACTTTGTTGAGGCTTGGTTTGCAATATCCTTACTCCTGTTAGGCCAGAATAATATTTAGGTTTTGGAGGGCTCAAATCCGGTAAATTCTGAGATTTCTGATGAAGACACAGAAAGAAACCCAGACAAGAGTCTTTTCAAAGTGGACTTTTCGTCATTCATTTCCTGGTTGCTTGCTTGCACAGCCCAGGAAAAGGAGACACCCTTCTTCATCTGTTACGAGTCAACAGAGGAAGAGAGTTTGAGTTTTCCTTCAATCACACAACAACCTAGAAAGCTACAAAGAGCAGCCAACCTGCTTGTTTCCATAATTCTACAGACTACTGAAGTAGATCCCTTGCAGGCAGCTGACATCTGTACACATTTATACTGCAAATTTACCACTGAAACTCTTCCTCAAGCATTTTTGCACAAAAAAAAACCCCGTTTTGTGGGAGTTACAAATGTTTCTACCAAGAATGTAGTAGTCAGGAGAAGCACTAAAAGGCATCTTCAGATGACACAAAAAATCTCCAAATAAAATGAATAAAAGAAAGGAAAATAATTTCAGATGTAAATTTCCAAAACAAGACTGTCTCTACACACTAGGCAAGTATACACTACTTTGCTGATTCAAGTTTGCCCAACCTCAAACTAGGAGCTTGTCTTCACATAAAGAATGACAGTGGAAATACATAAATGTTTAGTTGTACCGGTGGAACTTTAGGATCCTTGAGCATTGAAATCCTGTAGAAGGTTTGCAGGCTAGGCAAATTTGTAGACTAATGTTGTTTAATTCCTACTTATTCATGTCACAAAGACATGGTCACAGGGTCCTTTTTATGACCTGATATTAAAAATTAAGACTAAATCCAAATTAAAAGTTTTAATTCAAAATCCTTCAAATCACTGTTTTTTGACATGCAGCTCCAGATTAAAATGTGTTTTGAGTCCTGTTTGTAGCTAAGTTTTTTCAGAAGAATATCTTAACACCAGTCAGCCAACACCTTAAGGGTATAGCTCATCCCTTGTCTATAATCCTGGACCTGTGTTTACATGAGCACAGGGATGTGGCCACATGTTATCACCATATGTCAACATATATTTGCCTGCAGGTTTGAAAACAAAGTTATAAAACAGGCCCTTCATAACTGTAGAGCAAAACCAATAAAATATAGCAAATATTCTGAGAACTAGCTCATTCTTTCCTCTTGTCATTGTTTACAAGGGTCTGTGCTGCTATCAACCAATATTCCCTACAAGTCGATTTTTCCCACTGGGTGCTCAGAAATTATGAGGCTCACTGGAACTATTCTCTCTTCTTTTCTCTTCTTTTGAATCCATTAAAATGATGACCCTAAATCTTGAATGTGGCAAGGAAGCCACAAGCACCAAAACTGAGATGGCTTATCAACTCGATTCCTGTTTTGCAAGGTCAGCCCCAAGCATTCCCTGATGCCGAGAGACCCCATTTTGCAGAGTTACACCAAACGTTGAAAGAGCTTGTGGTGAACTGAAATAACCATCCCAGAGTGAAGAGCAAAAATCAACACACTCAGGTTTCAGCCTATGGAATGTGTGAGCTATCAGCATTCATGGTTTTGCCACTGGAGGTGTGGGGGATTTCACAGCTGCTTGAGCAACAGTCACTGGCCAATTTATTCAAAATCAAATCATGGTCTTCCTAGCCAATAAAGCAAACCAGTGTCAGTCACACTACCACTAATAATTAATGCCTCTTTTGGAATACATCCAAACCTCTCGAATAAAACAATTGTCTAGTTAATATCCTATCTGCCTCTTGCAAATCCCGTGCTCCTGCCTTTGCCTTCTGAGGCAACTTGATCAAGATTGAAGAATACATGTATGCTCACAGCTGCAACATGTCGAAAGCAAGTTTCAAACCAGGGCACAGCGCAAAGATACCTGAAGCAGCAGAGATAGATATCTTCCTTATCTTCCTGTGGTTTAAAGCCCAGGTTTACAGCATTTGACCTCATCTGCCTTTGACAAAGTCACAGGTACCAATTACCTACTTCTGCTTATGATGCCAGGCTGGAGCGGATGTTGCCTGTGAGGACACACTTCATATATCTTCTGGTATCTGAGGTGATGAACACAGGCAGGGCACAAAAAATAACTAATCAGCGTGTCGAATGTGCCATGCAATTTCACAGACCCATCATGGGGGAAGGGGTTTGCAAGGGTGTACGTGCAGTGCTGCTTGCCAATAGACACAGATTGTTTAACAGTCACCTCCGGGCAGTAAAACCGGTTGCCAGTTCAAGTGCCAGGTAATTTTATAGGATAATTATTAACCTTACTGCAGTTATTAAAGACTAGCTACTGGAAGACTTGTGAAGTGTGAATTATCGCCATCCGTCTGACTGGGAAGGATACCTAATCCCCTCAAACATTTTATGCTGAGCTGAAGATTATCCCTCTATTTAGATACTAGAAAAATCTTCAGAAAGGATCAAATTACATACAGTTTTTACAGTTGTGAGAGAGCATCTACAAGATTTCTCTTCCACTTCTCCACCACCCATCCACCCCCTTTCTTACTCACCCTCCTTTCCAACAATATGCTAGGAAAGCACATTTCTGTTTCAGCCCTCTCTGATATTGCCATCTTCTTAGTACACCACAAGCAGTGAAGTAGAGATGTGAATCTCATTATATCTTCCAAGAAGAATGTTTCTAAAGATGATAGCAGAGCTAACACCATGTGCTAAGGCAGTCAGCACAGCTTGCTCAAGGTCCCACAGTCTCCCCTCCTCCTTCCCACCTAAAGTAAAATTTGGTTTGCTGTGGATATAGACAGGGAGTTTTTTTTCCTTCTTATCAGGCCACCAGTCACATGGTCACTTTCCTTTTCTTCCCACCACTTTCACCCAATATCCCCCCTGATGTTAAACTTCCAACATCTGTACCAGAGCCAAATGCCACTATCGAGCATTACAAGGCCACAACCTCTGAAGAGGGTGGGAGCAAGCAAGCTCTTCTGCATCTACCAGGGCCACCCTGCTTAAGGGAAGCATCACGTATGCATAGTATTGTAAAGAAATGGAGGTTGGCCAGAGGGGAAGAAACTGAGAAAAGCTGTAGCCCAATTTTTGCAAAGTCTCCTAAGTTCCCTTGAAAAGGGAAAGGATAGAGTATCACTGCACTGTGCCCTCCTGCATATGGTATTCCTCACCCTTGGTGTCTCAGCTCTACCTAAACACAAAACCATGTGTTTGCACATCTTTTCTCCCTGGGTGTCTCTCACAGTCATCTGTGGGGAACATGCTGAATTTGACTATTTCTGCAGCAATTATAGAAGCATGGTGTCAGTAGCCCCAGAGATGACAAGGTCTTTGTTCCAAGTCCCAGCTGGTGCTGGTCCCACCCATTAAGCTCCTGTCACGTACCTGCATCCTTACATACCAGTGCTAACTGCACAGATGGAGAGATGGTTTCCTGATGTGAGTTACTGCCATTTCCAATCCACGACTGGCGAGTGTCTGCCATTAGGGAAAGCAGTAAATTTCAAAAGTCTGTCCTTTGTTGATTTGTGACCCATCTCGCGGCTGCTTCCTCTCCTCCCTTCCACATGTCTCTTTTGAAATAGCACATTTCTATTTGGCATGCTTTGAAGGGGTGTTCCCTTGATTATCTCGCCCTTTCTTCTCCCATCCCCAGATCTTTGTAACTGTCTTTTTTTACCTCTGAGAGAAAAAAATGCACCGTGCTGTTGTCTTCCTTTTCAGGGAACTGTCACACATTAGTGCACACAGGCTTGCCCTCCTCTTGCTCTTAGATTCCTCTCTACCCACATTATTTCATCATGCAAGATCAGGAAATATCTTCCTGAAGAACCACACAAAGGCAAAAAAATTTGCTCTCTCTGTTGCACCAAAAGGGGTAAATCCATGTGACAGTAAGATTGTAGAAGAAGATGTAACCACCCAGATTCTCAACACAGAGCAAACTCCTGTCTTACACAGACACAACTGGCCTATGGGAATCCCACAAACACTTTCAGTCAGTCCCCTAGTGGAAATGTGATTTGGGCTTTTCTGAATGTGACACCAGATAAAATATGGAGGTTTTTTTTTTTCCATTGGTATGCTATCTCACTTTGCCTAAACAAGCTCTATTTCCATATTACTTCTGTGCTAGTAATAGACACCTTAGTTATTCCATAAACTAAGAGACAGGGACTCTTGTACCAATACATTTACTTTTATGGAACTTCTGCTATCTTTGTTTTCTTCCCTAATTTTATCTTAAAGCTACCACTGACTGTCTTCTCACCTTTTACAGTCTAGTTTGTAAAGAAAAATAAGCCCCTTGTTACTTATTATCGTCTTTTTTATAATGGTCCTGGTGATGCAGCTTGCAAACTAAAAGAGTGCTGAGACAGCATCATTTAAGAGAGGCTTTTAAACTAATCTTTTACATTGATGGACTTAATTTGTTGAACTTCTTCAGCTTTCTAAAAATCTAATGTGAAAATTAAGATAAATTCATAAATTATTGGAATTTGTTTGGCTAGAAAGGGAAATAAACTATTTCAGTCTCTGTATATACAGGCTGTTAAGGCATCTATGCATGTAGCTATAGATTGTTTAATCACAGTCATTGATCATTGGTCATTGGTCATTGCCCGTCTTCCCTAGTATTATTCATTTCAAAAACCATAAGGCTGAGATATGGGAGTTCTTTTCCTTGCTTCCCATCTCCCAGACATTTTTTCATCCAGTGCATGGCTTGAGTAAATAATTTCTTCTTTTTGTTTTGTTGTACCCATTTTGTCTATCTTGGATTTTTTCAGCTTATTCACTCTCTGGAGTGAAGTTGTGTGTGTTCATGCAGTGCTTAATGCACCATGACTCTGAGCTCAGGTAAGCCTCTGACTAATTTCTATGTAAACATCATCCAAAGGAAGAATTTGAGCCATCAGATTCTGTCCCACAAAGATTTCATGGGTGGCTGGTGTAAGGAATGAGACTGTCTTTAATCTTGCAGGACCCAACCATGTGTTTGCATTGGTAAGAAACAAACCAAGAGGAAGGGGTAGGGAAGGTCAGTCTAGACAGGAAAAAGGAGTGAAAGCAATTGTTTGGTGGGTCTGTGCCTCTGAAGTCACTCTGACAACAGGCTGATGCTCTGTTATTAGACAAGGAGGCTCTTTTAACCACAAAGGTGCCACATGCAGTAAAACCATCTTTTTTTAGTTATGTAGCAATGTATCCTGAAACTATGTTACATCAAATTAATACTGCCTGACACTCAGTTTTTTATATACTCTGCCGTTGGAAGGGAGGATCTCCAGGGAAATTTATTTTATTTAATTTATATATTACATTCCATGATGGATGTTTAGATAAATTTAAAATAAATTGCAATAATTATTTCAGTGTGATACGCTAGTTAACAATGTTGGCACAATAGCAGCAAGTCCCTCATCAATAAAAAAAGCCAGTCTGGGTCTTTCAGATCACTGTATTCCTTGTAGAAGCCTGTTCAAACATCCACACACTTTCTGATGGCTAGAAGGATTTTTCTAATATGGTAGCCTTTTTGAGGCTACATGCATACACAATTACATTCTACTTGTTATTATGTCAATATTGTCACTAATTTTAAAATTGAAAATCTCTTGAAATTGAAGATCTCTTGAAATTATTCTTACACGTAGCAGTCTCATCTCTTAAGACATTTAAGTAAGCAGTCACATCACTCCATGTGCCTTTACTTCGTGAAGCTAAAAAAAATCATGATTTTTCAGTCAGGTTTTTCATGATGCAATGATGATTTTTTGCCTTTTTATATACCCCTTTTATACCCCTTTTATACCCCTTTTATATGCCCTTTTATATAGCTTTTATGTATCCTTAGTGCTTTTAGCCCACAAACTTGTAGTTCTTTAAGTCTGATAACTTAGCTGAGACTCGATATTCCATTAAACTAGGAGACCAAACATCCTAGGGGCCTCCAGTTGGAGACCAGAAAGCCCTTTGCTATCCTGAGAAACCAAGGTCTTCCCTAGAACATACCCTGTAAACTAAAATGGGCCCATCCAGGGGGGAATTCCTAGAGATGAAGGGTTCATTTGAGCCTCTCACTGGGGAGTCTTTGATAGATATGCTGATTTGCAAGGCCTATAAATCATACACGTGATCTGTCCTGTGTGTGCATTTTGGGGCGCATTGGGGTGTGCATTTTGGTGTGCATTTCAGCACGTTACACCTGGACAAAGTAATGCATCTGAGGATCCTTAAATAAATACCGAGGTAAAAGCCCCTTTTCCCCTCAACCGTGTCTGGCTTTTAATTTTAAGACCAGGGAAAGGCAACACTCACTGTTAGTGCAGCCCATTGTCTAGAAGCTCTTCTCCACACTCATTTTGACCTGGATCTCTTGTACTTAAAAATGAAGTCTTAGGAGATTCTGAAAGGCATCAGATGCAGTTTTTCTCATGCTAGAAAGCTCTGACCTGCTCACAGTACAACTGCACAGATACTTGTATTGGAAGCTACTCTGAGCAGCCCATTGAGAAATGTTGCATTCAGACTGGTGAGGATGAAGCCAACCAGGTACCCAGGATCAGTGAAATAAGGGGTGGTTTGAGAACATGAAAAAGTAAAATATAAATTTGTCATGGATATTTTTTCTATATTTAGACAGGATTCTGATTGGAGGACTGTGCTCACCTGGGGACATGGAGACCAAAGTCCCAAGAGCTGTGCTCTGTCAAACTGTTTGAGTCATCAAGACCTTGACTGAGTAAGTAGGCAATTTCAGAATATTTAGGATCTAGGTAAATTAACCATTCTACTCTGCGCACATCTTGGCTCATGAAGGTCTGAAATTTTATGCTTACTAAGTCTTAAATGAGCACCTTAATCTTCTTGCATCCACTGTTCAGGAAGAATTCTTTCACTGGAAAAAAAAACTTTCCCATGTGTGTTTATTTCAAGGATTATTAACCCATTTTTCATTCTTTCGTTTCCTAGATTTCATTTCTTGAGAGGTAAGTCTGCTCTGGAATCCCTGCCATAGCTTTTTTCTTCCTCCCTTTCTTCCTTTTTCTGGTCTTCATTTATTGCTAAAATCCAGGCTCAGGTTCATGAATTTTCAGCCTAAGTGAATTAAAAAAACCTCACAGTTTATTTCCTCCTGTTTCGTGTATCTAAATATGGTAGTGTCTTTTTTCCTATGACAATCTGTGCCAAGAGACTGCTAATTTAACCTTGTGTCATTATATCTTTCATGGATATCCATGATGTGGAGAGGTCTTTACCATCTGCTTCCATCAGGAGGGTTATCTCAGTGTCTAGACACTATAGTGATAGGCTTTTTAGGGTTGCTGATGGATAGACAGGGCTTTGGAGAGCTTGCATTTAATCCTCTTCAGATGTGGATGGATGTTTTCCGGCAGTTTGAGATGAAGTTTAGGATTGTATTTCAAACAAATTTGTCCTGGAGTGTAAATGGGACAACTTTGGTTAACAGTAAACTCTAACAGGTCTGAGGGATTAAATGTGGGATTAAACAATATGTCAATCAGAGTGACCTCATTTTGATATACGATATATTCATATTTCGTTTTTAACACAAATAAAAATTCTTTGAGCAGAGTAAAAAAATTATTCACATCATTATTCATATCATTATTCATATCATTATTCATATAATAGTAGTAGCTTCCTTCAAGGAAAACTGTTATAATAAACATTTTAAAAAATGAAACCTTTATCACTGATACTTTAAAATGCATAGATTATTAAAAGAATCATTTTTAAATCTTGCTGCCTGCTCACCATTTGTTTATTTTGGCACAATTCTGTTCTCAGAAAATGAGAATAGGGCAAACATGCATATTTGCCCCCTGTTGCATTCTGGTTCTTGTGTGAGAGAACAGTGCAGCAATGTTTGGGTCTCACACAGCAGAAAGCAGCATCTGTTCTGAATACCTGCCTCTGTGGAAACTTTTAAAACTGCCAGACATTCCTGTGTTGTGAGGTGTATGTCCTCCAGCAGTGCTCCTGGTGTTCCTGCAGTCCCCAGCACAAGAACAGTCTCCCCTGTGAGACGGTCACTGCCCCCATGATCAAGGGACACAGAGCTGTTGAAAGAGCTTTACATGACAGAAGGAACTTGCTATTGAGATGCTGGTTCTGCATCTGTGCACTCCCCTGGCTGCTCAGAGTGAAGCTCTGGGCAGAATCCCCCACCTCAAGCTCACCACACACAAGCCTCTCTGGGCACATACACATCAGGCTTGCCCTGGTTCCTACTCCTGCCCCAGCTCCCCAGTCTCCTTGCAGACTGAGTCTGGCTATTTTTGAGTTGTACTGGTTGGAGGTGGAATGGACAACTCCCCTTCAGGAGAACTGTTTAGTCAAGGGGAATTCCTCAAGGACTGATCTCTTATTATTTACCAATAAAAAAGCAGGACCAGGAATGAATGCATGAAAATTAGCCCCTACCTAACACAGCTGATATTGAAGACAGCAGGAAAGATCTTTTCGCCCTTTCAGATTAAAGACATAGAAAAACAAGTGTAAAATCATGTATTTTATGAGCTAATAATGAATATTTAATTAAAATCTGTTATGAGATGGAATCAACTGAAAAATCAGAGGAGGTAGACTCTTGTCCAGATTAGTCACATACAGTATGGTTGGAGATAGCATTAAACTATCTCCAGCAAAATAAAGACAGCATTTATGCCCTATATGAAGGTGTTGATAGCATGCCCACGGGAACGTTGTACACTGTATTCTTACAATTCACATTTATGAGAAATAAAATTGGAAATGCAAAAAGTCAATGCAACCGACCATGAGAATGGAAGGACTATCATGCAAGAAAGATTAAAAGACCTAGGCATGCTAGCCTAGCTTAATACAAGCTTTAAGGAAAGACAAGTGCTCAAGACAAATGCACAAAGCTGAAGGAGAACCACTGAAGTTATCAGACAATCCTGGCAGTAAAACAAACAGGCAGAGGGAGCCATGAATGCAGCCATGCTGGGAAGTAGGTTTCTAACTCACCAGTGTCCAGAGGTCAGGTCCCAGTACACAGAACAGTAGCAAGGTTTTCAGTGTCTTAGAGGCAGAACCAAACGTGTTTCTGATGGGGACCACAGAGCGTGGCTTCCTGCAAGCGTGGAGGACTGAGCTGAGCAACCCCACGCATCCCTCATTCTGTGCTCAAACCTGCTTCGAGCAGTTTGAGATTGCCAAGGAGCACAACAAAGCCAAGCACCCTTCTTACAGTGTAGTACTATGGCAGTTTAAATTTAAGCTACAATACCAAAATGAAGAGACACCAAAGCATTGATATGTTTGTCTTTCCTATCTGGAACTTAGCCATCCTCTTAAACAGCCTTCTACAGTTGTGCTTTCTTCAAGTCCCTAGTCCCAGTGTAGCTTTGCTCTTGCTTTTCTCTCCCTCTTTTAGGGACTTGTCTCACGAAGCTTTCTAACCTTTCTTTCAGACTGATTTAGCTGAGAAAGACAATTTTGCACAGTACTAGAGAAGAAATTTAAAGTCCTACTCTGGAGGCAAGTCCTTCATACTAAGACATGTCTGTCAGCACATATTTCAGTGGCTGCACAGCAGGAAACCCTACACGTATGGCTGAAGGACAGTTAAATCTGCTGTGTTTTCAGTCCTTTACCTGTTGAAAGACACTGTTACATGGCAATGCACCTTTGACACAATAGGCTGAATTAAGTTCACCAATACACACAAAACAAGCTGCTGCCGACCAGACACTGAGCTTATCAAGAGTGCTGTGTTCCAGTTTGGCATGCACACTTCCCAAAGCTCTCATTGCCAGGCCTGGAAACCATCTGAGCCTTTTCCAACAGAAAACAGCCCCATAATGATACTGCCTTTGGTCCACCAAAAGCCAGACTACTAAATTATCATTGGTAAGCCATGCCTGGGCTCAGGTTCACACTTCTGCAGAGAAGCACAGTTTGATTCTTCCAATAGAAGTTTTACACTGCCTTTCCTGAAATGGCTTTCTTGAGAGGTAAGGGGTGTTTTTTCTTCTGAAGCAGGGTAAAATGACCATTGCCTCAACTTGTCCTGGCAGTGAACAGCATCAAAATGATTTATCTGCAGGTGAAGATACACAGATGAGGAATTCATGGGCTATGCCCTTTGATGTCTGGCAGTCTTGCATGGAGGAAGAGTGGATGCCCTGCATTTGCAGCATCGCAGAAAGCTGATGCTAGAGTGAGCAGCCCTGGGACAGGCCAAGCTATTCCTTTACCTTCTTCTGGGATATGGAAGTCAGAAAAATGGAGAGAACAGGGCTTTGTACTTGTGTTTTGCAGCCAGCAAAAAGAATGCACTCTTTCTGGTCTGGGATGCTGCATGCCTATCAATGTCTGATTTCCACAACTGCTGGCATTTTATTGCTATGTGACAGAGATTAGTAGGCAAGTTAGAAAAAAAATACGTCTATTTATCTAAGTTGTTATTTGACAAGTGGAAAACTAAGAATTGGATAAAAGTGAGAAAAATCTGCTGTGAAGAAAAGTACTTAGTTGTAGCTCAGAAAAACCACCCAAACAGGTGGTCAGCAACATGATCAAAAATAAAAGAAAGCAGGTATGAGTACAGGTATCCATCATATCTGATCTGTGAAACAAGAGCTTATATTCCTGCTTCTGTGTGGGTTATAGCTCAGATATAAAAGCTCCAAGTGCAAAAAGTGTAGGAATCTGTTTAAAACCTAACTGCTCTTAATCAACAGACATAACTCCTCACACTGCAGTTTATCAGCTACTTAAATAGGAAGAAATTGATAATGAGAGGCCTTACAAATCCTATCCCACTGTAAATATTCAACAGTGTTTTAACATACTGAAGAGTCTGTGTTCCCCAAAACCCCAAGGTGCCATGATTTTACTGGCTAGGATTGACTATGATCCTGGTAGTAAAGATGGCTGAAGTTTTGGTTTGGGTAATTTCTCAATATGATGGAATCAGTTCTCAGCTTCTACATCAGGGCATAAAAGTCCTTCTCACTGGGAAGATGACAGCATGCTCCCCAACAGAGGCATGCTTATGGCTGTATGCCTGCTGTATTTGTGACCATACACACAGTTCTTTAAATGCTTTCAGACTATGTTTTCCGCAGGAAAGCTTCCAGTTGTCAGTTAAAAACAACCAACATAATCACAGTTCTCACTGAAATGGGAAGCACAGACAACAAGTTAACTGGTGAAAGGAAGAAAAGAGTTGGGGTCTTGCTACAGGCAAAATCCTGACCAGTTCAGTATGGAAGCAGTAGGATGAGAGAAGAAAGCACGTAGGCTTGCTTCTCTGTCAGATCAGCATAGAGTTCAGGAACACATTTTCATTTCTTTGTATATAGCAGAAAGACAAGAAAAAGGGCAAAAGTAGAACCAAGAGCTACTGCAAATTGCAGTTGTCATCTGTGAGGAAGTGAAGTCCAACCTTTAAGCAGTGCATGGCAGGTGAGGACACTTTCCCAAACTCTTTGGACTTTCATACAAGCTTCCACAGCTTAGAATGCCTGCAGATGGTGTTGTGATTTGACCCCGGCCAGCAGCCAAGCCCCACACACCCGCTCACTCACTCCCCTACCAGTGGGATTGGGGGAAAGAACTGAAAGGGTAAAGGCTGGAAAACTCATGAGTTGAGATATAGGCAGTTTACAGGGAAGACAAAAGCCATGCACAGAAGCAAAGCAAAACTGAAGAATTAATTAACTGCTTCCCATGGGCAGGCAGGTGTTCAGCCATCCCCAGGAGAGCAGGGCCCCATCACATGTCAATGTGACAAATGCCATCACTCCAAACATCCTCCCCTTCATCTTTCTTTCCTTCCCACATTACATACTGAGCATGGTGTCAAATGGTCTGGACTATCCCTTTGGTCAGCTGGGGTCACCTGTCCTGGCTGGGTTTCCTCCCAGCCTCCAAAGCACCCCCAGCCTCCTCACCACCATAGCAGTAGGAAAAGCAGAAAAGGCCTTGGCTCTGTGCAAGCCCTGCTCAGCAATAACAAAAATATCTCTATAATTTCAACACTTTGTTCAGCACAAATGCAAAACACAGCCCCATACCAGCCACTGTGAAGAAAGTTAACTCTACCCAAGCCAAAACCAGCACAGATACTGACAGTATCTGTAAGGATACTGACAAAATTGTTGTCTGCACAAACTCCTGAGCTTGACTTTGTTGAGTAAGAGGTCTGTGGTAAAACTGTTTGCTGCAAGCCACAGCTGCGATGAAATATTTTGCTGTTTGGGTAACACAGGCAACATTTCTGCGTTGCCAAGAAGGTGGAGGATATTTGATAGAGATGCTGGGAGCCAATGTAGTGGTTTGGCACTGCCTGGTTTTAGGTAGCAGGGGGGCTGCAAAGATAGCTCCTGTGAGGAAGCTGATGGAAACTTCCCACCATGTCTGGCAGAGCCAATGGCTGATGGCTCTGAAGATGGACATGCTGCTGGCCAGAACTGGGCCAATTAGAGAGGTTGGTAACGCCGCTGTGATGACATATTTAAGAAGAAAATCAAAACAAAGTCACAAGATTTTGGATTCTAGTAAGAGAAGAGGAGGAGGTGAGAATCTGTGAGGGAAAACAACACAGTGACACCAATGTCAGTGGAGAAGGAGGGAGAGGAGGTTCTCCAGGCAC